>CM075999.1:4527521-4694329 GCA_038087875.1 Malacoraja senta | reverse complement strand
CTAAACCCAACGACTCTAAACCCAACGACTCTAAACCCCAACGACTCTAAACCCCAACGACTCTAAACCCAACGACTCTAAACCCCAACGACTCTAAACCCCAACGACTCTAAACCCCAACGACTCTAAACCCCAACGACTCTAAACCCCAACGACTCTAAACCCCAACGACTCTAAACCCCAACGACTCTAAACCCCAACGACTCTAAACCCCAACGACTCTAAACCCCAACGACTCTAAACCCCAACGACTCTAAACCCCAACGACTCTAAACCCCAACGACTCTAAACCCCAACGACTCTAAACCCCAACGACTCTAAACCCCAACGACTCTAAACCCCAACGACTCTAAACCCCAACGACTCTAAACCCCAACGACTCTAAACCCCAACGACTCTAAACCCCAACGACTCTAAACCCCAACGACTCTAAACCCCAACGACTCTAAACCCCAACGACTCTAAACCCCAACGACTCTAAACCCCAACGACTCTAAACCCCAACGACTCTAAACCCCAACGACTCTAAACCCCAACGACTCTAAACCCCAACGACTCTAAACCCAACGACTCTAAACCCCAACGACTCTAAACCCCAACGACTCTAAACCCCAACGACTCTAAACCCCAACGACTCTAAACCCCAACGACTCTAAACCCCAACGACTCTAAACCCCAACGACTCTAAACCCCAACGACTCTAAACCCCAACGACTCTAAACCCCAACGACTCTAAACCCCAACGACTCTAAACCCCAACGACTCTAAACCCCAACGACTCTAAACCCCAACGACTCTAAACCCCAACGACTCTAAACCCCAACGACTCTAAACCCCAACGACTCTAAACCCCAACGACTCTAAACCCCAACGACTCTAAACCCCAACGACTCTAAACCCCAACGACTCTAAACCCCAACGACTCTAAACCCCAACGACTCTAAACCCCAACGACTCTAAACCCCAACGACTCTAAACCCCAACGACTCTAAACCCCAACGACTCTAAACCCCAACGACTCTAAACCCCAACGACTCTAAACCCCAACGACTCTAAACCCCAACGACTCTAAACCCCAACGACTCTAAACCCCAACGACTCTAAACCCCAACGACTCTAAACCCCAACGACTCTAAACCCCAACGACTCTAAACCCCAACGACTCTAAACCCCAACGACTCTAAACCCCAACGACTCTAAACCCCAACGACTCTAAACCCCAACGACTCTAAACCCCAACGACTCTAAACCCCAACGACTCTAAACCCCAACGACTCTAAACCCCAACGACTCTAAACCCCAACGACTCTAAACCCCAACGACTCTAAACCCCAACGACTCTAAACCCCAACGACTCTAAACCCCAACGACTCTAAACCCAACGACTCTAAACCCCAACGACTCTAAACCCCAACGACTCTAAACCCCAACGACTCTAAACCCCAACGACTCTAAACCCCAACGACTCTAAACCCCAACGACTCTAAACCCCAACGACTCTAACCCCAACGACTCTAAACCCAACGACTCTAAACCCCAACGACTCTAAACCCCAACGACTCTAAACCCCAACGACTCTAAACCCCAACGACTCTAAACCCCAACGACTCTAAACCCAACGACTCTAAACCCTAACGACTCTAAACCCCAACGACTCTAAACCCAACGACTCTAAACCCAACGACTCTAACCTACGACTCTAAACCCTAACGACTCTAAACCCTAACGACTCTAAACCCTAACGACTCTAAACCCTAACGACTCTAAACCCTAACGACTCTAAACCCTAACGACTCTAAACCCTAACGACTCTAAACCCTAACGACTCTAAACCCTAACGACTCTAAACCCTAACGACTCTAAACCCTAACGACTCTAAACCCTAACGACTCTAAACCCTAACGACTCTAAACCCTAACGACTCTAAACCCTAACGACTCTAAACCCTAACGACTCTAAACCCTAACGACTCTAAACCCTAACGACTCTAAACCCTAACGACTCTAAACCCTAACGACTCTAAACCCTAACGACTCTAAACCCTAACGACTCTAAACCCTAACGACTCTAAACCTAACGACTCTAAACCCTAACGACTCTAAACCCTAACGACTCTAAACCCTAACGACTCTAAACCCTAACGACTCTAAACCCTAACGACTCTAAACCCTAACGACTCTAAACCCTAACGACTCTAAACCCTAACGACTCTAAACCCTAACGACTCTAAACCCTAACGACTCTAAACCCTAACGACTCTAAACCCTAACGACTCTAAACCCTAACGACTCTAAACCTAACACAATTCAGCGATACAACATTTCGGCGACACAACATTCACTGATAGTTTGAATCCTCCCAACATTCGGTTTCACACCTTTAACCACAAACAGATCACCAAGTTGACAGCCCATCTATCAGGCAATGAAGGAGATTGGGCAGATTTTGGATGAGCACCATAGGTTCTTGGTGCCTCCACCATAATTAGAAACACGTAGCAGGATAATGAACAGAGAGCACCAGGTTACAAAATTATACATTCTCTAAAATGAACACCCAGACACGTGGACAGTGCCTGGGGAAATATCAGCATGAAGGCCCACTGCATGTGACCACAGCAGTGAATCCTGCAAATTATCAGAATACATTGACTTATCTGGGATTATAAGAATCATAGGATAAGTAAAAAACATCTGTGCAAATCAAAAATAAATAGAGGTTTAGTTCTACCAAACATTTTGTTTTACTTTTGGGCAGTTAACATTAAAAAATATGAATTTTTGGTTGGAAGAAATAGATCAACCAACAGATTGGTTAAAAATGGAAAAGGAAGATTGTTTACCTTTTGAAATCGGCTCGATACTATTTTCTACTTCTAAATTAAACAAAAAAATGTATAGGGATAATCCTATAATATATAGTGCTATGCGAATTTGGAAACAATTAAAAAAGACATTAAAATTAGATAACTTATCACTTTTTCTTCCAATTGTGAATAACCCTTTATTTAAACCCTCATGGTTGGATAAAGGTTTCATACAATGGAAAAATTATGGAATTAAAATGATGGGACAACTTTACAAGAAAGGCACTTTTCTTTCATTTCAGGAGCTGCAACAGACTTATGGACTTCAAGTAAATGATTTTTTCAGATATCTTCAACTTAGAGATTATGTTAAAGCAAGTACTCAAAACTTTAGAATTAGAAATCCAGAAATTCTTGACGACTGTTGGAATAAACATCCTAAAGCAGAAAAATTAATATCTTACATATATAATATTTTATTAGATAGCGAGATTCCATCGACGGATTTATACAGACAAACATGGGAAAAAGAACTAAATCAAATAATAACGAAAGATACTTGGGAAGAAAGATTACAACACATACATCAATGTTCATTAAATGCTAGACACTCTCTAATACAATTCAAAGTACTACATAGGTTACATTATTCTAAAACAAAATTAAATAAAACCTTCCCACATATTTCCCCTATATGTGATAAATGTCAACAATTAGATGCTAACTTAACTCATATGTTTGCGAATTGTATAAAAATTAAAAAATTCTGGGCAAATATTTTTAGTATAATATCTATAGTTACCAGCACTCAATTGGACCCGGATCAAAAATTAATAATACTAGGAATATTAGAACCAAATCAAACATTTACAACAACTCAAAGAAACTTTATTGATTATAGTATAATAACTGGGAAAAAATTAATTCTAAAATTTTGGAAAGGTCCTATAACCCCCACAATTAAAATGTGGATTATAGAAATGACGGAGACCTTATACTTAGAAAGAATTAGACTTGTCCTGTTGGACAAACAAGAATTATTTGTTGGAACATGGTCTCCATTTATTGATTATCTAAAGGGTCAGAATGGTTCAGCACGGGAACCTGACTAGCACTCGAGCCAAGGATTAGATGAAATGTTATATTCTGAAATGTACGAATATATCTCGAATGAAGTATTTTTAGTAAGTCATTCCATTCTTCTTTATTATCTTTTTCCTTCTTTTTTTCTTTTCTTCTCTCTCTTTTCTTTCTTTCTTTCACCTACTTTTTTTATTTCTACTTACTTAAAAAAAAAAGGAAAAAATCATTGGAGACAATACGAATAATGTTTGACAATATTATTAATTTAGAAATGAAAAACTTGTAACGTTTTTAACATATGTATATACCTCCAATAAAAAAAATAATAAAAATAAAAAAGAATACATTGACTTAATAAACGGGCTCAGCAACATCCCAGCTAAACCAAACACTGTTCTGTGACTGCCACCTGCTGCTGTATACCATGGGCATCAATATCAAGTGAAAACACACCCATGAGTTGCACATTGCTTTAAATGAAAACATCCTTTGAATTAAATCAGCGACAAGCCAAAGTAACAGTGATGGGTAAGAAGTTTGCCCCAGCACATCCCAACATTGGCAGATTGGGAGGAGACCGACTAACCCTAGCAGATATTTCTACCAGCATATAGCCCAGTCTTTTGAGACTCTGGGTGGAAACTAACAGGAACTGCTCACTCCTTAGAAGAAGACGGGCTAGGAAATTGTACCAATGCAGATGTATCCAAATCAGAGATATAAACCAACTGCAAAAACTACAGTACTTGGAAGGGCAGCATTAATAAAAGTGAGCCTTAGCCACAATATTAAACTCCACTCTCCCTGTAACAGGTGCCAACTACAACCAGGGAACATGGCTCTGTCCAAAGACAAAGTGCTGGAGGCATTCAGCAGTTCAGGCACAATCTGCCCGACTACAAGTGGAATGGACAGATGACACCTCAGGTCAGCAACCTTCCTCAGACTGATGAAAGAGAGTGAAAAGACGCAGAGGCACGCAGGACAAAGCCAGCAAGGAAATAGATGGGACATGCGAGGCGTGATTAGCATATGGATGGAGTGAGTGCCAAAGGCTCAAGGTGAAAGGGACAAAATGCCAAATAAGGAGAGAACGGAAATATGAAACTAGGAGAGGTATGGGTGGAAGGGAAAGAGGGAATATGGGACTACTGTTTGAGAGATGAGTGTACAGTGGAAGGGAAAGGACCAGTGTTAGTTGGTTAGTTAGTGAGTTAGTTAGTCGATTAGTTAGTCAGTCGATTAGTTAGTCAGTCGATTAGTTAGTCAGTCGATTAGTTAGTCAGTCGATTAGTTAGTCAGTCGATTAGTTAGTCAGTCGATTAGTTAGTCAGTCGATTAGTTAGTCAGTCGATTAGTTAGTCAGTCGATTAGTTAGTCAGTCGATTAGTTAGTCAGTCGATTAGTTAGTCAGTCGATTAGTTAGTCAGTCGATTAGTTAGTCAGTCGATTAGTTAGTCAGTCGATTAGTTAGTCAGTCGATTAGTTAGTCAGTCGATTAGTTAGTCAGTCGATTAGTTAGTCAGTCGATTAGTTAGTCAGTCGATTAGTTAGTCAGTCGATTAGTGCACCAGGGTGTTTGGGGGGTGAAGGGAAGTACACTCATCTCCCATTTCCTTGTCCCAGATTTCCCTTTTACCTTCCACTCCCACCTCACACTGGTTTTACATTTCACAGTTCTTGTCCTTATGCAACATGTTTTATCACTTTCACCTTCAGCCTTTGGCACTTACTCCATCCATTTGCCCATCACCCACTCACCTGTAATCCATCCATCACTTGTCTGGCAGTGCCCAACCCCAACCTCATTTCCAGCTTCCCCCGTATTTCAGACTGAGAGCTCCCAACCCGATCAGTCATCTGTCCATTTCTTCAGAGGTTGTCAAACCCACCAAGTTCCTCCAGCACTGTGTATTAATCACGATTCAAGCATGGGGTGGCTCGTGTTTGCAACACGAGGAATTTCATTTACCATATACTCATACCAATAAAAAGCAACAGAACACAAAGTTCAAACTCTTCCCTTTTTGGCCTCCCGTTGACTCCTGTAGCCGGCGGTCGGGCCGTCCGTGCCGGGGGTCCTGCATCGGGGGGTTAAATCCCATCTCACTCGAGGTCTAGTCGAACCTTTTGCATTCTTTGGAGCTTCCTGCCATCGGCCTCTGCCAGAGACTGCGAGCTCCTCGATGTTGAAGAAACAAATTTTGAACAGCCATCAATAATTTAACACATTTATCCCATTAAACTGTAGAGGTTTAGAAATATGTACCTTATCTTCCTATGACATCCATGAAGAGCAAATCCAGAAAGACTTGATGCTGAAAAATCAAATTAACATAACATTTTAATGTTTGAAATGTTCCAACGTCCTTCTCTACAATTAGACAAATTGCGGGAGTAACTCAGTGGGTCGGACAGTCCTGGGCGAGAAGATTCTACTCAAGCTAAAAACACTTAGACATGTGGACAATGACTGGAGACGTATCTCCAACCAGGACCATTGTCTCTGCAGTCCGGATTCCTATAGGTTGGACCAATATTAATGTAGTCAAATATATTTAGACTACCTAGAGATTAAGGTCTGAAGAATCCCAACCCAGAATTACCAATCCATGTTCTCCAGCGATGTTGCTGCACCCATCGAGTTGCTCCAGCACTGACACAATTTATAAGCACAGCAACACCCCAGTTACATGAAATACCCATTATATTTCACAAGTGTTCTCCCAACCTTGTTGCCCGATGCCTTACTCTTCACGTGGACATTTAAGCGTTAGATATAAACAAACATTCAGTGGTGTCCAGGTGGTTAAAAAATACCTGGTAAACCCAACCCCCCCAGAGTTTCAGTCAAATATATTAAACTCTACTTTCCCTGTAACAGGAGCCAACTACAATTACTTTAACCAGGGAACATGGCTCTGTCCAAAGACAAAGTGCTGGAGGCATTCAGCAGTTCAGGCACAATCTGCTGACTACAAGTGGAATGGACAGATGACACCTCAGGTCAGCAACCTTCCTCAGACTGATGAAAGAGTGAAAAGACGCAGAGGCACGCAGGACAAAGCCAGCAAGGAAATAGATGGGACATGTGAGGCGTGATTAGCATATGGATGGAGTGAGTGCCAAAGGCTCAAGGTGAAAGGGACAAAATGCCAAATAAGGAGAGAACGGAAATATGAAACTAGGAGAGGTATGGGTGGAAGGGAAAGAGGGAATATGGGACTACTGTTTGAGAGATGAGTGTACAGTGGAAGGGAAAGGACCAGTGTTAGTTGGTTAGTTAGTGAGTTAGTTAGTCAGTCGATTAGTTAGTCAGTCGATTAGTTAGTCAGTCGATTAGTTAGTCAGTCGATTAGTTAGTCAGTCGATTAGTTAGTCAGTCGATTAGTTAGTCAGTCGATTAGTTAGTCAGTCGATTAGTTAGTCAGTCGATTAGTTAGTCAGTCGATTAGTTAGTCAGTCGATTAGTTAGTCAGTCGATTAGTTAGTCAGTCGATTAGTGCACCAGGGTGTTTGGGGGGTGAAGGGAAGTACACTCATCTCCCATTTCCTTGTCCCAGATTTCCCTTTTACCTTCCACTCCCACCTCACACTGGTTTTACATTTCACAGTTCTTGTCCTTATGCAACATGTTTTATCACTTTCACCTTCAGCCTTTGGCACTTACTCCATCCATTTGCCCATCACCCACTCACCTGTAATCCATCCATCACTTGTCTGGCAGTGCCCAACCCCAACCTCATTTCCAGCTTCCCCCGTATTTCAGACTGAGAGCTCCCAACCCGATCAGTCATCTGTCCATTTCTTCAGAGGTTGTCAAACCCACCAAGTTCCTCCAGCACTGTGTATTAATCACGATTCAAGCATGGGGTGGCTCGTGTTTGCAACACGAGGAATTTCATTTACCATATACTCATACCAATAAAAAGCAACAGAACACAAAGTTCAAACTCTTCCCTTTTTGGCCTCCCGTTGACTCCTGTAGCCGGCGGTCGGGCCGTCCGTGTCGGGGGTCCTGCATCGGGGGGTTAAATCCCATCTCACTCGAGGTCTAGTCGAACCTTTTGCATTCTTTGGAGCTTCCCGCCATCGGCCTCTGCCAGAGACTGCGAGCTCCTCAATGTTGAAGAAACAAATTTTGAAAAGCCATCAATAATTTAACACATTTATCCCATTAAACTGTAGAGGGTTAGAAATATGTACCTTATCTTCCTATGACATCCATGAAGACCAAATCCAGAAAGACTTGATGCTGAAAAATCAAATTAACATAACATTTTAATGTTTGAAATGTTCCAACGTCCTTCTCTACAATTAAACAAATTGCGGGAGTAACTCAGTGGGTCGGACAGTCCTGGGTGAGAAGATTCTACTCAAGCTAAAAACACTTAGACATGTGGACAATGCCTGGAAATGTATCTCCGACCAGGACCATTGTCTCTGCAGTCAGGATTCCTATAGGTTGGACCAATATTAATGTAGTCGAATATATTTAGACTACCTAGAGATTAAGGTCTGAAGAATCCCAACCCAGAATTACCAATCCATGTTCTCCAGCGATGTTGCTGCACCCATCGAGTTGCTCCAGCACTGACACAATTTATAAGCACAGCAACACCCCAGTTACATGAAATACCCATTATATTTCACAAGTGTTCTCCCAACCTTGTTGCTCGATGCCTTACTCTTCACGTGGACATTTAAACGTTAGATATAAACAAACATTCAGTGGCGTCCAGGTGGTTAAAAAAATACCTGGTAAACCCAACCCCCCCCCCCCCCCAGAGTTTGTCAAAAATATTACACTCTACTTTCCCTGTAACAGGAGCCAACTACAATTACTTTCACCAGGGAACATGGCTCTGTCCAAAGACAAAGTGCTGGAGGCATTCAGCAGTTCAGGCACAATCTGCCCGACTACAAGTGGAATGGACAGATGACACCTCAGGTCAGCAACCTTCCTCAGACTGATGAAAGAGAGTGAAAAGACGCAGAGGCACGCAGGACAAAGCCAGCAAGGAAATAGATGGGACATGCGAGGCGTGATTAGCATATGGATGGAGTGAGTGCCAAAGGCTCAAGGTGAAAGGGACAAAATGCCAAATAAGGAGAGAACGGAAATATGAAACTAGGAGAAGTATGGGTGGAAGGGAAAGAGGGAATATGGGACTACTGTTTGAGAGATGAGTGTACAGTGGAAGGGAAAGGACCAGTGTTAGTTGGTTAGTTAGTGAGTTAGTCAGTCGATTAGTTAGTCAGTCGATTAGTTAGTCAGTCGATTAGTTAGTCAGTCGATTAGTTAGTCAGTCGATTAGTTAGTCAGTCGATTAGTTAGTCAGTCGATTAGTTAGTCAGTCGATTAGTTAGTCAGTCGATTAGTTAGTCAGTCGATTAGTTAGTCAGTCGATTAGTTAGTCAGTCGATTAGTTAGTCAGTCGATTAGTTAGTCAGTCGATTAGTTAGTCAGTCGATTAGTTAGTCAGTCGATTAGTTAGTCAGTCGATTAGTTAGTCAGTCGATTAGTTAGTCAGTCGATTAGTTAGTCAGTCGATTAGTTAGTCAGTCGATTAGTTAGTCAGTCGATTAGTTAGTCAGTCGATTAGTGCACCAGGGTGTTTGGGGGGTGAAGGGAAGTACACTCATCTCCCATTTCCTTGTCCCAGATTTCCCTTTTACCTTCCACTCCCACCTCACACTGGTTTTACATTTCACAGTTCTTGTCCTTATGCAACATGTTTTATCACTTTCACCTTCAGCCTTTGGCACTTACTCCATCCATTTGCCCATCACCCACTCACCTGTAATCCATCCATCACTTGTCTGGCAGTGCCCAACCCCAACCTCATTTCCAGCTTCCCCCGTATTTCAGACTGAGAGCTCCCAACCCGATCAGTCATCTGTCCATTTCTTCAGAGGTTGTCAAACCCACCAAGTTCCTCCAGCACTGTGTATTAATCACGATTCAAGCATGGGGTGGCTCGTGTTTGCAACACGAGGAATTTCATTTACCATATACTCATACCAATAAAAAGCAACAGAACACAAAGTTCAAACTCTTCCCTTTTTGGCCTCCCGTTGACTCCTGTAGCCGGCGGTCGGGCCGTCCGTGCCGGGGGTCCTGCATCGGGGGGTTAAATCCCATCTCACTCGAGGTCTAGTCGAACCTTTTGCATTCTTTGGAGCTTCCTGCCATCGGCCTCTGCCAGAGACTGCGAGCTCCTCGATGTTGAAGAAACAAATTTTGAACAGCCATCAATAATTTAACACATTTATCCCATTAAACTGTAGAGGTTTAGAAATATGTACCTTATCTTCCTATGACATCCATGAAGAGCAAATCCAGAAAGACTTGATGCTGAAAAATCAAATTAACATAACATTTTAATGTTTGAAATGTTCCAACGTCCTTCTCTACAATTAGACAAATTGCGGGAGTAACTCAGTGGGTCGGACAGTCCTGGGCGAGAAGATTCTACTCAAGCTAAAAACACTTAGACATGTGGACAATGACTGGAGACGTATCTCCAACCAGGACCATTGTCTCTGCAGTCCGGATTCCTATAGGTTGGACCAATATTAATGTAGTCAAATATATTTAGACTACCTAGAGATTAAGGTCTGAAGAATCCCAACCCAGAATTACCAATCCATGTTCTCCAGCGATGTTGCTGCACCCATCGAGTTGCTCCAGCACTGACACAATTTATAAGCACAGCAACACCCCAGTTACATGAAATACCCATTATATTTCACAAGTGTTCTCCCAACCTTGTTGCCCGATGCCTTACTCTTCACGTGGACATTTAAGCGTTAGATATAAACAAACATTCAGTGGTGTCCAGGTGGTTAAAAAATACCTGGTAAACCCAACCCCCCCAGAGTTTCAGTCAAATATATTAAACTCTACTTTCCCTGTAACAGGAGCCAACTACAATTACTTTAACCAGGGAACATGGCTCTGTCCAAAGACAAAGTGCTGGAGGCATTCAGCAGTTCAGGCACAATCTGCCTGACTACAAGTGGAATGGACAGATGACACCTCAGGTCAGCAACCTTCCTCAGACTGATGAAAGAGTGAAAAGACGCAGAGGCACGCAGGACAAAGCCAGCAAGGAAATAGATGGGACATGTGAGGCGTGATTAGCATATGGATGGAGTGAGTGCCAAAGGCTCAAGGTGAAAGGGACAAAATGCCAAATAAGGAGAGAACGGAAATATGAAACTAGGAGAGGTATGGGTGGAAGGGAAAGAGGGAATATGGGACTACTGTTTGAGAGATGAGTGTACAGTGGAAGGGAAAGGACCAGTGTTAGTTGGTTAGTTAGTGAGTTAGTTAGTCAGTCGATTAGTTAGTCAGTCGATTAGTTAGTCAGTCGATTAGTTAGTCAGTCGATTAGTTAGTCAGTCGATTAGTTAGTCAGTCGATTAGTTAGTCAGTCGATTAGTTAGTCAGTCGATTAGTTAGTCAGTCGATTAGTTAGTCAGTCGATTAGTTAGTCAGTCGATTAGTTAGTCAGTCGATTAGTTAGTCAGTCGATTAGTTAGTCAGTCGATTAGTTAGTCAGTCGATTAGTTAGTCAGTCGATTAGTTAGTCAGTCGATTAGTTAGTCAGTCGATTAGTTAGTCAGTCGATTAGTTAGTCAGTCGATTAGTTAGTCAGTCGATTAGTTAGTCAGTCGATTAGTTAGTCAGTCGATTAGTGCACCAGGGTGTTTGGGGGGTGAAGGGAAGTACACTCATCTCCCATTTCCTTGTCCCAGATTTCCCTTTTACCTTCCACTCCCACCTCACACTGGTTTTACATTTCACAGTTCTTGTCCTTATGCAACATGTTTTATCACTTTCACCTTCAGCCTTTGGCACTTACTCCATCCATTTGCCCATCACCCACTCACCTGTAATCCATCCATCACTTGTCTGGCAGTGCCCAACCCCAACCTCATTTCCAGCTTCCCCCGTATTTCAGACTGAGAGCTCCCAACCCGATCAGTCATCTGTCCATTTCTTCAGAGGTTGTCAAACCCACCAAGTTCCTCCAGCACTGTGTATTAATCACGATTCAAGCATGGGGTGGCTCGTGTTTGCAACACGAGGAATTTCATTTACCATATACTCATACCAATAAAAAGCAACAGAACACAAAGTTCAAACTCTTCCCTTTTTGGCCTCCCGTTGACTCCTGTAGCCGGCGGTCGGGCCGTCCGTGTCGGGGGTCCTGCATCGGGGGGTTAAATCCCATCTCACTCGAGGTCTAGTCGAACCTTTTGCATTCTTTGGAGCTTCCTGCCATCGGCCTCTGCCAGAGACTGCGAGCTCCTCGATGTTGAAGAAACAAATTTTGAACAGCCATCAATAATTTAACACATTTATCCCATTAAACTGTAGAGGTTTAGAAATATGTACCTTATCTTCCTATGACATCCATGAAGAGCAAATCCAGAAAGACTTGATGCTGAAAAATCAAATTAACATAACATTTTAATGTTTGAAATGTTCCAACGTCCTTCTCTACAATTAGACAAATTGCGGGAGTAACTCAGTGGGTCGGACAGTCCTGGGCGAGAAGATTCTACTCAAGCTAAAAACACTTAGACATGTGGACAATGACTGGAGACGTATCTCCAACCAGGACCATTGTCTCTGCAGTCCGGATTCCTATAGGTTGGACCAATATTAATGTAGTCAAATATATTTAGACTACCTAGAGATTAAGGTCTGAAGAATCCCAACCCAGAATTACCAATCCATGTTCTCCAGCGATGTTGCTGCACCCATCGAGTTGCTCCAGCACTGACACAATTTATAAGCACAGCAACACCCCAGTTACATGAAATACCCATTATATTTCACAAGTGTTCTCCCAACCTTGTTGCCCGATGCCTTACTCTTCACGTGGACATTTAAGCGTTAGATATAAACAAACATTCAGTGGTGTCCAGGTGGTTAAAAAATACCTGGTAAACCCAACCCCCCCAGAGTTTCAGTCAAATATATTAAACTCTACTTTCCCTGTAACAGGAGCCAACTACAATTACTTTAACCAGGGAACATGGCTCTGTCCAAAGACAAAGTGCTGGAGGCATTCAGCAGTTCAGGCACAATCTGCCTGACTACAAGTGGAATGGACAGATGACACCTCAGGTCAGCAACCTTCCTCAGACTGATGAAAGAGTGAAAAGACGCAGAGGCACGCAGGACAAAGCCAGCAAGGAAATAGATGGGACATGTGAGGCGTGATTAGCATATGGATGGAGTGAGTGCCAAAGGCTCAAGGTGAAAGGGACAAAATGCCAAATAAGGAGAGAACGGAAATATGAAACTAGGAGAGGTATGGGTGGAAGGGAAAGAGGGAATATGGGACTACTGTTTGAGAGATGAGTGTACAGTGGAAGGGAAAGGACCAGTGTTAGTTGGTTAGTTAGTGAGTTAGTTAGTCAGTCGATTAGTTAGTCAGTCGATTAGTTAGTCAGTCGATTAGTTAGTCAGTCGATTAGTTAGTCAGTCGATTAGTTAGTCAGTCGATTAGTTAGTCAGTCGATTAGTGCACCAGGGTGTTTGGGGGGTGAAGGGAAGTACACTCATCTCCCATTTCCTTGTCCCAGATTTCCCTTTTACCTTCCACCCCCACCTCACACTGGTTTTACATTTCACAGTTCTTGTCCTTATGCAACATGTTTTATCACTTTCACCTTCAGCCTTTGGCACTTACTCCATCCATTTGCCCATCACCCACTCACCTGTAATCCATCCATCACTTGTCTGGCAGTGCCCAACCCCAACCTCATTTCCAGCTCTCCCCCGTATTTCAGACTGAGAGCTCCCAACCCGATCAGTCATCTGTCCATTTCTTCAGAGGTTGTCAAACCCACCAAGTACCTCCAGCACTGTGTATTTAATCACGATTCAAGCATGGGGTGGCTCGTGTTTGCAACACGAGGAATTTCATTTACCATATACTCATACCAATAAAAAGCAACAGAACACAAAGTTCAAACTCTTCCCTTTTTGGCCTCCCGTTGACTCCTGTAGCCGGCGGTCGGGCCGTCCGTGTCGGGGGTCCTGCATCGGGGGGTTAAATCCCATCTCACTCGAGGTCTAGTCGAACCTTTTGCATTCTTTGGAGCTTCCCACCATCGGCCTCTGCCAGAGACTGCGAGCTCCTCAATGTTGAAGAAACAAATTTTGAAAAGCCATCAATAATTTAACACTTTTATCCCATTAAACTGTAGAGGGTTAGAAATATGTACCTTATCTTCCTATGACATCCATGAAGACCAAATCCAGAAAGACTTGATGCTGAAAAATCAAATTAACATAACATTTTAATGTTTGAAATGTTCCAACGTCCTTCTCTACAATTAGACAAATTGCGGGAGTAACTCAGTGGGTCGGACAGTCCTGGGTGAGAAGATTCTACTCAAGCTAAAAACACTTAGACATGTGGACAATGCCTGGAGATGTATCTCCGACCAGGACCATTGTCTCTGCAGTCAGGATTCCTATAGGTTGGACCAATATTAATGTAGTCGAATATATTTAGACTACCTAGAGATTAAGGTCTGAAGAATCCCAACCCAGAATTACCAATCCATGTTCTCCAGCGATGTTGCTGCACCCATCGAGTTGCTCCAGCACTGACACAATTTATAAGCACAGCAACACCCCAGTTACATGAAATACCCATTATATTTCACAAGTGTTCTCCCAACCTTGTTGCCCGATGCCTTACTCTTCACGTGGACATTTCAACGTTAGATATAAACAAACATTCAGTGGCGTCCAGGTGGTTAAAAAATACCTGGTAAACCCAACCCCCCCCCCCCCCCCCAGAGTTTGTCAAAAATATTAAACTCTACTTTCCCTGTAACAGGAGCCAACTACAATTACTTTAACCAGGGAACATGGCTCTGTCCAAAGACAAAGTGCTGGAGACATTCAGCAGTTCAGGCACAATCTGCCTGACTACAAGTGGAATGGACAGATGACACCTCAGGTCAGCAACCTTCCTCAGACTGATGAAAGAGAGTGAAAAGATGCAGAGGCATGCAGGACAAAGCCAGCAAGGAAATAGATGGGACATGCGAGGCGTGATTAGCATATGGATGGAATGAGTGCCAAAGGCTCAAGGTGAAAGGGACAAAATGCCAAATAAGGAGAGATCTGAAATATGAAACTAGGAGAGGTATGGGTGGAAGGGAAAGAGGGAATATGGGACTACTGTTTGAGAGATGAGTGTACAGTGGAAGGGAAAGGACTAGTGTTAGTTGGTTAGTTAGCGAGTTAATTAGTCAGTCGATTAGTTAGTCAGTCGATTAGTGCACCAGGGTGTTTGGGGGGTGAAGGGAAGTACACTCATCTCCCATTTCCTGGTCCCAGATTTCCCTTTTACCTTCCACCCCCACCTCACACTGGTTTTACATTTCCCAGTTCTTGTCCTTATCACTTTCACCTTCAGCCTTTGGCACTTACTCCATCCATTTGCCCATCACCCACTCACCTGTAATCCATCCATCACTTGTCTGGCAGTGCCCAACCCCAACCTCATTTCCAGCTCTCCCCCGTATTTCAGACTGAGAGCTCCCAACCCGATCAGTCATCTGTCCATTTCTTCAGAGGTTGTCAAACCCACCAAGTTCCTCCAGCACTGTGTATTTAATCACGATTCAAGCATGGGGTGGCTCGTGTTTGCAACACGAGGAATTTCATTTACCATATACTCATACCAATAAAAAGCAACAGAACACAAAGTTCAAACTCTTCCCTTTTTGGCCTCCCGTTGACTCCTGTAGCCGGCGGTCGGGCCGTCCGTGTCGGGGGTCCTGCATCGGGGGGTTGAATCCCATCTCACTCGAGGTCTAGTCGAACCTTTTGCATTCTTTGGAGCTTCCCGCCATCGGCCTCTGCCAGAGACTGCAAGCTCGTCGATGTTGAAGAAACAAATTTTGAACAGCCATCAATAATTTAACACATTTATCCCATTAAACTGTAGAGGGTTAGAAATATGTACCTTATCTTCCTATGGCATCCATGAAGACCAAAATCCAGAAAGACTTGATGCTGAAAAATCAAATTAACATAACATTTTAATGTTTGAAATGTTCCAACGTCCTTCTCTACAATTAGACAAATTGCGGGAGTAACTCAGTGGGTCGGACAGTCCTGGGTGAGAAGATTCTACTCAAGCTAAAAACACTTAGACATGTGGACAATGCCTGGAGATGTATCTCCGACCAGGACCATTGTCTCTGCAGTCAGGATTCCTATAGGTTGGACCAATATTAATGTAGTCGAATATATTTAGACTACCTAGAGATTAAGGTCTGAAGAATCCCAACCCAGAATTACCAATCCATGTTCTCCAGCGATGTTGCTGCACCCATCGAGTTGCTCCAGCACTGACACAATTTATAAGCACAGCAACACCCCAGTTACATGAAATACCCATTATATTTCACAAGTGTTCTCCCAACCTTGTTGCCCGATGCCTTACTCTTCACGTGGACATTTAAGCGTTAGATATAAACAAACATTCAGTGGTGTCCAGGTGGTTAAAAAATACCTGGTAAACCCAACCCCCCCAGAGTTTCAGTCAAATATATTAAACTCTACTTTCCCTGTAACAGGAGCCAACTACAATTACTTTAACCAGGGAACATGGCTCTGTCCAAAGACAAAGTGCTGGAGGCATTCAGCAGTTCAGGCACAATCTGCCTGACTACAAGTGGAATGGACAGATGACACCTCAGGTCAGCAACCTTCCTCAGACTGATGAAAGAGTGAAAAGACGCAGAGGCACGCAGGACAAAGCCAGCAAGGAAATAGATGGGACATGTGAGGCGTGATTAGCATATGGATGGAGTGAGTGCCAAAGGCTCAAGGTGAAAGGGACAAAATGCCAAATAAGGAGAGAACGGAAATATGAAACTAGGAGAGGTATGGGTGGAAGGGAAAGAGGGAATATGGGACTACTGTTTGAGAGATGAGTGTACAGTGGAAGGGAAAGGACCAGTGTTAGTTGGTTAGTTAGTGAGTTAGTTAGTCAGTCGATTAGTTAGTCAGTCGATTAGTTAGTCAGTCGATTAGTTAGTCAGTCGATTAGTTAGTCAGTCGATTAGTTAGTCAGTCGATTAGTTAGTCAGTCGATTAGTTAGTCAGTCGATTAGTTAGTCAGTCGATTAGTTAGTCAGTCGATTAGTTAGTCAGTCGATTAGTTAGTCAGTCGATTAGTTAGTCAGTCGATTAGTTAGTCAGTCGATTAGTTAGTCAGTCGATTAGTTAGTCAGTCGATTAGTTAGTCAGTCGATTAGTTAGTCAGTCGATTAGTTAGTCAGTCGATTAGTTAGTCAGTCGATTAGTTAGTCAGTCGATTAGTTAGTCAGTCGATTAGTTAGTCAGTCGATTAGTTAGTCAGTCGATTAGTTAGTCAGTCGATTAGTTAGTCAGTCGATTAGTTAGTCAGTCGATTAGTTAGTCAGTCGATTAGTTAGTCAGTCGATTAGTTAGTCAGTCGATTAGTTAGTCAGTCGATTAGTTAGTCAGTCGATTAGTTAGTCAGTCGATTAGTTAGTCAGTCGATTAGTTAGTCAGTCGATTAGTTAGTCAGTCGATTAGTGCACCAGGGTGTTTGGGGGGTGAAGGGAAGTACACTCATCTCCCATTTCCTTGTCCCAGATTTCCCTTTTACCTTCCACTCCCACCTCACACTGGTTTTACATTTCACAGTTCTTGTCCTTATGCAACATGTTTTATCACTTTCACCTTCAGCCTTTGGCACTTACTCCATCCATTTGCCCATCACCCACTCACCTGTAATCCATCCATCACTTGTCTGGCAGTGCCCAACCCCAACCTCATTTCCAGCTTCCCCCGTATTTCAGACTGAGAGCTCCCAACCCGATCAGTCATCTGTCCATTTCTTCAGAGGTTGTCAAACCCACCAAGTTCCTCCAGCACTGTGTATTAATCACGATTCAAGCATGGGGTGGCTCGTGTTTGCAACACGAGGAATTTCATTTACCATATACTCATACCAATAAAAAGCAACAGAACACAAAGTTCAAACTCTTCCCTTTTTGGCCTCCCGTTGACTCCTGTAGCCGGCGGTCGGGCCGTCCGTGTCGGGGGTCCTGCATCGGGGGGTTAAATCCCATCTCACTCGAGGTCTAGTCGAACCTTTTGCATTCTTTGGAGCTTCCTGCCATCGGCCTCTGCCAGAGACTGCGAGCTCCTCGATGTTGAAGAAACAAATTTTGAACAGCCATCAATAATTTAACACATTTATCCCATTAAACTGTAGAGGTTTAGAAATATGTACCTTATCTTCCTATGACATCCATGAAGAGCAAATCCAGAAAGACTTGATGCTGAAAAATCAAATTAACATAACATTTTAATGTTTGAAATGTTCCAACGTCCTTCTCTACAATTAGACAAATTGCGGGAGTAACTCAGTGGGTCGGACAGTCCTGGGCGAGAAGATTCTACTCAAGCTAAAAACACTTAGACATGTGGACAATGACTGGAGACGTATCTCCAACCAGGACCATTGTCTCTGCAGTCCGGATTCCTATAGGTTGGACCAATATTAATGTAGTCCAATATATTTAGACTACCTAGAGATTAAGGTCTGAAGAATCCCAACCCAGAATTACCAATCCATGTTCTCCAGCGATGTTGCTGCACCCATCGAGTTGCTCCAGCACTGACACAATTTATAAGCACAGCAACACCCCAGTTACATGAAATACCCATTATATTTCACAAGTGTTCTCCCAACCTTGTTGCCCGATGCCTTACTCTTCACGTGGACATTTAAGCGTTAGATATAAACAAACATTCAGTGGTGTCCAGGTGGTTAAAAAATACCTGGTAAACCCAACCCCCCCAGAGTTTCAGTCAAATATATTAAACTCTACTTTCCCTGTAACAGGAGCCAACTACAATTACTTTAACCAGGGAACATGGCTCTGTCCAAAGACAAAGTGCTGGAGGCATTCAGCAGTTCAGGCACAATCTGCCTGACTACAAGTGGAATGGACAGATGACACCTCAGGTCAGCAACCTTCCTCAGACTGATGAAAGAGTGAAAAGACGCAGAGGCACGCAGGACAAAGCCAGCAAGGAAATAGATGGGACATGTGAGGCGTGATTAGCATATGGATGGAGCGAGTGCCAAAGGCTCAAGGTGAAAGGGACAAAATGCCAAATAAGGAGAGAACGGAAATATGAAACTAGGAGAGGTATGGGTGGAAGGGAAAGAGGGAATATGGGACTACTGTTTGAGAGATGAGTGTACAGTGGAAGGGAAAGGACCAGTGTTAGTTGGTTAGTTAGTGAGTTAGTTAGTCAGTCGATTAGTTAGTCAGTCGATTAGTTAGTCAGTCGATTAGTTAGTCAGTCGATTAGTTAGTCAGTCGATTAGTTAGTCAGTCGATTAGTTAGTCAGTCGATTAGTTAGTCAGTCGATTAGTGCACCAGGGTGTTTGGGGGGTGAAGGGAAGTACACTCATCTCCCATTTCCTTGTCCCAGATTTCCCTTTTACCTTCCACCCCCACCTCACACTGGTTTTACATTTCACAGTTCTTGTCCTTATGCAACATGTTTTATCACTTTCACCTTCAGCCTTTGGCACTTACTCCATCCATTTGCCCATCACCCACTCACCTGTAATCCATCCATCACTTGTCTGGCAGTGCCCAACCCCAACCTCATTTCCAGCTCTCCCCCCGTATTTCAGACTGAGAGCTCCCAACCCGATCAGTCATCTGTCCATTTCTTCAGAGGTTGTCAAACCCACCAAGTACCTCCAGCACTGTGTATTTAATCACGATTCAAGCATGGGGTGGCTCGTGTTTGCAACACGAGGAATTTCATTTACCATATACTCATACCAATAAAAAGCAACAGAACACAAAGTTCAAACTCTTCCCTTTTTGGCCTCCCGTTGACTCCTGTAGCTGGCGGTCGGGCCGTCCGTGTCGGGGGTCCTGCATCGGGGGGTTAAATCCCATCTCACTCGAGGTCTAGTCGAACCTTTTGCATTCTTTGGAGCTTCCCACCATCGGCCTCTGCCAGAGACTGCGAGCTCCTCAATGTTGAAGAAACAAATTTTGAAAAGCCATCAATAATTTAACACTTTTATCCCATTAAACTGTAGAGGGTTAGAAATATGTACCTTATCTTCCTATGACATCCATGAAGACCAAATCCAGAAAGACTTGATGCTGAAAAATCAAATTAACATAACATTTTAATGTTTGAAATGTTCCAACGTCCTTCTCTACAATTAGACAAATTGCGGGAGTAACTCAGTGGGTCGGACAGTCCTGGGTGAGAAGATTCTACTCAAGCTAAAAACACTTAGACATGTGGACAATGCCTGGAGATGTATCTCCGACCAGGACCATTGTCTCTGCAGTCAGGATTCCTATAGGTTGGACCAATATTAATGTAGTCGAATATATTTAGACTACCTAGAGATTAAGGTCTGAAGAATCCCAACCCAGAATTACCAATCCATGTTCTCCAGCGATGTTGCTGCACCCATCGAGTTGCTCCAGCACTGACACAATTTATAAGCACAGCAACACCCCAGTTACATGAAATACCCATTATATTTCACAAGTGTTCTCCCAACCTTGTTGCCCGATGCCTTACTCTTCACGTGGACATTTAAACGTTAGATATAAACAAACATTCAGTGGCGTCCAGGTGGTTAAAAAATACCTGGTAAACCCAACCCCCCCCCCCCCCCAGAGTTTGTCAAAAATATTAAACTCTACTTTCCCTGTAACAGGAGCCAACTACAATTACTTTAACCAGGGAACATGGCTCTGTCCAAAGACAAAGTGCTGGAGACATTCAGCAGTTCAGGCACAATCTGCCTGACTACAAGTGGAATGGACAGATGACACCTCAGGTCAGCAACCTTCCTCAGACTGATGAAAGAGAGTGAAAAGATGCAGAGGCATGCAGGACAAAGCCAGCAAGGAAATAGATGGGACATGCGAGGCGTGATTAGCATATGGATGGAATGAGTGCCAAAGGCTCAAGGTGAAAGGGACAAAATGCCAAATAAGGAGAGATCTGAAATATGAAACTAGGAGAGGTATGGGTGGAAGGGAAAGAGGGAATATGGGACTACTGTTTGAGAGATGAGTGTACAGTGGAAGGGAAAGGACTAGTGTTAGTTGGTTAGTTAGCGAGTTAATTAGTCAGTCGATTAGTTAGTCAGTCGATTAGTGCACCAGGGTGTTTGGGGGGTGAAGGGAAGTACACTCATCTCCCATTTCCTGGTCCCAGATTTCCCTTTTACCTTCCACCCCCACCTCACACTGGTTTTACATTTCCCAGTTCTTGTCCTTATCACTTTCACCTTCAGCCTTTGGCACTTACTCCATCCATTTGCCCATCACCCACTCACCTGTAATCCATCCATCACTTGTCTGGCAGTGCCCAACCCCAACCTCATTTCCAGCTCTCCCCCGTATTTCAGACTGAGAGCTCCCAACCCGATCAGTCATCTGTCCATTTCTTCAGAGGTTGTCAAACCCACCAAGTTCCTCCAGCACTGTGTATTTAATCACGATTCAAGCATGGGGTGGCTCGTGTTTGCAACACGAGGAATTTCATTTACCATATACTCATACCAATAAAAAGCAACAGAACACAAAGTTCAAACTCTTCCCTTTTTGGCCTCCCGTGGTCTGGGTCCTCGAGCCACCCGTTGACTCCTGTAGCCGGCGGTCGGGCCGTCCGTGTCGGGGGTCCTGCATCGGGGGGTTGAATCCCATCTCACTCGAGGTCTAGTCGAACCTTTTGCATTCTTTGGAGCTTCCCGCCATCGGCCTCTGCCAGAGACTGCGAGCTCCTCAATGTTGAAGAAACAAATTTTGAAAAGCCATCAATAATTTAACACATTTATCCCATTAAACTGAAGAGGGTTAGAAATATGTACCTTATATTCCTATGACATCCATGAAGACCAAATCCAGAAAGACTTGATGCTGAAAAATCAAATTAACATAACATTTTAATGTTTGAAATGTTCCAACGTCCTTCTCTACAATTAGACAAAGTGCGGGAGTAACTCAGTGGGTCGGACAGTCCTGGGTGAGAAGATTCTAGTCCTCAAGGTAAAAACACTTGGACAATGCCTTGAGATGTATCTCCAACATGGACCATTATGGCTCTGCAGTCAGGACTCCTATAGGTTGGACCAATATTAAGGTAGTCCAATACATTTAGACTAAAATTCTTAAGGGTCTGAAGAGTCCCAAGCCAGTATTACCAATCCATATTCTCCAGCGATGTTGCTGGACCCATCGAGTTGCTCCAGCACTGACTTGCAATTTACAAGCACAGCAACACCCCAGTTACCCCATCAAACACACATTAAATTTCACGTGTTCTCCCAACCTTGCCTAATGTCATACTCTTCATGTGGACATTGAAACGTTATATGTAAACAAATATTCAATGGTTAAAAATACCAGGAAAAACCCAAACCCCCAGAGCTTCAGTCAAAAATTGCCGAGCCAGGGTGGAAAGACCAAGTGCAGAGCCAAGAAGCGACAAGTACGAGAGTAGAACCCAGAGTACTGAAGAAATGGATTGTAACAATGTAGATGCACCCAAATGTATGGTGAGCCAACGACCTGGAGTAACTCAGCGGGTCAGGCAGCATCTCTGGTGAGAAGGTACAGGTGACTTTTGGGTTTTGACCATCATTCAGACCCCGTAACGTTCAACGCCCTAGCTAATCAAGAATCTCCACCTTAAAAATATCCATCAACAGCCTCCACAGCCCTCTGTAGCAATGAATTCCACAGATTCACCGCCCTCTGACTAAAGAAATTCCTCGCTGTGCAGTATGCAGTGCAATGCAGTAATCAGTGGGTCAGGCAGCATCTCTGCAGAACATGGAGAGGTGATGTTTCAGAACAGAACCCTTCTTCACAGTGTTTGAAAATGAATACATTAAGACCAACTAAAGTGTGGAAACAGGCCCATCGGTCCACTCAGTCAGCACAATCCAGCAATCACCCCGTACGCTAGCACCATCCTACACACTAGGGACATACTAAAACCAATTAACCTACAAACCTGAATGTCTTTGGTGTTGGAAGCCAGAACACCTGGAGAAAACCCACATGGTCCCAGGGTGAACATACAAACAAAACGTTGTCAGGATTGAAGCCAGGTCTCTGGCGCTGTGAGGCAGCAACTCTACCACTGTGCTGCCCAATCTTTCCCCAAACACTGAAACCCAAGAGAGGTTTTGAAACAGGGGCCTTACCTTAAAGTATTCTCCAGAAAGACCAGATCCCGAGAGCCGACAAAGATGTAAAAAACAGTCAAATTAATACACCACAAATATTAAACTCTACTTTCCCTGTAACAGGAGCCAACTACAATTACTTTAACCAGGGAACATGGCTCTGTCCAAAGACAATGTGCTGGAGGCATTCAGCAGTTCAGGCACAATCTGCCTGACTGCAAGACGAATGGACAGATGACACCCCAGGTCAGCAACCTTCCTCAGACTGATGAAAGAGAGTGAAAAGAGGCAGAGGCATGCAGGACAAAGCCAGCAAGTAAATAGGTGGTACATGTGAGGCGTGATTAGCATATGGATGGAGTGAATGACAAAGGCTCAAAGTGAAAGGGACAAATGCCAAATAAGGAGAGAACGGAAATATGAAACTAGGAGAGATATGGGTGGAAGGGAGAGAGGGAATATGGGACTACTGTTTGAGAGATGAGTGTACAGTGGAAGGGAGAGGACCAGT
Source organism: Malacoraja senta (assembly GCA_038087875.1). Classification (NCBI taxonomy): domain Eukaryota; kingdom Metazoa; phylum Chordata; class Chondrichthyes; order Rajiformes; family Rajidae; genus Malacoraja; species Malacoraja senta. Next base: position 4,670,645 of record CM075999.1, on the reverse strand, counting down.
GTTAGTGGGTTAGTTAGCTAGTGAGTTCATTAGTCAGTTGATTAGTTAGTCAGTTGATTAGTTAGTCAGTTGATTAGTTAGTCAGTTGATTAGTTAGTCAGTTGATTAGTTAGTCAGTTGATTAGTTAGTCAGTTGATTAGTTAGTCAGTTGATTAGTTAGTCAGTTGATTAGTTAGTCAGTTGATTAGTTAGTCAGTTGATTAGTTAGTCAGTTGATTAGTTAGTCAGTTGATTAGTTAGTCAGTTGATTAGTTAGTCAGTTGATTAGTTAGTCAGTTGATTAGTTAGTCAGTTGATTAGTTAGTCAGTTGATTAGTTAGTCAGTTGATTAGTTAGTCAGTTGATTAGTTAGTCAGTTGATTAGTTAGTCAGTTGATTAGTTAGTCAGTTGATTAGTTAGTCAGTTGATTAGTTAGTCAGTTGATTAGTTAGTCAGTTGATTAGTTAGTCAGTTGATTAGTTAGTCAGTTGATTAGTTAGTCAGTTGATTAGTTAGTCAGTTGATTAGTTAGTCAGTTGATTAGTTAGTCAGTTGATTAGTTAGTCAGTTGATTAGTTAGTCAGTTGATTAGTTAGTCAGTTGATTAGTTAGTCAGTTGATTAGTTAGTCAGTTGATTAGTTAGTCAGTTGATTAGTTAGTCAGTTGATTAGTTAGTCAGTTGATTAGTTAGTCAGTTGATTAGTTAGTCAGTTGATTAGTTAGTCAGTTGATTAGTTAGTCAGTTGATTAGTTAGTCAGTTGATTAGTTAGTCAGTTGATTAGTTAATTAGCACACCAGGGTGTTTGGGGGTGAAGGGAAGTACACTCATCTCCCATTTCCTTGTCCCAGATTTCCCATTTACCTTCCCACCTCACCTCCCTCTGGCTTTACATTTCACAGTTCTTGTCCTTCTCCAACACGTTTTATCACTTTCACCTTCAGCACTTACTCCACCCATCTGCCCACCACCCACTCACCTGTATCCACCCATCACCTGTCAGGCAGTGCCCCACCCCCACCTAATTTCCTGCTTTCTCCCGTATTTCAGTCTGAAGGCTCCCACCCTGATTAGTCATCTGTCCATATCATCAGATGCTGCCTGACCCACCATGTTCCTCCAGCACTGTTGTTTATGCTCAAGATTCCAGCGCCCCGAATTGAAAGGACCATGAATAAAAAAATAATTCGAGATAATGTGGAAACAGGCCATCTGGCCCACCAAGTCAACACAATCCAGCGATCACCCCGTACACCAGCACTATCCTACACACTAGGGACAGTTTACTAAAACCAATTAGCCTACAAATCTCCAAGTCAGCTTACAGATGCTGCCCGACCCATCGAGTTCCTCCAGCTCTGCTTTTATTGCTAAAGATCCAACATCATGAATTATAAAACCCTTGACCAAAAATAAATGGGAAACCCCATTGTTAATCTTTCAAAAAGTTATCCCACTGAAACCAAGAGGGGTTGAAATAGGGACCTTACCTTCACACCATCTCCATTAAGATCAAATCCAGATAGACTGGATAAAGTTGCAGGAAAGTTGCGGGGCATGCCGCAGTTCACAATATCAGAGGAAACCCAACAGCAACAGACCAGACTACTTTAATCGACAAAAACATTAAATGAGACGTGTATCAGGAGAACAGCAATGGGGAGAAGTTTATTCCATCTTACACCAACATTTGGCAGAACGGGAAGAGACAGTCTAACCCCAGCAGACACTTCCAGCAGCACAGGTCCAGTCCTTGGAGATCCTGGGTGGAAACAAACAAATTATTCAGAAGATGATAGCAGAAAGCACACAGATTGCAGCAACGCAGACACTCGCCAAACCAAATATATAGTGCGACTCTAAAGAACTATAGTTGAGTGAATGGAAGGGGCAGGATTAGTAAATTGCAATAAGGCTCAAGAGCCATGACTATTAAACTGACTTTCCCTCAGATAACTTTAACCAAGGAATAAATAGGTCAGAAACAGTGCTGGAGGTACTCAGTCGGTCAGGCACCATCTGCCCGACTGCAAAGGAATGGACAGATGTTTCAGATCAGGATCTTTCTTCAGACTGATGGAGTTGGGAGAAAGCTGGAAAGAGATGGGAGCAGGACAAAGCCTGGTGAGCAATGCTGGATACAGTTGGGGGCTGATTAGCAAATAGGGGAGTAGTGACAAAGGCTAGAGGTGAAGAGACGACAAATGTCAGACAAGGAGAAGAGGTGAGACATGAAAAGCCAGAGGGAGGGATCTGGGAAAGAGGGGAATGTGGGACAAGGATGAGCGTACATTAGAGGGGAAAGGAGTAAGGTGCCGGAGTGTTGAGTGAGGTGCACACCAGGGTGGGGAGTGTAGGGAATGAGGGGGTGTCCCTTCATCAGTACGCTCATCCCCATCTCCAAATCACATTCCCTTTTGTCCCATTACACCCGCAGACCCGTCCCATTACACAAGCATTCCTCGCTCCAACTTTACATTTCACACCTTTGGAATGTTTAGTCACCTTTTCACCTCTAGCCTTTGTCCTTTTCTCCACCATCTGCTCATCATCCCTTCACCTGTATCCACCCATCACTTGCAAAGCTTTGCCGCATTTCCCTTCACCAACCTTCTCCCACTACTCCAGTCTGAAGGCTTCCAAGCTAAGTCATCTGTCCATTTCCTCCACAGATGCTGCCTGACCCACCAAGTTCTGCCAGCACTGTTTATTTGTTCCATGGCATGGTTAAAGCACAGAATAAATCCCTGTTAGGATGAAGGCCAAGACAATGAAGAAGTGGGGAGCCTAATGAATGTTTCTATGTGGATTTGGACAAGGATAATGATCTCATGGGCCAAACCAACGTGGCCATTCCCCAGCCAAGACCTCAGATTGGACGAGTCTTCAGGTCACCGTTTCCTCAAGCACAAGTACACACCACGGAAAGTCCAGAGACAGAAGGCAGCGCCATCCAGTCAAGTGCTGACAGGAGAAGGTGATCACTGGTATCATGCTGGCAGAGGGGAACCACCACATTGGCATGTGGAACCAATATCTCACCCCCCATATATCTCCCCCACTGTCCCCACCCTGATAAACAGCCCCAGGTGCAGGCAGAAACTTACTACTAAATAGAGACACAAGTACATACCAGTGGTCCTTGTTAAACTCCTTCAAGTAGGCCCAGACCACAAATTTAGTGAATAAACCCTAATGAGGGGGAAGAGAAATGTAATCTTTAAACTAAAGTGGGCCCAAGCTGTGAGAAAGCTGGGATCCTTCTTCAGACTGATAGAGTAGGGTAGAGAAAGTGGAACTAACATTAATTGTTACTTTTTCCCAAACATTCACCACACCAAAGCCCAAGAGAAGGTTCCAGAGGCCTTACCTTTGTACCAACTCCATAACCATATTCAGATAGACCAAGTTATATACAAAACAACCCAATGTCACATTAGTGATTTGAAGTCTGCTGACATCCTCCTTCATACTAGACACCTAGATAGGAAGAGATTCCAATTGACATTACATGTCATGAGAAACAGGATCAGCCATTGAAAGGATTGCAGTGAACCCTACAGGGTAGTAGAATACATTGACTACTGTAATTCACTGGCACAGCAACATGTCAGCTTTGTTGAAGGGCAGCACAGTGGCACAGCGGTAGAGTTGTTGCCTGTGGAGTAATGGTGGATGGCTGTTTGTCAGGTTGGAGGCCTGTGACTAGTGGGGTGCCTCAGGGGTCTGTGTTGGGTCCACTGTTGTTTGTCATGTACATCAATGATCTGGATGAAGGTGTGGAAAATTGGATTAGTAAGTATGCAGATGATACTAAGATAGGTGGTGTTGTGGATAATGAAGTAGATTTTCAAAGTCTACAGAGAGATTTAGGCCATTTGGAAGAGTGGGCTGAAAGATGGCAGATGGAGTTTAATGCTGACAAATGTGAGATGCTACATCTCGGCAGGACAAATCAAAATAGGACGTACACGGTAAATGGTAGCGAATTGAGGAATGCAGTTGAACAGAGGGATCTAGGAATAACTGTGCATAGTTCCCTGAAGGTGGAATCTCATGTAGATAGGGTGGTAAAGAAAGCTTTTGGTGTGCTGGCCTTTATAAATCAGAGCATTGAATATAGAAGTTGGGATGTAATGTTAAAATTGTACAAGGCATTGGTGAGGCCAATTCTGGAGTATGGAGTACAATTTTGGTCGCCTAATTATAGGAAGGATGTCAACAAAATAGAGAGAGTACAGAGGAGATTTACTAGAATGTTGCCTGGGTTTCAGCAACTAAGTTACAGAGAAAGGTTGAACAAGTTAGGTCTTTATTCTTTGGAGCGCAGAAGGTTAAAAGGGGACTTGATAGAGGTCTTTAAAATTATGAGCGGGTTAGACAGAGTGGACGTGGATAAGCTTTTCCCATTGAGAGTAGGGAAGATTCAAACAAGGGGACATGACTTGAGAATTAAGGGACAGAAGTTTAGGGGGAACTTCTTTACTCAGAGAGTGGTAGCTGTGTGGAATGAGCTTCCAGTGGAAGTGGTGGAGGCAGGTTCGATGTTATCCTTTAAAAATAGATTGGATGGGTATATGGGCGGGAAAGGAATGGAGGGTTATGGTCTGAGTGCAGGTAGATGGGACTAGGGGGAAGTATTTTATTTTTAATTTAAAAAAATATATATTTTAAAAAATAAAATAAAAAATAAAAAAATGTTCGGCACGGACTTGAAGGGCCGAGATGGCCTGTTTCCGTGCTGTTATGGTTATATGGTTATATGGTTACTGTGCCAGAGACACATGTTCTATACAGAGTTTCCACATTCTCCCAGTGACCAAGTGGGCTTTCTCAGAGATATTCACTTTCCTCCCACTATCCAAAGATGTGCGGGTTTGTAGGTTAACTGACATGGTACCTAATGTGTGTAGGATAGTGTTAATGTGCAGGGATCGCTGGTCAGTGCGGACTCAGTGGGTCAAAGGGCCTGTTTCCGTGCTGTGTCTCTAAATGTGAAACTTACCATGTCACATGAAGTGTTCTCCCCGACACTGCCACTGATACTGTACCCTTTACCATGGACATTGAAACCCTGTGCACAAACCAGAAAGGAGCATACAGGCAGTTCAAATACTGGAGAAACACACCATGACAAACCAGATACTACTTTAACTGACAAAGAAATACTTTGAATTAAATGAGACGTACAAGTAAAGGAACAGTAGTGAAGTTTGGCCCAGTTTATGCAACATATGGCAGAATGGGGAAGACAGACTAACCCTGGCAGACTCTTCCAGCATCAGAGGACCCAGTCTTTGGAGATCCTGGGTGGAAACTAACACTAATTGGTCACCACTTTAGAAAGGAGCAAAGAGGAGAAGAAGAATGGAAGGGGCAAGATTACTTAATTGTAATGAGTTTTTTTTTAAAAGTGTCATGAACATTAAACTACTTTCCCTGCAACAGGAGGCAACTAGGATTACTTTAACCAGGGGATGTAACCTGGTGTAAAACAAAGTGCTGGAGCTACTCAGTGGGTCAGGCACCATCTGCCTGCCTGCAAATGGAATGGACAGAGGTTTCACGTTGGGATCCTTCTTCAGACTGATAGAGTAGGGTAGAGAAAGTGGAACTAACATTAATTGGTCACCTTCACAAAAGAGCAGAGCGGAGAGGAAATGGATTCTGGCAACAAACACACTCAGACCAAATGTAGATTTAGACCAATTCCAAAACTACAGTAGGGTGAATGGCAGGATTGATAATTTGTAATGAGACTTCAAGTGTCATCATGAACATTAAGCTACTTTCCCTGCAACAGCAGCCAACTAGGATTACTTCAACCAGGGAATGTAACCTGGTCCAAAACAAGTGCTGGAGGTACTTGCCAGATCAGGCACCATCTACCCAACCACAAAGGGAATGGACAGATGCTGTCGTTTCCTGTTGGGATCTTTTCAGGCTGATGGAGTCAGGCTGAGAAAGTGGGAAAGAGGTGGGAGCAGGACAAAGACTGTTATGCGATTAGTGAATACAGGGGAGAGGGTGGTGGGTTGTGACATTGGCTAGGGGAGACAAGGAGACAAAAGGTGCAACAGATGAGAAGAGTGAAAGATGAAGCTGGAGGGAGGGATAAGGGTGGAAGGGGATAGAGTAAAATATGAGACTGGTTTGGGAGGCGAGCATACAGAGGGAAGGAGCAGAGTGACCAAGGTGTTGAGGGAAGTGTTCACAACCAGATGGGGGGATGCAGGGAAAGAGGGGTTCCCATTATCATGGTGGGGGATGCAGGGAAAGAGGGGGTTCCCATCACCAAGATGGTGGGTGCAGGGAAAGAGGGGGTTCCCATCACCAGGGTGGGGGATGCAGGGAAAGAGGGGGTTCCCATCACCAGGGTGGGGGATGCAGGGAAAGAGGGGGTTCCCATCACCAGTATGCTGATTCCCCACCTCCAGGCCGCATTTTCCTTTTATCCCCTCCCATGTCCCATTCACCCATAAACCTCCCTGGCTTCATCTTCCACACCTCTACCCTTCTTAGCCAACATGTTTTTATCACTTTCACCTCTGGTCTTTGTCACTTATTCCATCCATATGCCAATCACCCACCCCCCACATGCCAGGCTTTGTCCCACCCACACTTTCCATCTTCTTCCCCTACTCCAGTCTGTAGGTTTCTAACCCTGAAATACAAGGAACATGACCACAAAGCAATTAGGAAAATACATTGTTAATCTTTCTCAAAGATTTATCCCCATTGAAACCACAAGAGGCTCTAAACAAGGGCCTTATCTTCATACCATCTCCACAAAGACTAGATTAGATAGACTTGGTTATAACAAAAAAACAGATAATTTTAATGATTGAAATATCCTGACATCCTTGATCACACCCTCTATCACAAGCAGTACTTGGAACAGCAAGTTGACAAAGCCACTCCATCACAAACCATAGAAAACTGGGGACATTAGAAGATCTCCAAAGACCTTGGCACATCAACCTGAACCAAGTAGAATAACTAGAGGGAGAAACAGCAGCAGGCGAGAAGATTCTACATTCACCTCAAAATATCAAACACTGGATGGACAGGGCCTGGAAAAATAACTCTCGGCCCAATGTTTCAATGTCAGTTTATCGTCACAGGTACCAATTAAGGTACAGTGAAATTCAAATGTCTGCAGTAATGAATCCTACAGGGAAGAATACTTTCATAATCAAACTGGCACAGCAACATGCCAGCTATATCAAAGGCAACACTTCACACAAACAGTGGACTCCCTGACTGAATTGCCCAATGCTGTACTCTTTACAATGGACATCAAACCCTGTACAAACAGTGGACTCACTGACTGAGCTGCCCAATGCTGTACTCTTTACAATGGGCATCAAACACGACCCACTGAGTTACTCCAGCACATTGTGAAACGTCACCTATCCATGTTCTCCACAGATGCTGCCTGACCCGCTGAGTTACTCCAGCACTTTGTGTCTTTTTTGTAAACCAGCACCTGCTTGATTTTCATCCCAAATCTTCCCTGGTTTCAGGGTTTTTACTAAGTTTGGCATCTGGGCAATGGGTGCATTACAGGGAAAGGAAAAGGGTCACAGAGCAATAAAGAACCATTTTGCAGTAAAGAGCACTATATCCAATTTGTAGACAATGTGCAGTAAATTCACATAATAGGTCACTCCAATTTGTGGACAACACTCACACCGTGGAGATCCGCCGCACTGCAGCCCCGTCCAATTTGTGGTCAACACTCTCACCCTGTAGTGATCCGCCACATTGCAGACCCATCTAGTTTGTGGTCAACACTCCCACCGTGTGGTTTAAGAAAGAACTACACATACTGCAGATATCAAAGGTAGACAAAAATGCTGGAGTAACTCAGCAGGTCAGCCAGCATCTATGGAGAGAAGGAATAGATGACGTTTCAGGTCGAGCCTTCTTCAGACTGATGTTGGGATGGGGGCGGGATAAAGAAAGGAAGAGGCGGAGACAGTAGGCTATGCGAGAGCTGGGAAGGGGAAGGAGGGAGAAACCACTGAAATTGGAGAATGGGAAGATGAGGCCAGTGGTGGGATCCCATTGGAGGTGGCAAAAATGTCAGAGGATTATCTGTTGTATGTGACGGCTCATAAGGTGGAAGGCGAGGACATGGGGGACTCTGTCCTTGTTACGAGTAGGGGGATGGGGAGTAAGAGCAGAGCTGCGGGATATAGAGGAGACCATAAGAGTGCTGGAGAAACTCAGCAGGTCAGGCACCATCTCTGGAGGAAAAGGATGGGTGATATTTTGGGTAAAAACCCTTGTTCTATTCCATCCCAAAAGCTCTTGTTTCTCCAGAGATGTTGCCTGACCCACTCAGTTACTCCAGCACTGTGTCCATCTTTGGTATAAATCAGCATCTACAGGTCTTTGTTGCTACATTTACATCAGCCAGATTCAATTTCAGTTGTGATAAGGTTAGGGTATCATCATTTTAGTAAAGATACATCCTTTTATTTCTGACACTGTACCCTCTGGTCCAAGACTCTCCTAATAGAAACATATTTTTAGTTTGGAGATACAGCACAGAAACAGCACAATTCCAGTTGCACCAGAAAAAATAATCATTAAAATCCCTGGACACTTCAAATGACACAATTAAAAGGAAAAGTCAACACAATTAATCAAAGAAGCAAACACAATTCAGTAGAGAGCGATAGTGTTCTCACCGACCTCATGCCCTGGAGATGTAGATCCACATCAGACACAAGGGGAGACTCCCTGTCTCTACCCTGAACACAAAGACAGACTCCCTGTCTCTACCCTGAACACTGCTTCAGCTCAGAGCCACTGCTCCTCACAACAGCCCAGGACAACTGCACTCATACACTCCCACAACTCCCCCTTTTATACAGCTGACAATTTTCTCATCAGCTTCAATCAAGCCAATTAGCACATTCACCCTTCGCCCACCAGTGGCCAATCAATGTTTGTTGCACAAATCATGATATCCACCTGGGGCAGTAGTTGTCTGAGGGACAATAATTTCCCTCTGTTGACTCATTGCTCTTTGCACAAAGTGGCTGCTTGCATTTCCTTAAGTCCAAGAAGACCATAACACACAGAATCAGAATTAGGCCATTCAGCCCATCGAGTCTACTTCACCATTCAATCATGGCTGATCTATCTCTCCCTCCTAACCCCATTCTCCTGCCCATAACCCCTGACACCCATACTAATCAAGAATCTATCTATCTCTGCCTTAAATATATCCACTGACTTGGCTTCCACCGTCGTCTGCGGCAATGAATCCAACAGATTCACCACCCTCTGGCTAAACAAATTCCTCCTCATCTCCTTCCTAAAGGAATGTCCTTTAATTCTGAGGCTGCGCCCTCTGGTCCTAGACTCTCCCACTAGTGGAAACATCTTTTGAGTTTAGTTTAGAGATATAGCACGGGAACAGGCCCTTTGGCCCATAGAGTCCGTAACGACCAGCAATCACCCCGTACACTAGCACTATCCCACACACTAGGGACAGTTTTACAATTACCGAATTACTAAAAGCAATTAACCTACAAACCCGCACGTCTTTGGAGTGTGGGATGAAACCGGAGCACCTGGAGAAAACCCACACAGTCATGGGGAGAACGTGAAAACTCTGTACAGACAGCACCCGTAGTCAGGATGGAACCCGGGTCTCTGGCAGCAACTTTACCATTGCACCACCGTGCCGACCCATTTTTTGTTATTTTTGAAGTAGGATAAATGTCTCTCACGCTTATCCCAATTTCCATAATTATTTACAGCGCAAAAATTGACCATTTCGGCGGGTTTTAACAGGTCCGCGACGCTGGAAACAATGGTAAGTGCTTACCTGCTGTTCACCTCGTGTACTCCAGTTGGCGTTGCGTAGCAACAGTACGGGTCACATGTCGTGACCTCGACTACCGTGCAACCTTCCTATTCATTGAAGAAGGGTTTCAACCCGAAACGTCGCCTATTTCCTTCGCTCCATAGATGCTGCCTCACCCGCTGAGTTTCTCCAGCATTTTTGTCTACCTTCGATTTTCCAGCATCTGCAGTTTCTTCTTAAACTCCCTATTCACTGGATGTTTTCAAGAGAGAGTTATAATTAGCTGTTAGGGCTAACGGAATTAAATGATATGGGGAAAAAGCAGGAATGGGATACTGATTCTGTATGATCAGCCATGATCATATTGAATGGCGGTGCTGGCTGGAAGGGCCTAATGGCCTACTCATGCACCTGTTGTCGCTGTTTCTGTGGTAGACAAAAATGCTGGAGAAACTCAGCGGGTGAGGCAACATCTATGGAGCGAAGGAAATAGGCGGCCCCGGTGAGGCGGCGAGGATCGGTGTCATCGGTTGGTGGGTGAAGATCGGCGGCAGCATCGACGTGGAGGTGGGCGAAGGTGGTGTCCTCGGTGGTCTGGGCCTGAGGTTGGTCCGGGAGGAGGTGAGTGCTGGAGCTGCTCCTCGTGGCCAAGATGGCATCGCGGGACATGGGCAGGCGGCGCAGGCCAGCGTTGGGGCCTGGGGCCTGCAGGCGATCGAGTGTCGGTGGAAGTAGTGGCCTGGAGGCGGGAGAGTTTAAGGTCCTTGGTGGAGTTCAGGTGGGCCAGGAATCGTTTGTTGAAGACGTGGATCTTCCGTAGGATGAAGTAGAGTTGGGGTCCGTTCCAGGTCGGATGAGTGAAGCCCGAAGTTTCGGGAGAGTCAAAGCGAGGTCCTGCTGGTGCCAGCGCATGGCAGCCAGAGTAGAGCATGGATGGAGAATTGCCGTGTATGGCGGCAGATAGCCAGTTGGTATCTATAGTCCGGGTTGGGTCCGAACTGGGAGGTCGGGAACTGGAGCTGGAACCCGTGAGGTACCAGATGGAGGCACAGGCAAGTCCCAAGAAAGCAAATGTGGCTGTGGTTAAGATGTGGTCATAGAGTTGGAGGGAAGGGGGAATTACAGGGGGGGGGGGCGGGCAGAGAGAGAGGAGGTTGTTAAACTGTCTTCGGAGAGAGGAGGAGAACTTCAAAGTAGGCATACCTTGAGGAGATTACGCAGTGGAGTAGACAAAATGTTTAAGAAGGAACTGCAGATGCTGGAAAATCAAAGGTAGACAAAAATGCTGGAGAAACTCAATGGGTGAGGCAGCATCTATGGAGCGAAGGAAATAGACAAAGTTTCGGGTCGAAAACCCTTCTTCAGACTGATGTGAGGGTGGGGGGGGGGGGGCGGGAGGAAGAAAGGAAGAGGTGGAGCCAGAGGGCTGAGGGAGAGCTGAGAAGAGGAGGATAAAGTAAGGACTACCTGAAATTAGAGAAGTCAATGTTCATACCGCTGGGGTGCAAACTGCCCAAGCGAAATATGAGGTGCTGCTCCTCCAATTTACAGTGGCCCTCACTCTGGCCATGGAGGAGGCCCAGGACAGAAAGGTCGGATTCGGAATGGGAGGGGGAATTGAAGTGCTGAGCCACCGGGAAATCAGGTTGATTATTGCGAACCGAGCGGAGGTGTTGGGCGAAGCGATCGCCAAGCCTACGCTTGGTCTCACCGATGTAGAGCAGCTGACATCTAGAGCAGCGGATGCAATAGATGAGGCTGGAGGAGGTGCAGGTGAACCTCTACCGCAGCTGGAAAGACTGCTTGGGTCCCTGAATGGAGTCAAGGGGGGAGGTAAAGCGACAAGTGTAGCATTTCTTGCGGTTGCAAGGGAAGGTGCCCAGAGAGGGGGTGGTTTGGGTGGGAAGGGACGAATTGACCAGGGAGTTACAGAGGGAGTGGTCTCTGTGGAAAGCAGACAGGGGAGGAGATGGGAAGATGTGGCAAGTGGTGGGATCACGTTGGAGGTGGCGAAAATGTCGGAGGATTATTTGTTGTATGTGAGGCTGGTAGGGTGGAAGGTAAGGACAAGGGGGACTCTGCCCTTGTTACGAGTGGGGGGATGGGGAGTGAGAGCAGAGTCACGGGGTATAGAAAAGACCCTGGTGAGAGCCTCATTTATAGTAGAAGAGGGGAACCCCCGTTCCCTGAAGAATGAGGACATCTCCAATGCCCTGGTGTGGAACACCTCATCCTGGGTGCAGATGCAGCGTAGACAGAGGAATTGGGAGTAGGGGATGGAGTCCTTACAGGAAGCAGGGTGGGAAGAAATGTAGTCCAGATAGCCATGGGAGTCAGTGGGTTTATAGCAAAGATCCTATAGCGGATAGGCCACTCCTGCGAAATGCAATGGGCTGACGTGTAGTTACGCAACGGAGCAGAACGTGGGCCTTTTTTTCGTCCATTTCAGTAACCGGACCCAACACAGACTCACAGTGTAATCAGCGTTGCGGGGGAACAGTTTGTGTGTGAGATATAGGGTTAGATTCATAATTCTGTTAGTTCATAATTCTGTTAATTCTTGTTAAAGAATAAAATGTTTATAAATTTTGACTGTTAATTTTCTTTTTAAATATTTTTTAAATCTTTTCTTTTTAATGGCTCATGTGCTGTGTTTGAGTTGATTTTGTATTACACTTGCACTCTGTAATTCATTCATCTAATCACACTGTTCACAACTGCAGTATTTGGCAAAATAATAGCAATATGAAGATTCCAGTTGCTCTACCCCTGGAATGTTCCTTAATGTTTTTGTGTCTATGGAGTTGTTTCTCAACAATAAAATGGGCCTGGTCTTCCCAATACCCAGAGAGTGGAATGAGATCTGTCTGTAATTGTGGGGTTATCTATATTAAGTTTTTCAGAAAGTTAAATTTGTTTTGAGCAAGATTTACAAATGATGTATAACTTAAGGATGGTTTTATTCAGCGAGCATACAACTGATTAGATTGTGCTGGAAAGAACACACATACATGAATGTGATATAGATGTATATAATCATATAACACACACATTTACATTTCCTCTGATTTTTATATCCAATGATGAACTTTATTTCAGACTAGACAAGGGACAACATTAAATAAAAAAACATTGTAAACCTCCCCGCAACTTCACTCTGGTGTCTCAGCCATGCTGATCCGGGCCAGACTCCCCGCACGCTGTGGAAGGCACATCTTTTCGCTTTTATTGTGATTTATTTCTCTTTTTAACACTGAGTATCTGATAACGACACATTGGCAGCATATGGCACCAATATTGCACCAACCCACTCAATTTTAAATAATTCATAATAGAAATCCATTAACATGGTTCACACTTTATTTCTGACATGCATAGCAAGATTTACAGAATTCACATTATTCTGTGCGTGAGATATACAGGGCTGCAGTGTTCAGCATATCAGCTAACCAGTGAAAGTGATGTACAATTCAACGTATGTAACACAATGGTAGCCCCATCCCTGCTTACACCAAAGAGCAAAACATCCAACGTAGATACAATAATAAATAAATCGGCATTTGCATTGTTTTGTGCAGTTAACAAATCACAATTTCAGACAATGTACATAAGGCGGCAGTTATTTTACAAATATTCCGCAGTTTGGTGTAGGAGATCATGGCGGCGAGTATTCTGGACCCACTGTCGACATCTTAAATTACAGAAAATATCATGCAGTCAATATGTTCTTATCCTGCATTAAATAACAGAGAGGTAGAAAGAAAATGCTCTTGAGGAGAAGATTTTTACAAGGATGTTGCCATGAGGCCTCGACTGTATCTGAGACAAAGGGGAGCACCCAGCTCTAAGATCTGAACTATAGTGAAAGTTCGGGCAGACTTAATAAAATTCTCAGTACAAAACAGAGTCAATATGTTCTTATTCTGCATTAAATAACAGTGAGGTAGAAAGAAAATGCTCTTGAGGAGAAGATTTTTACAAGGATGTTGCCATGAGGACTCGACTATCTGAGCTCAATGATCTAACGACAGTAAGAGATTGAACAGGCTAAATAAAATTTTCAATATGCCACAGAAGTAATAAATGTTTTCTTATCTTTCCTCCTTAATGGGGAACCTGAAGAAAGACATGTCGGGTTGCCTACATTGCCGATAAAATCTTTGGTACGAGCAAAGATCCTATAGTGGATAGGATCTTTGGATATGAGTGCGGAGGCGGAAGCAAAGATCCTATCTTTGGGCGGAAGCAAGATGGACGGAAGCTGGTTACGGAAATGGGTCCTATAATTACCCATGAGTCTGCCCATGACCGTACTACGTGTTTTTCGCAGGAGTAGTCCATCTTGCTCCGCTATAGGATCTTTGGTTTATAGTGGATGTCAGTCAGTAGTCTTATCAGCAGCGATGGAGATAGTGAGGTCTAGAAATGGTAGGGAAATGTCGGAAATGGTCCAGGTGCATTTGAGTGCCGGATGGAAGTTAGTGGTGAAATGGATGAAGTCAGTGAGATGTGTGTGGGTGCAGGAGGTAGCACCAATGCAGTCGTTGATGTAGCGGAGGTAAAGGTCGGGGATGGGGCAACGGTACGTCTCGAACAAGGATTGTTCGACGTACCCTACAAAGAGGCGGGCATAACTATGCCTTGTATTTGGAGGAAATGGGAGGAGTCAAACAAAAAAAGTCATTAAGGGTAAGGACCAACTCCGCTAGGCGGAGGAGAGTATCAGTAGACGGGGATTGGTTGGTTCTGCGGTTGAGGAAGAAACGGAGGGTTTTGAGACCCTCCTGGTGGGGGATGGAGGTGTAGAGTGACTGGACGTCCATGGTGAAGATGAGGGGATGGGGGTCTGGAAAATGGAAGTCATGGAGTGGACGAATGGCGTGTGAGGTAATGGGCGTGTGACGTAAGCGCGTCGGGCGTGTGTGGCGCGCTCCTGTTGCGCATGCGCACTGGGTTATAAGGCCCGGCCCACTTCGACGTGAGGCGCCGCCGCTTCACCCGCTCCACCGGCGGCCCCGCGTTCACCGTCAGCGACGCGGGGCTCGATGCGCCGCAAGTCCGGTGAGTTGTCGTTGAAAGACAGTGAGTTAGTGCCGTGGTCGCGAAAGGCGCGGGAGCGGCCGCTCTGCTGCTTCCCCGGGCCTGTGTTTCGGGCCTGACCCAGCCCGGCGCTGGAGCCGGAGCTGCTCGGCATTGGCGGTCTCCTCCCTTGACGCACCCACTTGAAAGCCAGTGTCGCCCCGAGCCTCCCCACTGCGGAGATGGCCGCGGTGGCAGAGCTCGCCCCGATACCTCTCCCGCTGTTTCCCTGACGACGAGTTGCAGGAGCTGGTGTGTGTAGGATCGGACAAAGGAAAGTGCACGCTGTAGCATAGTTGCCTGCATATACTGTTGGTTAGTGTATACTCATTAATTACTGTGTCGGTATTCATCCTGAAAGATTCAGCAACCAGTAATACATTGCTTGTATTTGCCTAATACAGATAGAAGTTTACCTGAACAATTAGTTGAAGTGTCTCTACCCGAAAAGTCGCCTATCCACGTTCCTTGTGTCCTTTTGTGTATTAATCAGCGTCAGCAGTTCTACAAGGTGTGTTGAAGACAGACAAAAGAAACTGCAGAGGCTGAAATCTTGAGCAAAAATCAAAATGCTGGAGGAATTCAGCGGATAGGCATCTGTGGAAGGGATGGACAGACTTTGGTTACGGATGGCACTTCAATTGCTAACACGGCCAATTTTGGGGGGTACAGTTGTTTGCAATCCTCTGACTACCATTGATTTTCTGGGCTACGGAAGAGTTTAATCAGATGGAATTGCCAATTGTAATTTGTAATTTCAAATAGTTCCAGGAGAAAGTACATTTAGAGTCATACAGCACGGAAACAGATCCTTCATCCCAAGTTGTTTATGCTGACCAAGATGTCCCATCTAAACTTTGTATAGGAAGGAACTGCAGATGCTGGTTAAGTTGAAGATAGACACAAAAAGCTGGAGCAAATCTGGGACAGGCAGCAATGTTTATTCTTTGATTATGGAACTAATGTTTACTATTATGATAGTTTCCACAAGCCCTGTGATTCAATACCAAGAAATATAGATGGTGATGTAAAATACATGTTGTTCTATTCCATTACAGCAAGCCCTTGAATGCAAGATAAAACATCAAGGGTGAAAAGTAAAGTTCCATCTTTTGGCATGGCAGGTGGCAGAAGAGGGCCAAGTAGGACATCATATTGCAGAACACCACTCAATGAATCTGGAACATTAGGAGGTTCTGGCTATTCTACCAGCTCGCCCATTACAGGAGTACGGTCAAGAACCAGGTGAAGAAAATAATTCCTGGAGCCTTCTGTCTAGTATTATTGACCAGTCTATTGTTTTTTCATGGGAGTGGGGTAGATTTGCATCTTGGTATTATGAAAATGCCATGCATGTGTTTGACTTCTGGTACTATTGCAATGTGATTTCCAAAATTGCTATTATTATTGAACATACAAAATTTAAATCTACTAACATTAAGGAATGATTTTGATTTGTGGCATAATTGTCTCTAAATCTTTGGTGCAACGGTTTCATTTTGGTTGAAGGTGACTAGTGGGGTGCCTCAGGGGTCTGTGTTGGGTCCACTGTTGTTTGTCATGTACATCAATGATCTGGATGATGGTGTGGAAAATTGGATCAGTAAGTATGCAGATGATACTAAGATAGGTGGTGTGGATAATGAAGTAGCTTTTCAAAGTCTACAGAGAGATTTAGGTCATTTGGAAGAGTGGGCTGAAAGATGGCAGATGGATTTTAATGCTGATAAATGTGAGGTGCTACATCTTGGCAGGACAAATCAAAATAGGACGTACATGGTAAATGGTAGCGAATTGAGGAATGCAGTTGAACAGAGGGATCTAGGAATAACTGTGCATAGTTCCCTGAAGGTGGAATCTCGTGTAGATAGGGTGGTAAAGAAAGCTTTTGGTGTGCTGGCCTTTATAAATCAGAGCATTGACTATAGAAGTTGGGATGTGATGTTAAAATTGTACAAGGCATTGGTGAGGCCAATTCTGAGTATGGAGTACAATTTTGGTCGCCTAATTATAGGAAGGATGTCAACAAAATAGAGAGTACTGAGGAGATTTATGAGAATGTTGCCTGGGTTTCAGCATCTAAATTACAGAGAAAGGCTGAACAAGTTAGGTCTTTATTCTTTGGAGCGCAGAAGGTTAAGGGGGGACTTGATAGAGGTCTTTAAAATGATGAGAGTGATAGACAGAGTTGACGTGGATAAGCTTTTCCCATTGAGAGTAGGGAAGATTCAAACCAGAGGACATGACTTGAGAATTAAGGGACAGAAGTTTAGGGGTAACATTAGGGGGGACTTCTTTACTCAGAGAGTGGTAGCTGTGTGGAATGAGCTTCCAGTGGAAGTGGTGGAGGCAGGTTTGATTTTATCATTTAAAAATAGATTGGATGCATATATGGACGAGAAAGGAATGGAGGGTTATGGTCTGAGTGCAGGTAGATGGGACTAGGGGAGAAAAAGTGTTCGGCATGGACTTGAAGGGCCGAGATGGCCTGTTTCCATGCTGTAATTGTTATATGGTTATATGAAGGTCTGTATCAATGATGTTCCATAGGGATCAGTGCTTGGATGTAGAGACAGAGCATGGAAACGGGTTCTTCTGTTCATTTTGTCCATGTTGACCAAGGCACCCCATCTTAGCTAGTGCTGTTTGCTGCATTTGGCTTGTATCCCTCTAAACTTTTGCTATCCATGTACCCGTACAAATATATTGTAAATGTTGTTATTGTACCTGCTTCAATCACTTCCTCTGGCATCTCGTTCCATTTCCTTCCCCCACCTCCCAATCCTTTGTGTGAACAGGTTGCCCCTCAGATTCTTATTAAATCTGCCCTCCTACCTTAAACCCGTGTCCTCTAGTTCTTGAATTCAGTACCCTAGGAAAAAGGTACAGCAGTGCAGTTGGTGAAGCTGCTGCCTCATAGTATCAGAGACCTGGGTTCAATCCTAACCCTGGATGTGGAGTGTGAATGTTCAACCTGTGGCCATGTGGATTTCTTCTGGGTGCTCTAGTTTCCTCTCTCATCCCAAAGGCAAGTGGGTTTGTGGATGACTTGGGGCTCTGTAAATTGCCCCTAGTTTGTAAGGACTGGATGAGAAGATGGGATAGCATAGAACTAGTGTGAACGGATGATGAATGGTCATTGTGGACTTGGTTGGCCGAAGACTCTTTCCATGATATATATCTCTAAACTAAACATTGACCTTATCTATTAACCTCATGATTTTATGTATTTCTGCACATCATCCCCTTCTGAACTACAAGGAATAATGTCCTCACCTGCCTAACCTCTCCCTGCGGCTTAGGTTCTGGGCCCTGGCAACATCCTCGTAAATCTTTTCTGCAGTCTCCCCAAATATTGGCATTTTTCCTATATTGGGTGACTAGAACTGAATACCATGCTCCAAATGTCTCACCAATCTTTTGTACAACTATAACATAACTTCTTCAGACTGAGAACCAATGGAGTCCCCTGAGAGAGAATTCCCTGACTCGCAGTCTAAAGAAGGGTCTTGACACGAAACGTCATCTGTTCTTTTTCTCCAGAGATGCTGTCTGACCTGCTGAATTCCTCCAACTTTTTGTTCCTATCTTCAGTTTAAACCAGCATCTGCAGTTCCTTCCTAGAACATAACTTCCCAAGTTCTGTACTCAATTCCCTGACTGATAAAGGGCAACATGTCAAACGTCGTCTTAACTATCCACTTCAGATAACTGCTGCCACTTTCAGATAACTGTGTACTAGTATTGCAAGATCTATCTGCTCTACAACACTTTCCAGGATCCTAACATTCACTGTGTAGATCCTGCCCTGGTTTGACTTCCCAAAAAGCAATACTGCGCATTTATCTGAATTGGACTTTGTTTGCCAATCCTCTGCCTACTTGATCAGCTGGTCAAAATGAACTGAACTTAATATGGACAAATAGTTTTGGTATGGTTATGTGCAACTTTTAATGTGGACATCGTCAGCCAAACAGTCTGTTTCTGTGCTGCATGGCTCGGACTCTATGATACAGAAAAGACATCACGATTGTATTGGGGAGTATTTGGATAAGATTTACAAGCTTGTTTGAGCTTGAAATTGTTGCTCTGAAAAAAGGTTGGGTGATATAGACACAAAATGCTGGAGTAACTCAGCGGGACAAGCAGCATCTCTGGATTGCAGGAATGGGTGACGTTTCGGGTCAAGATCCTTCTTCGTCACCCGGAACTGTCGACCTGTAACTTCAGTCTGGAGAAGGGTCTCGACCTGAAACATCACTCATTCCTTCTTTCCAGACATGCTGCTTGTCCCGCTGAGTTACTCCAGAATTTTGTGTCTTTCTTTGGTTTAAACCAGCATCTGCAATTCCTTCTTACAACATTTTAGATGAGCTGTGGTTATCTTTAAATCATTGGAGGCTGGGGGAAGGTTAAGCCATTTAAAATTGAGTGTCTGAGATGATAGGAGCAAATGGTTCCTTTCATTCAATTATCAGAACATCGAGATTTACAGTAGCTGGTAAAAGGATTGAAGAGGTGGTCAGGTTAAAATACACCATCTAAAGAGTAGTTGGGATGTGGAACTCACCACCTGAAAGACCTACGCTGTCATCATGTTTCAAGCAATCTAGGCTGTGTACTTAGAACTATGATTTCTGGGACTAAATAACTAATTCTGAAAGATTGAATTTTGCTGTGGGTTTTCTGCTGAACAGCAGCACAAGGATCAACTACTCCTGTGAAAGAATTATTAAATGATTTAATGCAGTAAATATCTGTGCCCCTCCCAACACGTCATTTATATATTTATATTTTGTATTCATATGGTTTCCTGCAGTGAGTCCTAATGTAAGATCCTTTCCCTCTACAGATGCCATCTGATCTGCTGATTTTCTCCTGCAGCTTGTTTTTTGTTCCTGTACTAGTAAAGCTGGGTGAGGAGGGAAAATATACTAATTTACTGTGAGAAGTGAAAAATAATGTTTGATTAAGTAATTGTGTGATTTCTTTCATTTCTCATAAATGGATAATATCATGCCACTGGCAGCCTTATGACATCAAATGAAATATCACATCAGCTGATTTTTTTCTTTTCTTTTCTTTATTTTAGGAGTGGGTCCGGAACTGGCTTGACAAGTCCTCCCCTTGCAACCCAGACTGTGATTCCTTTGAAACACAGCAAGATTCCTGAACTACCTCTTGAGAAAAGTGTTCTATTTGAACTTCATCTTCTCTTCTGCCACCTCATAGCTGTGTTTGTTCATTATATCAACATCTATAAAACAGTATGGTGGTATCCCCCCGCTCATCCGCCGTCATTTACATCACTGGTGGGTAACGGGTTCTTGTTCTGACATTTATATATGATAATTTATTTGAGTTCTTCATATCAAATGCATTGATAAATTCCAAATACCTAATGGGCCATTCATGTTTAAGCACATCCTAGAAAGGAAAATGTAATTCCATTAATATGTATTCTGCTTTGAAATTCATAACGTTGTTCTAGCAATATCTTTAACTACTATATTGTCTATCTAGAACAACAAATGTTGCGATCATGTCCACTGCTCCTATTGTGCTCTGTTGGGGGGCAATTCTGAGCCTGGAGCACAGGGCTTCAGGGAAAACCTTAATAACAGCTGGAAGCCTTTGAATTGAGAAAGAGACAGGGTGGATTTGTTAAAAGCTAATCTTTTTGGACTTAAATTGTTTGATGTGGTAACAGTAGGTTAATGAAGGCAATGTAATAAGTGTGTATTTAGAGTCACAAAGTCATACAGTATGAAAACGGGTCTTCTGACCAACTTGCCCACGCTGATCAATATGCCCCATTTACACTAGTCCCACCTGCCCGTACTTGGCCCATAACACGTTAAACCTATCCTATCCTTGTACCTGTCCAAATGTCTTAATTGTTATTATGGTACCTGATAGTATTTGATAAATGTCACGAGTTGATTAGTGAATTGAAGTCATAGAATTAATCTCATAGCCATATGGACAGGAAAAAGGCTTAAAGGTAGAAAGCAAAGACTCTAAACATTATTATTTCACACTGAAGGATGGTTGATAATGTTGTTCACCAGGGGCAAATGCTGGGACCATTTGTTTTTAATGTTTATTGGAATTATTTAAGAAAGGATATATTGGCATTGAAAGCAATCCAAACAAGGCTCACCAAACAAATAGTTAGGATGAGGCATAGTCTAATCAGAACTAGCTGAAGAAGTTGGGTTTGAGTTATTTGTAGTTTAGAAAAATGGGAGGTGATCTTATCAGAACATATAAGATACCTCTCCATGGTTTCATGTCCTACCAATAGGGTAATAATCTCTAGATTGCTGGCTGAGCCACTAGCAAATCGGCATAAGGTCATTCTTTAATTTCATGTTCATGTATTTTGTGTTTTATGATTTGGCAGATCATACTTCCCTCCTGGGTATCGAATGTGTATGAAGGAACAGCAGTTGCTGGTTTAAACCAAAGATAAACACAAAATGCTGGAGTAACTCAGCGGGGACAGGCTTGTCGTAGAACTGGGAAGGGGGAGAGATGGGGAGAGATAGAGGGCAAGTTCTCTGACCAGTCTTACTGTCTCTGACTACATTTTATCTCTGTTTCCTTTGTTGTTACCTTCTCCCAGCCAACAATGATCTATTCTACATTTTCCTTGATCCCCATTCCCTTTGCCGTGTTCACACCGTCACACTTCCTGATCTATCTCCCCCCCCCCTTCTCTCCAGAGTTGCTGCCCGTCCTGCTGAGTTACTCCAGCATTTTATGTATATCTTTGGCATAGGGTGAAGCAGATTAAAGGAATGTGAGAGAAGTGGATTTGAATTTGTGGGGCGTTGGCACCAATATTGCGGAATGAGGGAGCTGTTCCGATGGGACGGACTGCATTTGAACTGGGCTGGGATTAGGATCCTGAAAAACTGCATAACAAGGGTCATAGATAGGGTTTTAAACTAAATAATGGGGGGGGGGGGGGTGAAGGTCAACAAATTGGAAATGTATGGATGAAGTTAAAGGGAAGGAGAGTGCAGGATAAGTTACTGAAGTCTCCAGAACGAATAGAACAAAAAGTTTAAGAAAGGATAAGTGTCTAAGGTCGGGCAAAATTGGGACCACTGTGTGAAGAGGGGTGGTGAACATCCCCGGAATGATTAGGTTAATGTATAATGCGCGTTTGAGGGCACTGGGCCTGAACTTGCTGGAGTTTACAAAGATGAGGGGAGACCTCATTGAAATTTAACGAATAATGAAAGGCCTGGATAGAGTGGATGTGGAGAGGATGTTTCCACTATCTAGGACCACAGGGCATAGCCTCAGAATAAAAGGACTTCCCTTTAGAAAGAGATGAGCAATTCTTTTAGTCAGAATGTGATGAGTATGTGGAGTTCATTGCCACAGGCGGCTGTGAATCATTGTGGGTATTTTTAAGGCAGAGATTGACAGATTCTTGATTAGTACGGGTTACATCAAGAATAGCATGTTCCTACAAGGGTAAAAAGCCAGGGGTTACAAATTTAGTGAAACATAAGACCCATTAGAGATAAGGGGTGGGGGGGGGGGGGGAGGAGGAGCAATCTGTCATTAAAAGTACAGTTGGGGTCTTAAAAAGAAACAAACTTTCTTGTTGGAGAATTCAGTCAAAGGGAAGATCAATAGACAATAGGAACAGGAGTAGGCCATTTGGCCCTTCGCACCGCCATTCAATGTGATCATGGCTGATCAGTACTCCGTTCCTGCCTTCTCCCCATATCCCCTTACTCCGCTATCTTTAAGTGCCCTATCTAGCTCTGTTGAAACCGGCCTCCACCGAACCGACCTCCACCGCACTCTGAGGCAGAGAATGTTTTGTGCACAAATAAAGAGGAGCTACTCGACGCTCCAAACTCCCAATTCACTGGATGTTTTCAAGAGTGAGTTAGATATAGCTCTTGGGGCTAATGGAATTGAGGGATATGGGGAGAAAGCAGGAATGGGGTACTGATTTTGGATGATCAGCCATGATCATATTGAATGATGGTGCTGGCTTGAATGGCCTACTCTTGCATCTATTTTCTATGTTTCTATGACTGATTGTGAAAAGAACTATGTCTATATAAATTTCCATAATGTTTCCATAACATTTGGGTAGTAGGTTGTTGATATTGTTAGAAGTTATATGTGAAAATGTTTAAAATTATCTCCTAGTGGGGACATTTGTCACTGTAAAGTGTGTGCGGTTCTTTGGTTGTTTAAAAAAAATAATTTTATTCTGTAACATTTTATCAATGATCATTTAACTAATTGGACATATAGAGTCCAATATTAGATTTGATTAAACGTCTGTTCAGTTTAACAATTCGCTGTTCCAGAATATTAGCCTTGGCTGAACTGTTTCTTTTCCATTATAGAATTTCCATCTGATTGATCACAATTTATTAATCCTCATTACTATTGTATTGGCGCGTCGTTTTATTATTGCCGTTGTGAAAGAGGTAAGTAGCATGCAGTTTTTAATCAAGGGGCAGTATTAGAAATCTAGCTGGCAGGTGGTTGAAATGTCAGTGGGAGAACATTTTGGTGATAATGGCAAGAAAATAAGGGGAAAGCCCCTTTCAACATCACAAGACAGGGTGTGGCAAAAATAAATCGGGAACATCTGCTTGCTGGTTTTTCTACATCAAATTAATAGGAATCATTCCAAAATGTAATAGTGATAGTCCGAAGCCAACTTGATCCCCAGATGGAGAAAGGTAACATCAGCGAGTCCAAGGAAGTAAATGTCACTGGAGATAGAAGCTTGGATATAGAATCGATCAAGAAAGTGTATGGCAGATGTAGAGAAGTGAAAACAGATGACTAAGGAGAATATAGGGAAATACTTTAAGAATTCTAATGGCAAAGAGGGCACTAAATTTTACTGATAGACGGGATTAGAGAAAACCCAAAGCATTTTTTTCCCAATATATTAAGGATAAGAGGTAACCAAGGGAAGAATAGGGGCGTGTTAGTGAAGTCTTAAATGTGTAGTTTGCTTGTGTATTTACTAAAGAGAAGGAAGTTGTAATTATATAAATCAGGGATGTAGATGATGATATTGCAGAACATTTTGAGGTGTAGAAGTTTTGGGTGAAAGAGAGGAGGGCCCATTTCATTATTAATCAATGTGGGGGATGGACCTTCATTGTTAAGTGTCAAGGTAGTTATGGAAAAGGAAAGAAATAGTCCAGAAATTAAGTTTTTGATTTGGGAAAAGGTGATTTTTTCCCCCCTCAATATCATTAGAATGGATTAGGCAAATGCAGAGTAGGAGCAGCTACTTCAGGATTAGAGAAAGTATCAGAGGTTGTTTGAAGAAACTTGTCGAATGTTTCTTGAAATAGTATCTTGATAGTCCAGTGAGAGGAGGGACTATACAGGACTTAGTATTGGGGAAACAAGACTGGCCAGATAGCTGGTATTTCAGTGGGACAGCATTTTAGCAGCAGTGATCACAACTCCGTTGGTTTTAAGATAGTTATGAATAAGGATAATTCTGGACCTTGGAGAAAGGCGCTAAATTGGTATAAGGCAGATTACAACATTATTAGGCAGGAGTTTGGGAAAGTAAATTGGAAGCAGCTGTTATGGGCAAGCCACATCAGATGCAGGAGTCATTGAAAGACGAGTTGATCAAAGTTCAGGATGAGCATGTTCCCTTAAGGAGAAGGGATAAGGATGCAAGGGAAGGGAACCTTGGATGAAGAGAGGAGTTGCAAATTTAAAAAGAAAATGGAAGCATGTACAAAGTTTAGGAAGATGAAATCGGATAGTCTTTGAGGAACATAAAGCAAACAGGAAAAAACTCAAGCTGGCAATAATAAAGGCCAAAAGGCAATGAAATGTCATTGGCAAGTGAGATGAAATAAAGTACAATTACCTTTTGTACATTCATTTAAAAAATAACAGTAGTTATGGAGAAAGGACCACTCGGATAAAGGAGGAAATTTATGCTTAGAGTCGGAGATTGTAGACGAGGTACAAAAGTATTTTGCATATGTATTCACCAACAAAAAGGACATAGAGGACAATGCAATTAGTGTGAAGTATACTTATATGCTAGGGCAATTTGCGATCAAGAAGGTTGTGGTGAGAAGTCTCTTGAAAAGCATTAAGAAGGATAAATCAACAGGGCCAGTTGGGATCTATCACGTTATTGAGAGATAAGACAAGAAATTGCAGCAGCCTTGACGAAGATCTTTGTATCCCCGCTAGCCACAGGCAAGGTCCTGAAATGCTGGGGAATAGCCAATGTTGTTCCTTTGTTTAAGAAGGCAAGAAGAAAGAATACAAAGGACATTTATTATCACATACACCATTTGGTGTAGTGAAATTTGACTTGCCATGCAGCACACAAATAAAGATAAGACTCAACATTAAAGAATTTAACAATAAACATAAAAACATCCCCCCACAATGGTTCCCACTGTGAGGGAAGGCACAAAGTCCAGTCCCCATCCCCTTGTCCACCCATAGTCGGGCCTATTGAGGCCTCTGCAGTCGGCGCTACGGCAGCCCGATGTTTCAGGCCCTCTCGCCGGGTGATGGTGCTCCGGCGTCGGGAGAACCCTCTCAGCGGCTTGGGACACCTGGAACGTCCGCTTCCTTACTGGAGACCGCGGCTTCCGAAGCCGGCAGGCCGCGCTGGATGGAGCTCCACCACTGGTGATCTCAGCGAGAGATCCCAGGCTCCCGATGTTAAAGTTCAGCAGCTCCCGCAGCTCCGCGATGTTCACCTGCGATCTCAGCGGAATTCAGGGAATTATATTCACATCAGTAGTACGGAAGCCACATGAGAGGATTTTTGAGATAGGATTTACTCTCATTTGGAACAGAATGGAATGATTAGCAACAATCAGCATTGCTTCTTCCAATAATAATAATACATTTTATTATAGGGCGCCTTTCAGAACTCTCAAGGACACCTTACAATTAAAACAAGCATGACACCTTACAATTAACACAAGCATGAAACAAAAACAACATGTACAGCAACAATACACAATTCGGAGAGAGAGCAGCGCCAGCGTTCACAACCATCTTCACTATCTGCAAAACAACTCACTTTTGTATCATCAGCAAACTTACTAATCTTGCTCTGTATGTTCTCATCCAAATCATTGATGTAGATGACAAACAGTAACGTGCCCAGCACCAAACCCTATGGCACACCACCAGTCACAGGCCTCTGTGGTGAGATGCATGGGATCTATGGTGACTTGGTAGTTTGGATTCGGAACTGGTGGAATGGTATTCTTCTGGCTTTCAGTTTAGTTAATTGCCACGTGTACTGGGGTACATTGAATGTTTTTTGTTAAGTGCTGTCCAGTCAGTTGAAATCCAGTTCATGATTACAATCAAGCCATTACATTGTAGGTCGGTGTACCGGAGAGATCTGTGCTGGGACCTCTTGTCACTTGTGATATTGCATAAAAGACTTGGATGTATATGTATTAAGGAACTGCTGATGCTGGTTTAAACCAAAGATGGACACAAAAAAACTGGAGTAACTCAGCGGGTCAAGCAGCATCTCTGGAGAAAAGGAATAGATGTCGTTTCAGATCGAGACTCTTCAGACTGAGAGCTGGGGGAAAAGGAGATATATAGGTTAAATGAATTAAAGAAATGCAAATAAAAGATGATCAAGGTCCATTGTTGGCTGTGGCCAAGGTGATAACGAGTTATGTAGATAATGAAACTCAGCAGGGCGACAAACCAGAGGTATGAATATTGATTTCTCTACCTTCAAGTAACCCTTGCACCCCTCTCTCACCATTCCTCCTCCATCCTAGTTGTACTACTTTCACTGTCATCTTGTTGAGTTTCATTGTCTATATAACTCGTTATCACCTAGCCCACAGCCAACAATGGACTGTTTCCTTGATCATTGTTACTTTTTTGCATATCTTTCATTCATTCATCCCATATCTCTGTATCACTGTCTATCTATCGTTTCTCTTTTCCCTGACTCCCAGTCTGAAGAAGGGTCTTGACTGGAAATGTCCACCATTCCTTTTCTCTAGAGATGCTACCTGACCCGAGTTACTCCAGCTTTTTGTGTCTATCTTTGGATTTTTACGTAGATGGCATGGTTAGAAAATTTGCAAACAACACCAAAATTTGTGGAGTTGCAGACAGTGAAGGATGTCAAAAGATGGATAGATCAGTTGTAGATATGGGCGGCGAATTGGCAGATGGAGTTTAGAACATAGAACAGCAGATTGCTGACAGCTGCAGGTCAAATAAACTTGTTGTAGTAGTGGATTTTAACCTTCCCAATATTGACTAGGTAAATAGTGCGAAGCGTTTAAATGGGGTGCAATTCCTCAAAAGTGTTCAGGAGAGTTTTTTTAAACAGTATGTAGAGGCCCCCACAAGTGAGAGGGCAACACTGGATCTGGTATTGGGGAAATTGGGAAGGGCAATTTAATTAAGTGTTTGTGTAGACAATAGGTGCAGGAGTAGACCATTCGGCTCTTCGAGCCAGCACCTTTTGGGACCAGAAACCACAGTTCGATTGGGTTTAAGATAGTTATGGATAGGGACGGAGAGGGTCCACATGTTAAAATGCTCAACTGGGGTAAGGCCAACTTTGAGGGTATGAGAGAAGGTCTCGCTCAAGTTGACTGGAGCAGGTTATTTGAGGGGAAAAGATGATCAGCCAAGTGGGATGTTTTTAAAAGTGCTGACAAAGCTCAGGATATGTACATTCCCATTAGAGTGAAGGGCAAAGCAGGCAAATTTAAAGAAGCTTGGCTCACGAGGGAAATTGAGGCATTGGTCAAAAACAAGAATGATGCATGGGACAGGTATAGGCAACTGGGATCAAATGCATTCCTGGAGGAGTTTCGGGAACTAAGGAGTAAACTGAAAAAGATCAGAAGGGCAAAAAGGGGCCAGGAGATGGCTCTGGTGAGTAGCATTAAGGAAAATCCCAAAAGATTTTATAAATACATAAGGGGGAAAAGGGTAACTTTCGACGGAGGGGGACCTCTCAGGAATCAAAGCGGTCACCTCTGTGTGGAGCCACAGGAGATGGGCAAGGTCCTCAATGCTCCAATTTTCTCCTCTATTTACGGAGAAAATTGGAGCAGCCAATGAAGTGTCTTGAGAGCAGTCGGGGTTACTGTCGAAGAAGTAATGAAGGTACTGTCGTGTTTGAAGATAGACATCAGATATCCGTGGACATTGCGGGAAACTAGAGAGGAAATTGCGGGAGCCCTGGATGAAATTTACGAGTCGTCCTTAAATACAGGAGAGGTGCGGAAGACTGGAGGGTGGCAAATGTTGTGCCTCTTTTCAAAAAGGGCTGCAGGGCATATGCTGGGAACTATAGGCTGGTGAGCTTAACATCTGTAGTTGGAAAGTTACTAGAGAGTATTCTGAGGGATAGGTTATACAGGCATTTGGATGGGCAAGGACTGATTAGGGATAGTCAGCATGGTTTTGTACGTGGTAGGTCGTCTCTCTCAAATCTGATCGATTTTTTTGAAGACGTGACCAAAAAAGTCGATGAGGGCGGAGCTGTAGATGTTGTGTACATGGATTTCAGTAAGGCATTTGACAAGGTTCCGTATGGTAGGCTGCTCTGTAAGGTTAGGTCGCATGGTATCCAAGGAGAGGTTGCTGAATGGATAGCAAATTGGCTCCATAGAAGGAAGCAGAGGGTGATGGTGGAAGGTTGCTTCTCGGACTGGAGGCGTGTGACTGGTGGTGTGCCATAGGGTTTGGTGCTGGGCATGTTACTGTTTGTCATCTACATCAGTGATTTGGATGAGAACATACAGAGCAAGATTAGTTAATTTGCTGATGATACAAAAGTGAGTTGTTTTGCAGATAGTGAAGATGGTTGTGAAAGATTGCAGCAGTATCTGGATCGATTGGCCAGGTGGGCGGAGGAATGGCTGATGGAATTTTATAGAGAAGTGTGAGGTGTTGCATTTTTGGACATCTAACAAGGGCAGGACATACACAGTAAATTGTAGGCCTCTGGGGAGTACCGTAGAGCAGAGGGATCTAGGAGTACAGGTGCATAGTTTCTTCAAGGTCGAGTCGCAGGTAGGTAAGGTGGTCAAAAAGGCTTTTGGCACATTGGTTTTCATCCGTCAGAGTATTGAGTATAGAAGTTGGGAGGTCATGTTGCCGTTGTACAAGACGTTGGTGAGACCGCATTTAGAATATTGTGTTCAGTTCTGGGCACCATGTTATAGGAAAGATATTGTCAAGCTTGAAAAGGTTCAGAAAAGATTTACGAGGATGTTGCAAGGACCAGAGGGTGTGAGCTATATGGAGAGGTTGAGTAGGCTGGGTCTCTATTCCTTGGAGCGCTGGAGGATATGGGGTGATCTTATGGAGTGTACAAAATCATGAGGGGATTAGATCAGGTAGATGCGCACCCTTGCCCGGAGTCGGGGAATTGAGGACCAGAGGACTTTTCAAAGTGAAGGGGAAAAGATTTAATAGGAATCTGAGGGGTAACTTTTTCGCACAAAGGGTGGTGGGTGTATGGAACAAGCTGCCAGAGGAGGTAGTTGAGGCTGGGAATATTCCATCGTTTAAGAAACAGTTGGACAAGTCCATGGATAGGACAGGTTTGGAGGGCTATGGAGTCAGGTGGGACTAGTGTAGCTCGGACATGGTTGGCTGGTGTGGGCAAGTTGGGCCGAAGGGCCCGTTTCCACACTGTATCACTCTGACTCTAAAAGTACAGCACAAGAACAGCCCCATTCATCTCACAATGTTTGCTTAACATAATGCCAAGATGTACTAATCTCATCTGCCTGTACATGATCCGTATTCCTCCATTCCCTGCATATCTATGATAAACCCCAACAAGTGTGAGGTGTTGCACTTAGCGATGTCAAATGTAAGGGGAAGGTATGCAGTTAATGGCAGGGCAGCATTGATGTAAAAAGGGATCTTGGTCCAGGTCATTTGCTTCCTGAAAGTGGCAACACAAGTTGAGTGATAATGAAGGTGTGCGGTATGCTTGTCTTCATCTGACGAGGCATTGAATTTAAGTTAGAAAGTCATGTTTCAACTTTGGTTTGGCCTCAAAGTATCGTGCAAGTCTGATTGCCCCTTAGCAGAAAGGATATGTATGCTTCAGAGAGGGTACAGAAGATGTTTATTTGAATGGTGTTGCATTAGAGGGTATTAGCAATCAAGAGAGGTCCAACAGTCTTGGTTTATTTTGTGAGGAACATCAGAGGTGGAGGGGAGGCCTGATAGAAGTGTATAAAATTATGAGAGGCATAGATAGGGTAGACAGTGAGAACCTTTTTCCCGGGGACGAAATGTCAAAAATTAGAAGCTACAGTGTTATACAGCATGGAAATAAACTCTTTGGTTCAACTCATTCAAGCTGACCAAAACGTCCCTATAAAGTCCTAGGCTGCCCAATATCTACTGAGAGCTCAGAGTTCTGACACCATCCTCGTAACTCTTCTCTGAACTTTTTTCTAGCTTAATGGCATCTTCCTATAGTGGGGACAAGTGAACATAGTACTCCAAGTTAAGCCTCACTGACGTTTTGCACAACTGTAACTTAATGTCCCAACTTCTATTATCAATTCCCTGACTGATGAAGCCCAGCATGCCAAGATCCTGAAATTACAAGCTGAATGTTGGGAGAGTGGGCAGAGAAGTGGCAGATGGAATACAGTGTAGCAAAGTGTGGAGTCGTGCATTTTGGTAGTAGGAATAAAGGTGTGGACTATTTTCTAAATGGGGAGAGAATCCAGAAATTGGAGGTGCAAAGGGACTGGGAGTGCAGATGCATGAATCCCAAAAAGTTAATTTGCCAGTCGAATCGGTACTTAGGAAGGCAAACTCAATGCTAGCATTTATTTCAAGAGAACTAGAATACAAAAACAGGTATGTAATACTGAGGCTCTATAAGGTGCTGGTCAGTCTGCATTTGGAGTATTGTCAGCAATTTTGGGCCACATATCTGAGGAACGATGTGCTGTCTCTGGAGAGGTTTACAAGAATGATCCCAGGAATGATTGGGTTAACATATGATGAGCGTTTGAAGGCACTGGGCCTGTACTCACTGGAGTTTAGAAGGATGAGGGGGTCCTCATTGAAACTTGCTGATTAGTGAAAGGCTTGGATCGAGTGGATGTGGAGAGGTTGCTTCCACTAGTGGGATTGTCTAGGATCAGAGGTCATAGCCTCAGAATTAAACAACGTTCCTTTAGGTAGGATATGAAGAGGAATTTCTTTAGTCAGTGTGGTGAATCTTTGGGATTCTTTGCCACAAGGGTGTGAAAGCCAGGTCAATTGATATTTTTATGGCAGAGATAGATAGATTCTTGATTAGTATAGGTGTCGGGGGTTATGGGGAGAAGGCAGGAGAATTGAGTTAAGAAGGAGAGATAGACCAGCCATGATTAATGGCGGAGTAGACTTGATGGGCCAAAAGGCCTAATTCTGCTCCTATCACATGACCTTATGTCCTATGTTTTACTATTTAACAAACATATCAAACTTTGCAGGACTATTTTCTGTTGATACCAATGTCGTTGGTACCAATGGATTGATGTTTGAAATGCATTTCAGGGGTAATGATGTAGGCAGATTCCATTGTAGCATTGAAAAGGTCGTAGAATGAGTAGTTGATCGGAAAGCATTTGTTGTGCCATGGGAATTGGCAGGAGAACTCGCTGGATTCCACTTGCATAGAGGCAGTATTGACTTAATTGACTGAATGACCACCTTGCATACCGTCACCTTTCTTTGAATTACCAAGGTCAAGCAATATGATTCAATAATTCAAATTCAAAGGAAGTTTGTTTAGATCCGCCTAATCAAATAAGGCTTGTTTCTTGTAAATATCACAAACTCTGTATTTAGAATAATCTATTCTAAACTGAAATCTTCAATTATCTGAAGATGTGAAACTGAGATAATCTAAATATAGAAATGCAGATTAAGATTGGTAGCGTTTTACCTCAATGAAGAAGAACCAAAAATAGCAATTTTATATCGAACCAGTTTTCAATGTATTACTTTTGAATTTTGTATTGCCTCCAAGCATCTTCTTTTATCTTTTTTATTTTTCAGGCCTCTCATGGAGGTAAAATCTCAGTACCCCAGTCAGTTATTTTTGTAACCACTCGATTCGCAGTTTTGACTGGAACAGGATGGAGCCTGTGCCGATCACTCATTTACCTCTTTCGAACATATTCTTTTTTGAATTTATTGTTCCTTTGTTATCCGTAAGTTGCCAACTTCCAAAGACTTTCAATTGTTTATGAAAAATAACTTTATTTAGTATAATCGAACATTTAAATGGGAATTCAAAGAGCATTTCTTATGCTTGAAGATGCTCTTGGTTAAAAACAATTTAGTGGGACAAGGACAATGAGGTAACTGGAAATTTGATTTTTGGAATTGAATATCTAAAACAGGGGTTGAGAAGAATAGAGACAAAATAAACTGCAGATGCTGCAATCTTGAGCAAAACACCAAGTGCTGGAGGAACTTGGGTCAGGCAGCATCTAGGGAGGGAATGGATTGACGAAGTTTCAGGTCAGGACTCTTCTTCAGACCCAAAATGTCGTTTGTCAGTTCCCTCCACAGATGCTGCGTGACCCACTGAGTCCCTCGAGCACTTTGTGTTTCGTTGAGAAAAATAGTTTGTTCCAAGATTCATTTTGAGTGAGGCCCATCATTAAAATGGCTTGGACAGGAAGAAAAAAAATCAAAAAGACTTATGGAATGTTATCTTTTGTCTTGAAAACTTGAGTGCAAGGATATAAGAATGATGTTGCAGCTCTACCATACCATGGTTCACCCTTTACTCATGTGTTAAATAGTTCCGATCTGCTATGTCAAACATTTGGTGTTGCTCGTGCATTTGTGAAGTGGTGATCTCTCTGTTATACAGACAATCAATGGACGATAACGGACACCATCTCCCCCCTCTCCCATGGTCCATTATAACAAGGGTTTACAGTAATTGCTGACGTTGAAAAGATTTTGAATTCTTAATTTGCTTCCTAATTTTGTTTCTTCAATTTTTAATAGTTTTTTTTAGTAGGCTTATTTTAGTGCAGACCATCAAATATTTGGAATGGTTCAAATGTTAATTACGATGTTTAAAAGACATTTAGACATGGATAGAAAAGGTGCATGGATAATGAAGGTTTAGAGTGATATGGGCTAAATGTAGGCAATGAGACTGGCTGAGCTAGACATCTTGGAGTTCAGTTGAAGGGCTTGTTTCTGTGCTGCATAACTCTGATACTATTTGATATTCTTCTGTGTTGCTACCAATCCATGAGATAATAATAGCTTTGATCCCATCCTGGACCTTTGCAATTCTGTATCCCTGCCAATTCGCCTTCAGTCATGCTACTACCCAGTTGACTATCATCACTGGTCCTAGATATATTAGAAGGTAGACAAAAATGCTGGAGAAACTCAGCGGGTGAGGCAGTATCTATGGAGCGCAGGAAAGAGGCACTTCTTCAGACCCATCCTGGATATATTACTTTTGTCTCCTCATCCAAATCATTGAGATAATTTATGAACACTGGAGTCTCAGCACTGATCCCTAAGTCACCCTACTCATCACAGCCTCTCAACGCTAAAGTGAATCTTAGCGTCTCTCCCAGATCACTCCCTCTTTTCCCCTCTCCCGTCGGGCGAGAGGTACAGAAGTGTGAATGCTCGTACCCTCCAGATTCAGGGACAGTTTCTTCCCAGCTGTTATCAGGCAACTGGACCATCCTTTCATAGAAACATAGAAAATAGGTGCAAGAGTAGGCCAATCGTCTCTTCAAGCCAGCACTGCCATTCTATATGATTATGGCTGATCATCCAAAATCCAAGTCGCCCTGCAGCCTCATAGCATCCTCTTCGCAGTTCACACTGCCACCCAGCTTTGTGTTATCCGCAAACCTGGAGATGTTCAACAACTAGAGAGCACTCCTGAGCTACTATCAACCTCAATGGAGCTTGGGACTATCTTTAATCGGACTTTACTGGACTTTATCTTGCACCAGTGTTATTTCCTTTATTGTGTATCTACACTGGACAGCTTGATTGTAATCACGTATAATCTATCCGCTGACTGTTTAACACGCAACAAAAAGCTTTATACTGTACCTCGGTACATGTAACAATAAACTAAACTAGAAACAGGACTTTGGCCCACCATGTCCATTCTGACCATTGGACCCATCTCTACTCATCCATTTTGCCCACATTAGGACCATAGCCTTCTCTTCCTTTGTGAATCAATTGTATGTCTCGATCCCTTTAAATATCGTGCGAGTCTCTGCGTCACCCACCTCCTCAGTCAGTGCATCCCAGATTATGACCATTCTGTGTGGGGAAAAATCCCCCCTCGGATCCCCTCCATACCCCGTGCCTCTTGCATTACATCTTAACGCCCTATTCGCTTGGATGATTTAATTCTGACTGACTGTTAACCAATGCTCAGTCCATGTGAGAATGTATTCCAACTCCCAGATGTTCTAATGGAGACACGAGAGACTGCAGATGCTGCAATCTTGAGACAAATGCAAACTGGTGGAGAAACTCGGAATCAGGCAGCATCTGTGGCGAGAAATGAATTCTTCCAGTATTTGTTTTTGCCCATGTCATAGTGCCATATTCCACGGAAATAGACCCTTTGACCCAACTTGTCTGTGCCAGCCAAGTGAGTCCAATTTACCCACATTTGACCTATATCACTGTAAACCATTCCTATCCATGTATGTGTTCAAATATACCCACCACTATGCATTAAAAGTTGTCCCTCAGCTTCCCATTAAACCTTTCCTCTCCCATCTTAAAACTCAAAAGTTCTTGATTCCCCTACCTTGGGGGAAAAAAACTCTTCATTAATTCAATTGGTTAACCTCATGTTTTTATGCACCTCTATAAGATCATCCCAGAGGGGCCAAATGGCCTACTTCTGGACCTATTTTCTCTGTTTCTATCTCAAATTCTACATTCAATACTGGTTTGATGTCCCAAACTAGGCATACCACCATTTTTGGTTTAATCTGCAAATTTACTAACAATGTTAACTATATTATTATCATCCAATTCATTAATGTAGGTAACAAACAGCAGTGGATCTGGCACTGGCCCCAGTGACATTCCACTGGTCACACGCCTCCAATCGGAGAAACAACCCTGCACAGCTCTACTTCCTCCAAGCCAGTTTTGAATCCAATTGGCTAGCTTACCTAAGATTCCATGAGCTCTTATTGTTCCAGATCTGGGACATTGTCAAAGGACTTGCTCATGTCCACATAGATAACATCCACTGCCCTGCCTTTATCAGTCATCTTGGTGACCTCTTAAAATATACCTATCAGATTTGTGGACACCATTTCCCATGCACAAAGCCATGCTGACTATTTCTAATCTGTCCGTTCCTATCCAAATGTTGGGAAATTCTGACCCTAAGAATCCACTCTGATGTCAAGGCCGATGCCTGTAGCTCCCTGTCTTGTCCTTGCTGGCTTTCTTTAATAACAGTACATTTTGCTTAAGGGACCTGTGGCTAAGGATTATGCAAATATTGCTGCAAGGGCCTCCTCAGTTGCCTCCCCAGCTTCCCACAAGGTCTGGTTCAACTTGTCCATGCCGACTAAGATGCCCCACCCAAGCCAATCTCAAATGTCAGTTGAATAAAATAAGTTTAGTGTGAATGAGGATAGAAAAAAATGCTGGAGAAACTCAGCAGGTGAGGCATCATCTATGGAGCGAAGGAAATAGACAATGTTTCGGGCCAAAATCCGTCAGTCTGTAAAAGGGCTTCGGCCCGAAACGTTGCCTATTTCCTTCGCTCCATAGATGCTACCTCACCTGCTGAGTTTCTACAGCATTTTTGTCTACCTTCGATTTTCCAGCATCTGCAGTTCCTTCTTAAACATTAGTGTGAATGATGGTTGGTGGGGACTGTTTCATGCCATATTTCACTATGATGATAGTGGTAAGTTCGTAAGATGGCAGAGTAATGGAAGGTGGAATTTAATTCTCATGAGTGATATTATTCACATTGGGAAGAACTAATTTGGCTTTGGAATAGATAATGAATGGTAATTCTCGAGGGAATATTGAGGACCAGAAACCAGAGGATCCTTGGTGTACAAGGTGGCAGAACAGGTGAGTAAGATATTTAACATGGTGCACAGGATATACAGGGCACAATGGAGGCTATAGTCCAACATTATAAAATATGGATTAGGCCGCAGAAAGAATACTGGCACACTACAGGAAGAATGTGATTGCACTGGAGATGATGCAGAGAAATTTCACCAAGGTGTTGCCAGGGATGGATGAGCTGGGCTTGTTTTCCATGGAGCAGAGTTGTCTGATGAAGAATCTGACAAAGGTGTAAAAAATAAGACATTTTCTTTCCCCATAGCAGAGGTGTACAAAAGCCAAAGAATAGGTTGAAGGTGAGGGATAGTAGTTTAGAAGTAATCTGATGAATTGTTTTCACCCAGAGGGTGGTTATGCTATGGAAAACACTCCCTTAGTGGAGATTTCCTGCAATATAACCATATAACAATTACAGCAAGGAAACAGGCCATCTCGGCCCTTCTAGTCCTTGCCGAACACTTACTTTCACCTAGTCCCATCTACCTGCACTCAGACCATAACCCTCCATTCCTTTCCCGTCCATATACCTATCCAATTTATTTTTAATTGCTAAAATCGAACCTGCCTCCACCACTTCCACTGGAAACTCATTCCACACAGCTACCACTCTCTGAGTAAAGAAGTTCCCCCTCATGTTACCCCTAAACTTTTGTCCCTTAATTCTCAAATCATGTCCTCTTGTTTGAATCTCCCCTACTCTCAATGGAAAAAGCTTATCCACGTCAACTCTGTCTATCCCTCTCATAATTATAAAGACCTCTTTCAAGTCCCCCCTTAATCTTCTGCGCTCCAAAGAATAAAGACCTATCTTGTTCAACCTTTCTCTGTAACTTAGGTGCTGAAACCTAGGCAACATTCTAGTAAATCTCCTCAGTACTCCCTCTATTTTGTTGACCTCTTTCCTATAATTTGGCGACCAAATTTGTACACCATATTCCAGAATTGGCCTCACCAATGCCTTATACAATTTTAACATTACATCCCAACTTCTATACTCAATGCTCTGATTTATAAAGGCCAGCACACCAAAAGCTTTCTTTACCACCCTATCCACATGAGATTCCACCTTCAGGGAACTATGCACAGATATTCCTAGATCCCTCTGTTCAACTGCATTCCTCAATTCGCTACCATTTACCATGTACGTCCTATTTTGATTTGTCCTGCCAAGATGTAGCACCTCACACTTATCAGCATTAAACTCCATCTGCCATCTTTCAGCCCACTCTTCCAAATGGCCTGAATCTCTCTGTAGACTTTGAAAATCTACTTCATTATCCGCAACACCACCTATCTTAGTATCATCTGCATACTTACTAATCCAATTTACCACAACATCATCCAGATCATTGATGTATATGACAAACAACAGTGGACCCAACACAGATCCCTGAGGCACCCCACTAGTCACCGGCCTCCAACCTGACAAACAGTTATCCACCATTACTTTCTGGTATCTCCCATTCAGCCACTGTTGAATCCATCTTGCTACTGCACTATTAATACCCAACAATTGCACCTTCTTAACCAACCTTCCATGTGGAACCTTGTCAAAGGCCTTACTGAAGTCCATATAGACAACATCCACAGCTTTACCCTCATCAATTTCCCTAGTAACCTCTTTTCAAAAAATTCAAGATTAGTCAAACATGACCTTCCAGGCACAAATCCATGTTGACTGTTCCTAATCAGACCCTGTTTATCCAGATGATTATATATATTATCTCTAAGTATCCTTTCCATTAATTTGCCCACCACTAACGTCAAACTAACAGGTCTATAATTGCTAGGTTTACTCTTAGAACCCCTTTTAAACAATGGAACAACATTATTTAAGTATCCAGTCACCAAAGCACAGTAGACTGGTCCAAATACTGAAAAATGTGATTGGTAGGTCTGTCACTGCCAGGCTTATCCCTCCTGCCCTCTTGAAAAGACAGATGGCATTTCTCGTCTCTTCCTGCTGTCTGGTACATTTGTGGTCAGCAAAATTTTTTAAATCTTAGCTAGAGCTAAAGCAAACTCTTCACTTTCCGCTGCTCATAGCCTGTGATAAATTTCTTCCGGCCCTGGGAGATTATTCACTATCAAGCTTTCTAAAATATTGAACTCTTCTTTATTTACGGAGAAGCAGTAGAATTTCACCTTCCCCTTCTTGGTCTCCCAACTCAAATCCTCTGACCTTTCCTGACGGGGTTTCTCTTACCTTTTTCTTATCCTGAAGAAGTGCTGAGTGATCTTCTGACTCATTAAAAAAGAATGCATATTTGTCAGTAAGAAATGCAGCAATTAATTATGATACATGGACACCATGCTGGAGTAATTCAGCGGGACAGACAGCATCTCTGGAGAGAAGGAATGGGTGACGTTTCGGGTCGACGCCCTTCTTCGGATCCGTCTTCGTAATGAATTATCATAGTTGCTCTTTATTTATTGTCTTCGCAGGTTTGGAATGTACATCCCTTTCTTCCGTTTGAAATACAATGCAAAAAAGTCTAATCTCTCATCTGTGGCTAACATAGGCCCCAATGAAACAATAACAGCAGTTGAAAGAAGTAAAGATTATTTAACAGTTTTGAAGGAAACCTTAAAAAATCATACAAACCAGCTGCACAGCCTAAATTCTATGCCAACACATGCATGCTGCTTGTCTCCAGACTTGATAAGAAACGAAGTGGAACACCTGAAAATGGACTTCAACTGGCGCATGAAGGAGGTTCTGGTTAATGCAATGCTCAGTGCTTATTATATAGCATTTGTGCCCGTTTGGTTTATAAAAGTAAGTAATGCAGTATCAAATGCATTGTGTATAGTGTTTGATAACCAACACTTCAAGGCTCATTGTACTTGCAAATAATGATTCACAAGTTGTCTTAAATACCAAAAGGAAATTGAATGTATAACTTTAGGATCTTGACTTGCACATAGCTTGTTTTATTTTGCAAATCAATCTATAATGTTATATACAAGTCAGGATGCTTTGCGATGTATTTTCTAGCTTTGATGCTTATTGGTAGTCAGC
Organism: Malacoraja senta; assembly: GCA_038087875.1. Classification (NCBI taxonomy): domain Eukaryota; kingdom Metazoa; phylum Chordata; class Chondrichthyes; order Rajiformes; family Rajidae; genus Malacoraja; species Malacoraja senta. The sequence continues at coordinate 4,631,590 of CM075999.1, read as the reverse complement.
TGGGAGTGGTGTTGATGGCAATTACAATTTTTAAAAACATTTGGACAGGTTCATGTATAGGAAAACTTTAGCGGGTTATGGACCAGTCACAGGTAAAGGGAGTGAGCTTAAGCATCTTGATTGGCATGGACGAAAGGGTCTGTTTCTGTGCTGTATAACCATATAAATTTATGTCGGGTGCAGCTTAATCTTTGCTTGTCTATTCCATTTGTGTAAACAGTCAGCAAGTCTGTGTCTGAGAGCCGGGAATGAAAGTTCCTTTTCTTTTGCTTCCTTGATCGACATTGAGATTATTACATTTGGAGATAAGCATCCATATATGGATTCATTATCTGATGAGTTGCAAATTTTGAAATTATTCACATCTCCATTTCTGACCTTATTTGGGTGGCAAGATGTAAATGAAGCAATCAAATGTGATTGGATTTAGGACAGTGGTGTTCATGACTCGTTCTTGAGTAAGCCCATGATGACATCTAACAGCACTGTAGCGAGACTGATAATTTTCTTATGACAATTGTAGCTATCCTTTGTGTTGGGTATGTTGTCATTGTGGTTTTGCACATTGTAGTGGCTTGCTTGGCTAGTTCAGTTATTTATGCTGTTTTGATCTGGAATTACACATAAGCCAGACCAGATAAGGGCAGCAAGTTTGCTTTGCAGAAAGGAGTTGTAAACTGAATTTTACGCTTCACTGGTTTCATATTTACTATATTTGAAGGAACTGCAGATGCTGGTTTAGACCGAAGATAGACACATAAAGCTGGAGTAACTCAGCGGGACAGGCAGCATCTCTGGAGAGAAGGAATGGGTGACTTTTCGGGTCGAGACCCTTCAGACTAATCAGGGGAAAGGGAAAGGAGAGATATAGACGATGTTGAGAGATAGAATAATGAATTAAAGATATGCAAAAAAGCAACGATGAGAAAGGAAACGGGCCATTGTGAGCTGTTTATTGGATGAAAACCAGAAGCTGGTGCGACTTGGGTGGGGGAGAGATGGAGAGAGGGAATGCTGGGGTTACTTGATGTTAGAGAAATCAATTATCATGCCACTTATCAATTTAAGCTGCCCAAGCCAAATATGAGATGCTGTTCCTCCAATTTGTGTTTAGCCTCACTCTGACAGTGGAGGAGACCTAGAACAGTAAGGTTAACGTGGGAATGGGAAGGAGAATGAAAGTGTTTAGCAACCGGTTGATCAGATGGGTCCTGGCGGACTACTTTTATTGATAGTCCATCTTTAATTATTTTATGTTACCCACTTGTAATGGTGAGATTCAGACTTTTGTTTCTGGTTCATTAATCTTTGCCTCAAGATAATGATGAATAGTTTAAGACACAGGAGTGCTTGTGGCCTGTTGTCTCTGAGTTGAAAAAGAGATTATCTCTTAATTCCACCTTCCAGCAAGAGGCCTTTAATAGTCATTAAACATAGTACAGATTCCAGGCTTTTTATAAATTTATACCTCAATCGCCCTATCAGGCTGTGAAATCCAGAACTCTGCCACTGTCAGTGTCAGCCTTTTTTCCTCGACTTCCCTTCTAATCTTTGACTAACTGCTTGAAATCCGTAACAGAAACAGAAAATTCTAGATAAACCTAGCAGGTATTTCCAGTATTTTTTTAACATTTTCATTTACTTGAAATATATGTCCCCTGGTTTTCGACCCCACAGAGAAAATGTCCTTACTTTGTTTCTCATTGTAATCCTTCATAATTTTGTACACAGTTCAGTTGTAGCCTCTTTTTATTTTTCCCTCTATCTGAAAGATTCTCACTATAATAATTATATTCTTCTCGGATCTGTGCGCAGTATTCTAATTGGTGTCTCTCTGGGTCTGCACACAATTTGGAGTATATCATCTCAGATCTTGAAAAAAAACATTTTTTTGTAACACAGATTCATAAATTCATTTTGGTGTTCTCTGCAACAACATTTTTGTTATTATACTTTTTATATATAAGTATTTCAGGATTTAGAGCTGCATTGGAGGGCCAACAATTATATTTCTTAGTCAGAGTGATAAGGGGCTTGGAAGAATCCTGCATACGGTGTTCCCACGTGCATGTTGCTGTTGACATTTTTGCTTTATGGGAAATGCTGTTTGGGTAATTAGGAGAAATAACTAGTGTACTTTGTAGATAGTGTACACTATGATGACCTGACACTTGGAAAACATTGGTTTTAATTTATACTTTCCACAGACAAATTGCATGTCAGTACTTTAGCACAGCATCCCATTTGAATTTTATTGGTTTCTGTGAGATCTCTTCTCAATCCTCTATTCTTGGTGAATATAAGTCAAACTTACCAAGTTTCCTTACGATACGATCGAACTTTATTCATCCCCGGAGGGAAATTGGTCTGCCAACAGCCATAACACACAAGGTGCACAAAAACTTTAAATTAAAATTAAATTAAAAGTGGAAAAAAGAAAAAGACACGCGACTGTTGTCTGGCTGCCGTGTGCACAGCCTTAACCAGAACGGACAAACAAACAAATACAGGCTTATTCCCTGGGCAGAGGATTCTAAAACTAGAGTGCCTATTTTCTCCCTCCCCCCTCCCACCACCGGTCCCCTTTGTTCTCCCACTGTCCCTCGCAGCAGGAAAACCAGGTCTCATCTTCCCTTTTACCAATCTGTTAACCTGTCATTCTTTTTTTAAAAACTGAATAATTTCACATCTAAACACATTAAATTGTATTTGCGCAACTTAAGTAAACATCTAATTTTGGGATGTCAGCAAACTTTATTAATAACAGCTCCTGTGTTTGTGTCTAAGTCATGAATGCGTGTAACACAACAATGCTCCCGATTTATATTTTGTGACCCTCTTTACTCTCAAATCGTTTTGTAATCACTCCCAGACCTGCCTCTATAATAAATATATCCTTTGCTTTTTTTCTCTTTATCAAACCTTTGATAACCCTAGATATCTAAGGACCCCTGGACTTCCTGTCCTTGCAGGACCATGTTTGCCCTGAACTATTACTATTTCATTTTTAAAAGTATCCTACTTCCCTAACCTGCAGGTCGCTGCTCCCAGTCTGTTTTCCAGTTTTCTTTAATGTTGAAATTGTCCTTGAAGGCTTTTGCAAGCTGTTCGTCATCCATCAAGGCCTTGAGTAGGGACATTGAGACGTTATGTTGCAGTTGTACAAGATGTTGGTGAGGTCGCACCAAGGGAATTCTGTTCAGTTTTGGTAACCCTGCTACACGAAGACTTGCTATTATGCTGAAAAAAATGCAAAATAAAATGTAATGATGTAAGGAATCAAGCGCCTGAGCTATTGGAAGAGGTTGAGCAGGCTAGGACTTTATTCCTTGTAGTGTCGCTGATTGAGGGGTGATCTTACAGAAGTGTATAACATCATGAGGGACACAGAGTGATACACACAGCTTTATCCACATTTGGGGAATCAAGAATTGGAGGACATAGGTTTCAGGTGAGAGGGGGAAGATTTCATAAAAACATGAGGAGGAGCATTTTCACAGTGTTATGTATATGGATGAGTTGCCAGAGGAAGTGATTGACGCAGATACAGCAACAACATTTATTTGGACAGGTAGGAAAGGTTTAGAGTGATATGGATCAAATATTGGCAAATGGGGCTAGCTTAGAAGGGGCATCTTAGGCAGCGTGGATAGGTTGGGCTGAAGGGCCTGTATCTGTGCTGTGAGTCCATGATCTGTCCAAATGTCTTTTAATCTTTGTAACTATTCCTGCCATAATATTTTAAATGGACCTGAAGGGCATGTTTTGGCACACAGATGGTAGTGCATATATGGAATGAGCTGCCAGAGAAAGTGGTTAAAGCAGGTACTATAATAACATTTATGAGATTTAGGCAGGTACATGGCTAGGAAAAGATTAGAGGGACATGAGCCTAAAGCAGGCAGTTTGGACTAGCTTTGATGAGCATCTTGGTCGGCAAAAGCAAGTGGGGATCAAAGCGTCTGTTTCCAGGTTCTTTTCATCTATGGCTCTGTATTTTGATAGCATGCACTTGGTGATGTTAATGTGGAGAGTAGATGGGTATGCTCTCTCTTGTTGGAAGTGAGCATTCCTAGACACTTTTCTGGCATGTATGTTTCTTGCCACATCAGCTCGTGCCTGAATATTTAGGTTATTTTGCACATTCACATGAACTGTTTAATCATTAGAGTTAAAATGGAAATTAACTTTTTGGATTTGAATGTTGAGCCAACATCCTCAGTCCCAACCTTATAATAAAGGAAGGTTATTTGTGAAGTAGGCGAAGATTGTTGGGCCAAGGAAACTACCTTGAGGAGCTTCTGCATGATAACCTGGAGTTGGGATGTTTGATCATCAGCAACCACAGTGAGGTACGATTTCAAGGATTTGAGTATTTTCCCTTTTTAATGCTCCTCTTCCAGTTTGACAAGTCACTTTGATACATACTTGGCCAATGGTGCCTTAACTTCAAGGTTATTCGCTGTGCTTGTCTCTGGAATTCATTGCTTTCAGTCCATAATGGGACCAGGGCTATGATAAGGGTTGGAGCTGAGTGGTCTAGTTAATGGTAAGTAAATGCCCTTTGACAACACTTGTCAACAACACATTCCATCTCTTTGTTGATTGTTCAGAAGAAATTGATTGATAAATAGTGAATTTTACTTACACGCCTGGACAATTTTCCACATAGTTACTGTTGTAATTGTTATTGAGTCACACAGCACGGAAACAGGTCTTCGGCCTAACTTGCTCATACCGATCAAGATGCCCCATCTACACTTGTGCCGCCTATCTACATTTGGCCCCTATCCCTCTAAACCTTTCCTATCTATGTAGCTGTCCAAATGTCTTTTAAATGTTCTGAATATTTTGCCTGAAGTTGTAAGTTGTCCTGAAGCACAGATATTATTACCATACCTGGGATGTTGACTAATCCCTCTGGTTGTTTTTTTAATGAATCCAGTGCTCATCCATTTGTGGTACCTTGCATCGTAAAATGACATCCAGCTTCTTTAATGATGATCTCGGGAAGAAGTCAAGATTCAGCATGTACTTCTTACTTGTGGCTGAGTGCTGAATGTTTCAGAGCCAGAGAAATTTGAGAAGTGCGTTGACCATGATGCCTATGTGCACACGAGCATTATTCCCGTATCCCTCCACGCCCTTCCCATCCGTCCAAATACGTTGTAATTGGATCTACCTCCCCTGCCAGCTCATTCCACATATTCACCATGCCCCGTGGAAAGATTTACCAGATCACCTTTACATTTCTTTCCTCTCACCTTAAACCTGTGCGGTCTAGTTCTAGATTCTCCTGCTGTGGCAAAAGATTCTTAGTACCTATCCCATCTATGGCTCTCATTATTTTATAAACCTCGAAGATCATCCCTCGGCTCTGTATGTGCTAGCTGGAATAAATTGAGCCTGTCCAATTTGCCCTTATAACTAATATCATCCATTCCAGGCATCATCCTCATGAATCTCTTCTGTACACTATCTATTGTTACCACATCTTTCTTATAGTGTCGTGGTTTGTACAACTGCAACATGACATTTCAACTCTTGCATTCAGTGCCCTGGCCTATGAAGACGAGCATACCGAATTCCCCTTTCACTATCATATCCAGCTGCGTCGCCACTTTCAGAGAGCTTTGGATTTGCATCCAAAGGTCTCTGTCCCAACATATTTGACCTTCCAAAATATATTGCATCACACTTGTATGGAATAAATTCCAACTGCTACTGCTTTGCCCAACTTTCCAGATGATCTTTTTCTGTTTTGGACAATTGACTTTGCTGTCTTCGGCTCCACCAACTTTCTTGTCTGTGGATTTACAAATCCTATCCCCTTCATTCTCATCCAAGTCAGTAAACAACAAAATACCAGCACCAATTAACTGCAGTGCACCACTTGTTATAGACTTTGAGTTGGAGGAAAAACCCAGCCCATTTTGGATCTTGTTTGCCCACATGAATCAGATCGCATGTGCATTAACTTTTTAAGCTATGTGGGCCTTGTCAAAAGCGGTACTATAGACAATAGGTGCAAGAGTAGGCCATTCGACCCTTCGAGCCAGGTGCTGTCAGGTGTGTTTGTGCCATCTTGTTGGTTGCTTGAATACACCCCATAAGAATTTGTGGGATTTGCTTGAAACCAGTATTTAATTATTTCCATTTCTAAATAGTTAGTGCAAATAAATCATGTTCCTCTGAGGGTTTATCCACCAATGGATAATATGTGTAAACTGAAAAAGGAAAGCCTGTAATTAAAGGTAGAGAATAGGGACTTTGGCTTGTAAAACGTCCACTAGCTTATTTGTGTTTGAATTCAGCATTAAAAAAAAAAAAAATTCTGGGTAGTTGATATGTGCATACAAATTCTCAATCTTTATTTTTCATCCCAAGAAAATTATATAGAATCAGTAATATGTTAATATATTTGTGTTTTTACAGAGTACACAATATTATGACAAGAGGTGGTCGTGTGAGCTTTTTATCTTGGTTTGGGTCAGCACCTGTGTAATACTCACAAGGCACCTCTTACCACCACGCTATTGTGACCTGCTACACAAAGCAGCATCACATCTGGGTTGTTGGCAGAAAGTAGATCCTACACTCTGTTCCAATGTACTTCAGCACCCGTAAGTAACTTTTAAAATCTCGAGCACTGCATTCTTTGGTTTTACTAAGTTTCTGTTTAAAGTATTGATGAAGTTCATACCTTTTTGTCTTTTATTCAGATTTGTATTGTTAATCTGAGTATGTAGTGTCATGCTAAAACCATTAACACATTACCATGCAGTCTACTTTAAACAGTTGAAGATTTTGTCCCCAAAAAATGACTGTCTTCTAGCAATGTAGGATGAAAATGATTTTTTATTACTTTATTAATGTACCCTATTAAATTTCAGCAAAGCATAAGTTCTAGGAGCAGAATAAGGACATTCAGCCCATCAGGTCTACTCTGCCTTTCAATTATGGCTGATCTATCTTTCCCCCTCGACCCCAAAGAAAGTTGTATTGCATGAAATTTGGAGGAAGGCATTGTGGAATTAACACCATCCTGCAGTTCATGAATCAAATATTTTTGTGCATTCCTAGATTACTGGCGTACATCAGTAATAAGGCTTTAAGTTTGGAATAGCGACTAATAGAAGCTGGTTATTTCTTACTTTGAATATATATTTTAAGAACCACCCAGTGATTGCTTTTATTTGTTCCATGCTTCTAGCTGGTCAGAAGAGTATATGTGGCCACAGGGAGTATTAGTAAAACATAATAAAAATGTATACAAAGCCATGGGAAATTACAACGTGGCAATTCCTTCAGACGTTTCACACTTCAGATTTTATGTAAGTATGGATTAGCATCCTAAGATAATTTTTTATTATTATAACTATTTGCAATCATTTGATTTTAAGAATTCCCTACTTTGTGTTAATTTTAAAATGTGAAATGTTTTTTGTCACAAAGCACTGAATCAGAACCTGCAGGCTGACCCAGTTGCCTAACCAAACTAGTCCCTTTTACCTGCACCTGGCCCACATTCCTCCAAGCCTTTCCTATCCATGTACCAGTCCAACTATCTTTAAAATGTTTATTTATCTGATTTAAATTAAATGACAAAAAGTCAGTCATACAGTACAGAAGCTTGCCCAGGGTGACCAAACTGCTAACACTACACTAGTCAACCTGCCTACATTTGGCCAACAACACTCCATGTCATGTCCTTTCCTGTCCATGTACCTGACCAAATGTCTGTTAAATGTTCTTGCAGTATATGCATCAACTACCTCCTGGCAGCTCATTCTGTATACTCACCGCATTCTGTGGAAAAAGAAGTCCCTCAGATTCCTATTAAATCTTCCCCTTCTCACCTGAAACCTATGTCCTCTGGTTCTTGATTCCCCTACTCTGGATAAAAGACTCTGTGCATCTACTCTATCCCCTCATCTTATACACCTCTCTAAGATCACCCCTGATCCTCCTGTACTCCAAGAAATAACTAGGCTGACCAGCCTCTCCCCATGGCTCAATCCCATGGGTCCTGGTAACATCCTTGTAAATCTTCTCTGCACTCTTTCCAGCTTAACAGCTTTCCTACATCAGGGTGACCAGAACTGAACACAATACTCCAAATGTGGCCTCACCAATACCTTGTCCAACTGCCATCGTCCATCTACACCTGCCATTTTGCGGCACATTGGCCCACATGATTAAAATCTGGTTGCAATCTTAGACAAACCTTTTCATTGTCACCAATTTTATTGTTATCTGCAAAGTTACTGACCATGCTATCTACATTCTCGTCCAAATAGTTCACATAAATACTGAACAATAGTGGACCCAGCGTCGATCCCTGTACAAAGCCACTTGTTGCTGGCTTCCAGTCTAGAAATCTGTCTCCACGACAATGGATCTGGTATACCTAACAGCATGCTGATCAGTGTACCCTTTTTCAGACCATTCATTAGGGTCTGAAGAAGAGCCTTGACTTGAAATATCACCCATTCCTTCTCTCTGGAGATGCTGCTTGTCCTGCTGAGTTACTGCAGCATTTTGTGTCTCCTTGGTGCAAGCCAGCACCGGCAGTTCCTTCCTATACTATCCATATAGCTGTCTAAGTGTTTCTTAAATGTTTCTTAATGTTGAAATAGTACTTGTCTCAACTACCTCCTCAGGCAGCTCATTCCATATTCCACCACCCATACTTCCACCACAAAGGTTACTCCTCGGATTCATATTAAATCTTTCCCTCCTCACCTTAATCCTATGTGCTCTGGTTCTCGACTCCCCTACTCTGGGCAAAAGGCTGTGCGTTTACCCAATCTATTACACTCATGATTTTGTACACCTCTAAGATCACCCCTCATCCTACTGTGCTTCAAGGAAAAAAAAATATCCTGTTCAACCTCTCTCCATAACTCAGGCCCTTGAGACCTGGCAACATCCGTGTAAATCTCTGCACCCTCTCCTGTTTGACAACATCCTTTCTTTAACATGGTGACCAAAACTGAACACAATACTCCAATTTGTGTCTCACCAACGTCCTGTATAACTATAACATGATCTCCTAACTTCAATACTAAACACTCTGACCGATGAAAGCAAATGTGCCGAAAACCTTTTTGACCACCTTTTGATTAGTGACACTATCTACCTGTGACATCACTTTCAAGGAAATATCTCCCCTCAAGCTTCGAAGTTCCAGAGAAAACAATCCAAGTTTACCCAAGAAAAACACACAATGCTGGAGTAACACTGTGAGTCAGGCAGCATCCCTAGAGAAGCTGCATAGGTGATTTTTCGGATCAGGACCCTTCTTCAGATGCTGCCTGACCCACTGAGTTACTCCAGCATTTTGTGTTTATCTTCGTTATATGGATAGGATTGGTTGAGAAGGATATCGGCCAAACTCAGACAGGTGGGACTAATGTAGATGGGCAGGTTAGCCAGCATGAGTATGTTGGTGCCAAAGGGCCTGTTTGTACACTGTATGACTCTATAAGTATATAAAATTAAAAGAAGCATAGCCAGGGTAGATTGTTGGAAAGATTTTCCCAGGATGGAAATGTTCAACATGAGAAGGCATAGCTATAAGGTATGGGGAAACATTGAATGGAGATGTGCAGGACACTTTTTTTACACAGATGGGAGGGGGTCCTGGAATGTATTGCCAAGGGTGGTGATTAAGACAGATATAGTGGCTTCTAAGACGCTTTTAGATAGGCACATGAAAGTGCAAGGAATAGAGGGATCTGGGTCATGTATAGACAGATGAGATCAGTTTAACTGCAATATATTCCGTACAAACATTGTGGGCCAAAGGACCTCTTCCTGTGCTGTACTGTTCTGTCACCTATCCATGTTCTGGGGGGATGCTTCCTGACTTGCTGAGTTACTCCAGTACTTTTGGGGGGGTTTTGTAATCCAGCATCTGCAGTTCCTTGTTTCTACATTTTGTCTCCTTTCTAAGCTTCTGAGGCATAGTTGAAGTCCAGACCAAAGCAATGGATTATGAATGGAGATGACTGAGGTAAAACCTCCACATCCAACTGACTGATAGAGCATGGAAATTGTCCATTAAGTCCACCATACCCGCACCAACCAGTAGTCACCCGCTACATCCAGAGTTGGCCCATGGCCTATACTCAGGCGCTTGTCTTGTCTAGAAAATTGTCTTCCTGGAAGGAAACAGGGTGATGATGGAAGTTAGGGTTAGGCCTGTGACTAATAACTGACTGGTGATGTGCCTCAGGTTTGTGCTAAGACCATTTCTGTTTGTCATCTGTATCAATGATTTGAATGAGATTTGGATCAAGGCATGACTAGTAATTTTGCAGATGACACTAAAGTGGGTGGTATTGTAGATAGCAAAGATGGTTGTGAAAAATGCAGAGGATCATGATCTGTTGGACAGGTGCGCTGAGAAATGGTTGATGAAATTTAATACAGCGAAGCATGAGGTGTTGCATTTTGGGATGTGCAACCAGGGCAGGACCTACACCGTGAATGGTGCAGCTTTGGGGAGTGTTATCGAGCAGAAGGATCTTGGAGTGCAGGTACGTAGTTCTTTGAAAGTAGCGTCACAGGTGGTCAAAAAGATTTTTTACACATTGAACTTCATGTCAGAGTACTGAGTATAGAAGTTCGGAGGTCATGCTGCAGGACACTGGTGAGGCCACATTTAGAGTTGTGTTCAGTTCTCGTCACCCTGTTATAGGGAAGATGTTGTTAAGCTGGAAAGAGTAGAAGAGAAGAGTTACGAGGGTGTTGCCAGGACTCGGGGCCTGAACGATAGGGAGAAGTTGAACAGGCTAGGACTTGGAGCGCTGTAGGATGAGGATCTATGAGATGAGAGGATTAGATAGGGTAAATGCACAGTCTTTTACTTAGTAAAGGGGATCAAGAACCAGAGGACATGGGTTTAAGGTGAGGGGGGAAAGATTTAACAGGAACATGAGAAGCAACTTTTTTCGCACAAAGATGATTGTTGTATGGAATGAGCTGCCAGAGGTGGTGGTTAAGGCAGGTTTTATCAGAATGCTTAAGAAACTTTTGGACAGGTACAGTGCCCTCCATAATGTTTGGGACAAAGACCCATCATTTATTTATTTGGCTCCGTACTCCACAATTTGAGATTTGTAATAGAAAAAATCATATGTGGTTAAAGTGCACATTGTCAGATTTTAATAAAGGCCATTTTTATACATTTTGGTTTCAACATGTAGAAATTACAGCAGTATTAATACATAGTTCCTCCATTTCAGGGCACCATAATGTTTGGGACACATGGCTTCACAAGCATTTGTAAATGCTCAGGTGCGTTTAATTGCCTCCTTAATGCAGGTATAAGAGGGCTCTCAGCAACTAGTCTTTCCTCCAGTCTTTCTATCACCTTTGGAAACTTATTGCTGTTTATAAACACGAGGACTAAAGTTGTGCCAATGAAAGTCAAAGAAGCCATTATGAGACTGAGAAACAAGAATAAAACTGTAACAGACATCAGCCAAACCTTAGGCTTACCAAAATCAAGTGTTTTGAACATCATTAAGAAGAAAGAGAGCACTGGTGAGCTTACTAATCGCAAAGGGACTGGCAGGCTAAGGAAGATAGCTGATGACAGAAGAATTCTCTCTATAATAAAGAAAAATCCCCAAACACTTATCCGACAGATCAGAAACACTCTTCAGGAGTCAGGTGCAAACCACTGGTTAGCTGCAAAAATAGGATGGCTAGGTTACAGTTTGCCAAGAAATACTTAAAAGAGCAACCACAGATCTGGAAAAAGGTCTTGTGGACAGATGAGACAAAGATTAACATATCAGAGTGATGGCAAGAGCAAAGTATGGAGGAGAGAAGGAACTGCCCAAGAACCAAAGCATACCACCTCATCTGTGAAACACAGTGGTGGGGGTGTTATGGCCTGGGCATGTATGACTGCTGAAGGTACTGGCTCACTTGTCTTCATTGATGATACAACTTCTGATGGTGGTAGCATAATGAATTCTGAAGTGTATAGACACATCCTATCTGCTCAAGTTCAAACAAATGCCTCAAAACTCATTGGCCGGTGGTTCATTCTACAGCAAGACAATGATCCCAAACATACTGATAAAACAACAAAGGAGTTTTTCAAAGCTTAGAAAATGGTCAATAATTGAGTGGCCAAGTAATCACCCGATCTGAACCCAATTAAGCATGCCTTTTATATGCTGAAGAGAAAACTGAAGGGTCTAGTCCCCAAATCAAGCATAAGCTAAAGATGGTTACAATACAGGCCTGGCAGCGCATCACCAGAGAAGACACCCAGCAACTGGTGATGTCCATGAATCGCAGACTTCAAGCAGTCATTGCATGCAAAGGTTACACATCAAAATATTAAACATAACTACTTTCATTTACATGACATTGCTGTGTCCCAAACATTATGGTGCCCTGAAATGGCGGGGGGGGGGGGGCGGCTATGCATAAACACTGCTGTAATTTCCACATGGTGAAACCAAATTGTATAAAAATGGCCTATATTTAAATCTGACAATGTGCACTTTAACCACATATGTTTTTTTCTATTACAAATCTCAAATTGTGGAGTACAGAGGCATATAAATAAATGATGGGTCTTTGTCCCAAACATGGAGGGCACTGTACATGGATAGGAAAGGTTTGAAGGGATATGGTAGGTGGGACCAGTTGCAGGTGGGGCAAGTTGGTCAGCGTGGGTAAATTGGGCCGAAGGGGCTGCTTCCACGCTATATGACTGTGACTATTATATACCGTCAGCAACTCTGCATCCATTAGTTTTTCAGTGTATTTCTGGTACTCACCACTCTGGGTGAAGAAGATCCCCCTCAGATTCACTACAAATCTCTTGCCCCTTATGTTAAACCTATGTCCTGTGATTTTATGTATCTCTGATATGGGGAAAATGTCTTGCATTCCACCTTAGCTATACCCCTGATGATTTTGTGTAACAATCCATGTCCCCTCTGAATCTCCTCAAGGGAAAACTGACCCAGTCTCTCCATTCCCTCCTCGTACCTGAAAACAGACCCAGTCTCTCCATTCCCTCCTCCATCCCAGACACCATCCTGGTGAATCTCCTCACCACCCTCTCCTGCACAATCATATCTTTCCTAAAAGTGTGATGAATAGAACTACATAAGGATCTCCAGCTGGAGGCATGTGTGGTCAGCAGGTGTGATTGTGGGATCTCAGCTGGACAAGAATGGTTCTGTTCCTATTCAAATTAGGCCAAAATTAGTGTCATAACCTTTTTTGGGCTTCTTTACGACCCGGTGTGGGGCGGGACCGCCGGGAGGGAGGGGGGAGAACAATGGGGATCCGGAGTGGGGGGACAGCTGGGAGAGGGCAACAAAGAAGAACCTGGTGTGGGATATTTTAACTTTGTCAGCACCCTTTATGTGGCGACTATTGCAAACCTTTGCAAGCAAAGAATTTCGCTGTGATTTCACATGTGACAATAAAATATTCAATCAATCAATCATAACGTAATATTTCTGCTCATTTTTGTCTGTTATGTTCGTTATGCATGCTGCAAATTTACTGCTTGCACCAATGCTACTAAATGATGCGTTCATTCAAAAAACAAAAATATATAGCAGGACTGAAGTTTGCTGTACATGTGTCTGTTGAGTAAAAGTTCTGTTGTATTTTATCTCTGCAGTTTTTCTTCAATAAACCACTGAGGATCCTGAATATTCTTATAATTATAGAGGGACTCGTCATCTTCTATCAGTTGTACTCCTTAATATGTTCTGAAAAATGGCATCAAACAATATCTCTTGCATTGATTCTTTTCAGCAATTATTATGCCTTCTTTAAACTACTCCGAGACAGAATCGTTCTGGGCAAAGCATATTCATATTCTGCAAGTGGAAATTCGGAGAGTAAAGTAAACTAGATTGTTGCCCCTTATCCCACAATGTCTATTAAAACGATCAAGCTTTGTATTTTTTGTTACAGTTTTGTGTAACTTGCATTAAAATATTTTTGTATGTCAAACAGCCATTCTTTGATCTTTGTGTCTACTGACTTTCTGAAAAAGAAATTAAGCTTGCTCTGCTTGTCAATAAACTCTGCTGATCTGCTCATTCTAGCATTGACCATGAGAAAAAAACTGCTTATGTTGGAACCTGAAGTAAAAACAAAGTATGAAAAACATTTGGCAGGTCAGGGAACATAGTGAAAAGAGAGAATTCTGAGTTCTCTTTACATTGCTGCACGACCTCCTGCATGTTTTCAACTCTTGTTTTCTACCTCCAGATAGTTATTCTGATACATATTACTGCAAATTTGGACAGTTACGTGGATAGAAAGGTTTAGGGCAAATGGGACTAGTGTAAATGGGGCATCTATGTCGACATGGCAAGATAACTGGAGAGTCTGTCTCCATGCTGTATGGCTCTGGTATTATTTTGGTCTGTTTTACCCATAGAAGACAAAGTTTTGGTGAAAAGTATTATTCCGGCTGGATGTCTGTGGCCAGTGGTGTTTTGCAGGGATCTGTGGTGGAACCTCTGTTGTTTGTGATTTGTACAGTGTCCTCAATGTTGGGGACAAAGACCCATCATTTATTTATTTGCAGGTACACAAAAATACTGGAGAAACTCAGGGGTGCTGCAGCATCTATGGAGCGAAGAAATAGGCAACGTTTCGGGCCGAAACCCTTCTTCAGACATTTATTTATTTGCCTCTGTACTCCACAATTTGAGATTTGTAATAGAAAAAAAATCACGTGTGATTAAAGTGCACATTGTCAGATTTTATTAAGGGGTATTTTTATACATTTTGGTTTCACCATGTAGAAATTACAGCTGTGCCTATACATAGACCCCCCATTTGAGGACACCATAATGTTTGGGACACAGCAATGTCGTGTAAATGAAAGTAGTCATGTTTAGTATTTTGTTGCATATCCTTAGCAGTATGGGATCATTGTCTTGCTGTAGAATGAACTGCCAGCCAATGAGTTTTGAGGCATTTGTTTGAACTTGAGCAGATAGGATGCGTCTATACACTTCTGAATTCATTATGCTACTACCATCAGCAGTTATATCATCAATGAAGATAGGTGAGCCGGTACCTTCAGCAGCCATACATGACCAGGCCATAACACCCCACTACCGTGTTTCACAGATGAGATGGTATGCTTTGGATCTTGGGCAGTTCTTTCCTCCTCTATACTTGCTCTTGCCATCACTCTGATATAAGTTAATCTTAGTCTCATCTATCCACAAGACCTTTTTCCAGAACTGTGGTTGCTCTTTTAAGTACTTCTTGGCAAACTAACTTGGCCATCCTATTTTTGCAGCTAACCAGTGGTTTGCATCTTGTAGTGTAGCCTCTGTATTTCTGTTCGTGAACTCTTCTAAGGACAGTGGTCATTGACAAGTCCACTCCTGAAAAGTGTTTCTGATCTGTCGGACAGGTGTTTGGGGATCTTCTTTATTATAGAGATTTTTTTCTGTCATCAGCGGTGGAGGTCTTCCTTGGCCTGCCAGTCCTTTGCGATTAGTTAAGCTCACCAGTGCTCTTTCTTCTTAATGATGTTCCAAACAGTTGATTTTGGGAAGCCAAAGGTCTGGTTAATGTCTAACAGTTTTATTCTTGTTTCTCAGTCTCATAATGGCTTCTTTGAATTTCATTGGCACAACTTTTTGGTCCTCATGTTGATAAACATCAATAAAAGTTTCCAAAGGTGATGGAAAGACTGGGTGCTGAGAACTCTTTTTTTACCAGCATTAAGGAGGCAATTAAACACACCTGAGCAATTACAAATGCCTGTGAAGCCATGTGTCCCGAACATTATGTTGCCCTGAAAGGGGAGGGGGAGAGGAGACTATGTATAAATACTGCTGTAATTTCTACATGGTGAAACCAAAATGTGTAAAAATAACCTTTAATAAAATCTGACAATGCACTTAAACCACATGTGATTTTTTTTCTATTACAAATCTGAAATTGTGGTAGTCAGAGGCAAATAAATAAATGATGGGTAGACAAATGTGCTGGAGAAACTCAGCGGGTGCGGCAGCATCTCTGGAGCGAAGAAATAGCCAACATTTCGGGCCGAAACCTTCTTCAGATAAATGATGGGTCTATGACCCACACATTATGGATGGCATTGTATAAATTACATGGATGTAAATGTAGATGGTTAGTCAGTTTGAAGATGACACCACAATTGAAGTACGGACAGTGAGGAAGGTTGTCAAATGTGTTGAGGAATAGCTCCCACAGAAATTGGCAGAGAAATGGCAGATGGATTTTAAGCTGAACGTGAGGTGTTGCATTTTAGGGAGGTTGATGTAAGGGGAAAGTATACCGTTATTGACAGGACCCTTAACATCATTGATGTACAGAGGGATCTTGGAATTGAAGTTCATAGCTCCCCGGAAGTGGTAACACAAGTAAATAGTGGTAAGGAAGGCATACAGAATGCTTGAATTTATTGCTCAGACATTGAGTACACAAGACAAAGTCATGTTGATTTTATAGGATTTTGGTTCAGCCACATTTGGAGTATTATGTAGTTCTGGTCATCCCATTATAGGAAGGATGAGGAAACTTTGGAAACGGTGCTGAAAATCTTCATGGCTTATTTTTGGTTTGCGGCCCTTTATTCTTGATATGCCAACACTGCATCTGCTCTTTTGAGCCTGTTTGGAATTTGTGTGTTTCAATGTGATCACCTCTGGTTCACGTTAACTTAGAGAGTAAACGCGTGGTCTCTAACCTCTCTTGCAGCCACTCTCCATCCAGCAATCTGTCCAGTAACCTCATTACACTCCCTCTATTGCAAGCATATCTCATCTTGGGTAGCAGGACCAGACATAACTATTTCAAGTGTAATCTCTTTGGACCAATATCGTTTGAGAATGACATCTTTATGTTTGTCTGCAAATCCTTTTGTGATGAAGCCAATGTACTATTTGCCTTCTTAATTGCTTCCTTAACCTGTTAATTTGTGATGTTTCCTGGGCTAAGACACTTGAGCTCCTCTGAAACCCAAAATCTTCCAATTTGTCATCATTTGAAGAAATACTTTTTCTCACAAGATGGGTAGCCTTTCTTACAATATTTTCTTGAATTACTGTATCATTTTCAACTAACTGACCCTGTCTGTGTTCTTGAAGCCTCTACATCATTCCCACAAGTTACACTGTCTTCACCTGAGTATCATCAGCAAACCTAGATGTGCTATATTTGGTGCCCTCATCAAAATCATAAGGTCATAAATGATAGGAGCAGAATTCGGCCATTTGGCCCATCCAGTCTACGCCGTTTCAATAATGGCTATCTCTCTTTCCCTCCTCACCCCATCCTGCCTTTCCCACATAACCCCTGACAGCCATACTAATCAAGAATCTATCTCTGCCTTCAAATAGCCATTGACTTGGCTTTTACAGTCTTCTATCGCAAATAATTACACAAATTTGCCTTTCTTTGACTAAAGAAATTCCTCCTCATCTCCTTCTAAAAGGAACGTCTTTTAATTCTGAAGCTATGACCTCTGGTCTTAGGCTCTCCATTAGTGGAAACATCCTCTCCACATCCACTCTATCTAAGCCTTTCACTGATCGGTAAGTAATGATTATATATTGTGAACTACTGGAATTCCAGCCCTGATCCCTGTGGCACGAGACATATCTGGTGGATCCAGATGCAGAGGGTTGATTGGCAGATGGTGTCCAAGCGTGAAGATCGTACGAGGCTCCGGGAGCATAATTGGAGATTAAAGGGCTGCAGATTATGGAACCATTAAATCTGATCGAAAATGGAATCAAACAAGGGAGGGAGGAAGATAGGAAAGCCAGTGGATGAAGTGTGTCAGTGATGGGCAGATGGCATAGGGGGTGAGGGGTGAAAACTTGGTGATGGGGGGGTTGGAAAAAGAATGTATGTGAGAAGACCAGAGCGTATGGGAGGAGAGAGCAAGGGGTAGAAGGGGAGCTGGTTACTTGAAATTGGAGAATTCAATATTCATGCCTTCATCACCTCGACTGAATATGAGGTGCAACAATATGAGGTTCTAATTTGTATTTGGCCTTGGACAAGCACGGGAGGAGGCTGAGAACTGTCAGGTCGGTGTGGAGAAGATGAATTCTCTAGGTGGCCAAAACAGTGTAGGTGCCCAGCAAAGCAGTTGTCTGGACTGCCCTTCATCTCACTGATGTAGAGGGGCCATCTAGGACACTGAATCTAGTAGATGAGTTGGAGGAGCTGCACGTAAATCTCTGTCTAACCTGGGAAGGTTGGCTGGATGGGGACAAATGTTGGTTGCAGGGGAATGTGCCTAGAGAAGGGATGGGGTGTGTTGTGAGGGATGAGTGGGGAATGAGGGAATTTCGGAGAAAGTGGTCTCTGCGGAAAGCAGAAAGTTTGGGGTGGGGGGAAGGAAAGAAATGAGTGGGGATGAATCACCGGCAATTGCAGAACATGTGACTGGTAGAATCTCACCTGTGATCTAGAAGGGAGGGGGGCAACTGCAGCTCCCCTCTTTCTTTTCACTGTTCTCGACCTGGTCACCGAAGTGACTTAATCTCCAGTCTAGCATCTTATCCAAGGTTGTCTCAAAGTCCAAACACAAAACATCCATCCATTCGTGTCATCCGTTTATACCCACGGTCTCTGAACATTGATTTATGCAATTGTCAACGTTGTTATTTATTTAGCATAAAAGTCCAATATAAAACATGAAAACTGGTGTTGGGTGTGTTTTATTCCCGCTCTGGGTCCGATCACTTCAACCGGACCCATGTTTTGAACGAAGCGCAACCGCAACCAGCGCCGCGACTCGGCTTCCGTAGCGCTGCCGTAGTGCTGCCGCCATCTTGGTCGCGAAACATTCTGGAAACGGCGCGGGGAGAGAGACATGGGTGAGTGACGGCGACACACGGGGAGAGTGGGGGCACGGGGTAGACATGGTCACGGGGGGAGTGGGGACACACGGGGTAGACATGGTCACGGGGTAGACATGGTCACGGGGGGAGTGGGGACACACGGGGTAGACATGGTCACGGGGTAGACATGGTCACGGGGGGAGTGGGGACACACGGGGTAGACATGGTCACGGGGTAGACATGGTCACGGGGGGAGTGGGGACACACGGGGTAGACATGGTCACGGGGTAGACATGGTCACGGGGAGAGTGGGGACACACGGGGTAGACATGGTCACGGGGAGAGTGGGGACACACGGGGTAGACATGGTCACGGGGTAGACATGGTCACGGGGGGAGTGGGGACACACGGGGTAGACATGGTCACGGGGTAGACATGGTCACGGGGGGAGTGGGGACACACGGGGTAGACATGGTCACGGGGTAGACATGGTCACGGGGCGAGTGGGGGCACGGGGTAGACATGGTCACGGGGGGAGTGGGGACACACGGGGTAGACATGGTCACGGGGGGAGTGGGGACACACGGGGTAGACATGGTCACGGGGTAGACATGGTCACGGGGCGAGTGGGGGCACGGGGTAGACATGGTCACGGGGGGAGTGGGGACACACGGGGTAGACATGGTCACGGGGGGAGTGGGGACACACGGGGTAGACATGGTCACGGGGTAGACATGGTCACGGGGAGAGTGGGGACACACGGGGAGAGTGGGGACACGGGGTAGACATGGTCACGGGGGGAGTGGGGACACACGGGGTAGACATGGTCACGGGGGGAGTGGGGACACACGGGGTAGACATGGTCACGGGGTAGACATGGTCACGGGGGGAGTGGGGACACACGGGGTAGACATGGTCACGGGGTAGACATGGTCACGGGGAGGGAGAGACATGGTCACGGGGAGAGTGGGGACCGGGGAGAGAGTGAGGACACGGGGGGAGAGTGGGGACACGGGGTAGACATGGTCACGGGGTAGACATGGTCACGGGGCGAGTGGGGACACGGGGTAGACATGGTCACGGGGTAGACATGGTCACGGGGGGAGTGGGGACACACGGGGTAGACATGGTCACGGGGTAGACATGGTCACGGGGGGAGTGGGGACACGGGGTAGACATGGTCACGGGGCGAGTGGGGACACACGGGTAGACATGGTCACGGGGTAGACATGGTCACGGGGAGAGTGGGGACACGGGAGAGAGTGAGGACACGGGGGGAGAGTGGGGACACGGGGTAGACATGGTCACGGGGGGAGTGGGGACACGGGGTAGACATGGTCACGGGGGGAGTGGGGACACACGGGTAGACATGGTCACGGGGTAGACATGGTCACGGGGGGAGTGGGGACACACGGGTAGACATGGTCACGGGGTAGACATGGTCACGGGGGGAGTGGGGACACGGGGTAGACATGGTCACGGGGCGAGTGGGGACACACGGGGTAGACATGGTCACGGGGTAGACATGGTCACGGGGAGAGTGGGGACACGGGGGAGAGAGTGAGGACACGGGGGGGAGAGTGGGGACACGGGGTAGACATGGTCACGGGGGAGTGGGGACACGGGTAGACATGGTCACGGGGCGAGTGGGGACACACGGGGTAGACATGGTCACGGGGTAGACATGGTCACGGGGCGAGTGGGGACACGGGGTAGACATGGTCACGGGGAGAGTGGGGACACACGGGGTAGACATGGTCACGGGGTAGACATGGTCACGGGGCGAGTGGGGACACGGGGTAGACATGGTCACGGGGGGAGTGGGGACACACGGGGTAGACATGGTCACGGGGTAGACATGGTCACGGGGCGAGTGGGGGCACGGGGTAGACATGGTCACGGGGAGAGTGGGGACACACGGGGTAGACATGGTCACGGGGGAGTGGGGACACACGGGGTAGACATGGTCACGGGGGGAGTGGGGGCACGGGGTAGACATGGTCACGGGGCGAGTGGGGACACGGGGTAGACATGGTCACGGGGGGAGTGGGGACACCGGGTAGACATGGTCACGGGGTAGACATGGTCACGGGGGGAGTGGGGACACACGGGGTAGACATGGTCACGGGGTAGACATGGTCACGGGGCGAGTGGGACACGGGGTAGACATGGTCACGGGGGGAGTGGGGACACGGGGTAGACATGGTCACGGGGCGAGTGGGGGCACGGGGTAGACATGGTCACGGGGCGAGTGGGGACACGGGGTAGACATGGTCACGGGGGAGAGTGGGGACACGGGGTAGACATGGTCACGGGGAGAGTGGGGACACGGGGTAGACATGGTCACGGGGGGAGTGGGGACACGGGGTAGACATGGTCACAGGGCGAGTGGGGGCACGGGGTAGACATGGTCACGGGGCGAGTGGGGACACGGGGTAGACATGGTCACGGGGAGAGTGGGGACACGGGGTAGACATGGTCACGGGGAGAGTGGGGACACGGGGAGGGGGGACAGTGGGGACACACGGGGAGAGTGTGGGGTTAGAGGGAGAGGGGAGGGAGAAGGAGAGGCATGTGTGAGCGTGGGGAGATAGGGGCATTGGTGTGTGACGGGGGATATGGGCGAGTAAGGGGAAGACATGGGGAATGGGAGGAGGGTAAAGGGGAGACGGATATATAGGTGAGTGTGTGGGGAGTGACGGACAGCGGGAGACATGGGTGAGTCGGACGGGGAGAGACGGAGATATGGGTGAGTGACGGGGAGTGGAGGAAGAGTGAGGGTGTATACAGAGGAAAGACATGGGTGAATCAGTGTGGAGGGTGAGTAAAACAGAGACATGAGTGAGTGAGGGGGGAGAAAGACAGGGAGAGTGAGACATGGGGAGATAGAGGCATGGGTGAATGTGAGGGGACAAGGGGAGAAATGGGGGAGTTAGAGAGATGGGTGAATGAGGGGAAGAGACGGGATATCTGCAACTCCAGGGAAGAAGGAGGTGGCTGTGGATGGGTCTGGGGGGAGAGGGAAGGCCGAGCGGACAAAGCGAGGGTGAAGCGGCAGCAGGTGAGTGGGGTGGGAGCCCCACGGTGACTGGGCCTGTCCTATCCCCGGACTGTCAAGCGGACTGTGTGGTGGGTGAAGAAGAGCTCACTGGTGCATGTTGCCATCTGGGGGTGGAGTCGGAAGCTGGGGCGGTAGGATGGGCAGGTCTGTCTGCTATATGTAGGGGTCCATTAAAGTAAGGGTTCACTGTGCTTCCATCAGGTCACTGCCTTAAGCAATACAAGCCCAGCCTATCCAATCTCTCCCCAGAACTAACATCTCTAATGCAGGCAACATCCTGGTGAATCTCTGCACTTTCTCCAATGCAAAACTTTCTATAAGGTCGTGATCAGAATTACTTTAGGTTTGGTTATATTATTGTCATGTGTACGAAGGTTCAGTGTTTTGTATATTATCCATGATATGCATACGATGAGCGATTGACGGCTTTGGGCCTCTCCTCATTGGAGTTTAGAAGGGTGAGTAGGGACCTCATTGGAACTTATCAAATAGTGAAAGACCTGGATAGAGTGGTTGTGGAGTGGATGTTTCAATTAGTGGGAGAGTCCAGGATCAGAGATCATAGCCTCAGAATAAAAATAAGTTGGGCGGCGCGACCGACGGTCGCAGTGGCCTCTGCAGTCCGTCCATCTTTTTTAAAATTTTTGTCCCACTGAATGTATAGTTTGTTGTGGTTTTTATATTGTTTTTAGCAGTGTATATGTGGGGGGGGAATTTTAAAATCACTTCCCTGTCGGGTCTCCGTTGTCGTTGGGACCTAGCACCGTGGAGCGGCCTCCAACCGGAACCAACCTGAGGGCTCCAGTCGCGGAGTCTGCGGACTTACCATCGTGGGGCTGGCCGGCTTCGGAGCGTGGAGAGCTGTTGCGGCGCGCGACTGCGACCCGACTCCGGAGCTCGGAGGCTCCAGCCGCAGGTCTGGTGGACGGTGACATCGGGAGCTCGCGGGTCCCTGGTGGGAGACCGCTTTTCAGAGCTCCCGCAAAGGCAACTTCTCCCGCCCGAGTTGCGGGGTTGAAAATAACCCGGAGCGGGGCCTTACATCGCAAGGTGCGGCTTTAACGGCCGCGGGACTTGCCATCGCCCACCGGGGCTCCAACATTAAGACCCGGAGCGGGGCCTTAATGGCCGCGGGACTTGCCATTGCCCGCCGGGGGCTTTAACATCGGGAGAAGAATGGAACACAGGGGAGAGACAAGACTTTGCCTTCCATCACAGTGAGGAGGAAAGTCACTATGATAGATGTTTGTGTAGAAACATAGAAACATAGAAAATAGGTGCAGGAGTAGGCCATTCGGCCCTTCGAGCCTGCACCGCCATTCAATATGATCATGGCTGATCATCCAACTCAGTCCTGTACCTGCTTTCTCTCCATACCCCCTGATCCCTTTAGCCACGAGGGCCACATCTAACTCTCTCTTAAATATAGCCAATGAACTACATTCTGTGGCAGAGAATTCCAGAGATTCACCACTCTCTGTGTAAAAAATGTTTTTCTCATCTCAGTCCTAAAAGATTTCCCCTTTATCCTTAAACTGTGACCCCTTGTTCTGGACTTCCCCAACATCGGGAACAATCTTCCTGCATCTAGCCTGCCCAACCCCTTAAGAATTTTGTAAGTTTCTATAAGATCCCCCTCAGTCTTCTAAATTCCAGCGAGTACAAGCCGAGTCTATCCAGTTTTTCCTCATATGAAAGTCCTGACATCCCAGGAATCAGTCTGGTGTAAATTGTGTTGGTTGTGTGTCTTGGTTCTTTTCTTGTTGTATGACTGCAGAAACCAAATTTCGTTTGAACTTTACTTGAGGTTCAAATGACAATAAATAAATTGTGTAATTGTATTGTATAAATTGTATAATTGTATAAGATGAGCAGGAAATTCTTTAGTCAGAGGGTGATCACAGCTCCATCCAAGACTGCAAAATATTGCAGCAAAATGTGGATGCAGCCCAGACCATCACACAAACCAACCTCCCGTCTATTGACTCCATTTATACCTCACACTGCCTCTGCAAGGCCAGCAGCATAATCAAGGACAGATTGCACCCTGGCCACACCCTCTTCTCCCCTCTCCCATCAGGCAAAAGGTATAAAAGTATGAAAACGCATACTTCCAGATTCAGTGACAATCTCTTCCCAGCTGTTATCAGGTAAATGAATCACCCTACCACAACCAGAGAGCATTGCTGAACTACTATCTACCTCATTGGTGATCCTAGGACTATCCTCGATCGGACTTTGCTGACTTTATTCCCTTATGTATCTATACACTAAATGGCTCGATTGTAATCGTGTTTTGTCTTTCTGCTGACTGGTTAGCACGCAACCAGTCAGTCAGCAGTCCTGTCAGCGCCATCCAGCTAACGGGGCAGCATTTACTCCAAGCGGACAGGACAACAGACTCCGGTAAGACCAGAGGTGGTGGTCTGTGCATTTATGTAAACAAAGCATGGTGCACGGACACCACCATCATCGTGAGTCACTGCTCAGCTAACCTAGAGTTCCTCTTGGTTAGATGCAGACCGTTCTATCTGCCCAGAGAGTTTACCTCCACTGTTGTGACTGCAGCCTATATTCCTCCTGATGCTAATGCCAAGCTTGCAATGAAAGATCTGCATACTGCCATTAGCAAACAACAGACTCACAACCCCGAGGCAGCCTTCATTGTTGCGGGTGACTTCAATCACTCCAACCTGAAGACTGTACTGCCCAAATTCCACCAACATGTCTCCTTCGCCACTAGAGAAGACAAGACACTGGACAAAGTCTACACCAACATGGCTGAAGCTTACAAAGCCGTCCCCCTCCCCCACCTTGGACAGTCTGATCACCTCTCATTGTTCCTGCTCCCAAAGTACTCCCCACTCATCAGACGGGTTAAACCCACTGTGAGGACAGTTAAAGTCTGGTCAGAGGAGGCGGATTCCACACTTCAGCAGTGATTTGGAAACACTGACTGGAAGGCGTTTGCAGCCCAGGCCGCCCCTTGACTCCCACACGGACATTGACTCCTATACATCCTCTGTTCTGGACTTTATAAACTCCACCATCAACAGTGTCACCTCCCTCAAACGGGTGACCATATTCCCGAATCAGAAGCCATGGATGAACAGCGAGGTCAGGCTACTGCTGAAAGCACGGGACACCGCTTTCAGGTCTGGCGATGCCCGAGCCTATAGTTCATCCAGGGCTAACCTGAAGAAGGGCATAAAGAAGGCCAAGCACTGCCATAAGCACAGGATTGAGGAGCACTTCAACAACAACTCCTACCCCCGACGCATGTGGTAAGGCATCCAGGCCATCACGGACTTTAGACCCACCAACACCACCCCCACATCCAGCAACGCCTCCTTCCTTGAGGAGCTTAACCACTTCTATGGCCGCTTCGATGGGGATAATCTAGAGTTGGCCATCAAGGCGGTGCTCCCTGCTGATCACCAGCCCCTCGCACTCACCCCCTACGACGTGTACGTGGCACTGAGTAGGACTAATGCACGTAAGGCTGCTGGCCCCGACGGCATCCCCGGGCGCGTCCTCAGGGCCTGTGCTGCGCAGCTGACAGACGTCTGGACTGACATCTTCAACCTGTCACTTGCCCAAGCAGTTGTGCCCACGTGCCTTAATCCACCTCCATCGTGCCGGTGCCAAAACACTCCACTGCGGCAAGCCTCAACGACTTCCGCCCAGTTGCACTTACTCCCATCATCGCCAAGTGCTTCGAGAGGCTGGTCCTGGCACACCTCAAAGGCTGCCTACCCCCCACATTGGATCCCTATCAGTTTGCCTACCGCAAGAACAGGAGTACGGAGGATGCCATCTCAACGCACTTCACTCCGCCCTCTCCCACCTCGACAACAGAGACACTGTTCATCGATTACAGCTCAGCATTCAACACCATCATACCCTCTAAACTGATCACCAAACTCGGTGACCTGGGCATCGACCCCTCCCTCTGTAACTGGATACTGGACTTTCTAACCAACAGACCCCAGTCTGTTAGGTTAGACAAGCACACCTCTTCAACCCTCACCCTGAACACCGGCGTTCAACGGGGCTGTGTGCTGAGCCCCCTCCTCTACTCCCTCTTCACCTACGACTGCACACCTGTACATGGTACTAACACCATCATCAAGTATGCAGATGATACAACGGTGATTGGCCTCATCAGCAACAACGATGAGTCGGCCTATAGGGAGGAGGTCCAGCTCCTAGCAGCATGGTGCGCTGACAACAACCTGGCCCTTAACTCCAAGAAGACCAAGGAGCTCATTGTAGACTTCAGGAAGTCTAGGGGCGGCACGCACCCCCCCCATCCACATTAACGGGACGGAGGTGGAACGTGTTTCCAGCTTCAGGTTCCTGGGGGTCAACATCTCCGATGACCTCTCTTGGACCCACAATACCTCAACTCTGGTCAAGAAGGCTCACCAGCGTCTCTTCTTCCTGCGGAGACTAAAGAAGGTCCATCTGTCTCCTCAGATTCTGGTGAACTTCTACCGCTGCACCATCGAGAGCATCCTTACCAACTGCATCACAGTATGGTATGGCAACTGCTCTGTCTCCGACCGGAAAGCACTGCAGAGGGTGGTGAAAATTGCCCAACGCATCACCGGTTCCTCACTCCCCACCATTGAGTCTGTCCAAAGCAAGTGTTGTCTGCGAAGGGCGCTCAGCATCGCCAAGGACTGCTCTCACCCCAACCACAAACTGTTTACCCTCCCACCATCCGGGAGGCGCTACAGGTCTCTCCGTTGCCGGACCAGCAGGTCCAGGAACAGCTTCTTCCCTGCGGCTGTTACACTACTCAACACTGTACCTCGGTGACTGCCAATCACCTCCCCCCCCCCCCCCCCCCCCCCCCCCCGGACACTCCTCCCACCAGGATTTATTTACTGCTCATATTTATGTCGCACTTCTAGGGAGATGCTAACTGCATTTCGTTGTCTCTGTACTGTACACTGCACAATGACAATAAAGTTGAATCTGAATCTGAACAAAAAGCTTTTCACTGTGCCTCGGTACACGTGACAATAAACTGAACTGAGCTGGTGAATCTGTGGTATTCATTGGATATTTTTATGGCAGAGGTAGATAGATTCTTGATTAGTGCAGGTGTCAGGAGTTATGGGGAGAAGGTAGGAGAATGCGGTTGAGGGGGAAAGTTAGATTAGCCATGATTGAATGGCGGAATAGACAATGGGCTGAATGGCCCAATTCTGCTCCTATCTCTTATGAACATGACCTAGCCAATCAAGTCAGATAATACTATACATAAATTCAAGCAAGCAAAACTTGAGTACAATGGGTAGAGCAAATGGGAAAATACAGTGCGCAGAATATAGTTCTCAGCATTGTAGCACACATATTATGAAAATAGGTGGAGGGGCAGATAGGGTAGAGAAAGCAGGGAGTCTGCAGAAGGACCTGGACAGGTTGGGAGAGTGGGCAATGAAGTAGCAGGTGGAATATAGTTTAGCAAAGAGTCATGCATTTTGAATAAAGGCATAGACTATTTTCTAAATGGGTAGAGAATCCAGAAATCAGAGGTGCAAAGGGACTTGGGATTGCTGGTGCAGGATTTCCAAAAAGTTAATTTACAAGTCAAATCGGTAGTAAGAAAGGCAAAAACAATGCTAGCATTTATTTCAAGAGGACTAGAATACAAAAACAGGAATGTAATGCTGAGGTTTTAGAAGGTGTTGCTCAGGCCACATTTGGAATATTGTGAGCAATATTGGGCCCCATATATGAGGAAGGATTGGCTGAGATAGTACAGAAGAGGTTTAAGAGAATGATCCCAGGAATACGTAACTAGAGCCTGGGTCAACAGCCCCCATGACCAGAGCCTGCGTTGATGGAGTGGATATGTCAGGAACGGATCCCAGTGGCAATCGACGAGGAGGTCGGTGAGCGGTCGTCGAGGTCGCTGGTGGTCAGGAACGGGCCACATGGGAGCTGGAGATCACGCCGCCTGGAACAAAGGAGGATCTGGCCTAGAGGGGGGGGGTGGGAATGAACCAAGGAGGACCTGGCCTAGAAGGGGGGGGGGGGGGGGGATGAACCATGGAGGACCCGGCGTGGGAGACTATGTTACTTTGTTGGCACCATTTATGAAGTGGCTCTTTGCATACCTTGCGTATGCAAAACAAAGAATTTCACTGTGACATCGCATGTGACAATAAAGAATTCATTCATTAAGTTTAGAAGGATTAGGGGGGACCTCATCGAAACTTACCAAATCATGAAAGGTTTGGATAGAGTGGATGTGGAGGGGACGTTTCCACTGGTGGGAGAGTCTAGGACCAGAGGTCACAGCCTCCGAATTAAAGGATGCTCCTTCAAAAAGATGAGGAATTTCTTTAGTCAGAGGGTGGTGAATGTGTGGAATTCATTGTCACAGAATGGATATTTTTAAGGCAGAGTTAGATTCTTGATTAGTACGGGTGTCAGTAGTTTATGGGGAGAAAGCAGGTGAATGGGGTTAGGAGGGAAAGATAGATTAGCCATGATTGAATGGCACAGTAGACTTGATGGGCCGATTGGCCTAATTCTGCTCCTATCACTTATGAACAATAAGTATGACCTAACCAGTGGATTATAAAGTTACAACGTACTGTAAGTTCACAACTCTTATATTCTATGTCCTGACTTATGAAGACAAGCTTGCCATTTGTCGCCTTCATTCTATTGATCTGTGTTGCCCCTTACAGGGAACTATGGACTTGGACCCGCAAGGTGTCTGTTCATTGACATTCTTTAGGGCCCTACTGTTGTTGGTATATGTTCTACCCTGAGCATGGTTCTCAAGGAGAAGCACCTCTCTCTGCCTACCCTTCCTTTGAGTCTTACTGATCTTAACCTCCACCTTCCCATAACTCCTTCCAATTTCTGATTTACTACTCTGGTTCCCCACCCCATGCCTCTCTAGTTTAAACCCTCCTGAACAGCAGTCGGGAACCTCCCTGCAAGGATGCAACCCATCCCTCTTGTGCGGGTCAGGTCTGTTCCAGAAGAGATCCAGTGGTCTAAAAATCTGAATCCCTGCCCCCTTCACCAGCTACCTGAGTCATACATTCGTCTGGCCTAAGTGCCCATTTCTACCCTCACCAGCAGGTTTAGTGTAGTTTATTATTGTTACATGTACTGAGGTACAGTGAAAAGCTTTTGTTGTGTGTTATCCAGTCAAAGAAAAGATTATACATGATACCAATCAAACCGTCCAAAGTATAAAGATAAAGGATAAAAAGTACATTTAGTGCAATCCAAAATCCGTTCTAAAGGGCTGCTAAAGTCCGATTAAAGAGAAAGTCTGATTAAAGGTCTCCAATAAGGTAGATAGGAGGTCAGCACTCTAACTGGTGAGAGGGCCTAATAACTGCTGGGAAGAAACTGACCCTGAACCTGGAGGATAGACACAAAATGCTGGAGTAACTCAGTGGGCCAGACAGCATCTCTGAAGAAAAGGAATAGGCGACATTTCGGGTCGAGACCCTTCTTCTGAACCTGGAAGTATGCATTTTCAAACTTTTGTTCCTCTAGCCTGATAGGAGAAGGGGGACTGAAGGAGTGAGTCTAGTCCCTGATTATGCTGGTGAACTTGCCGAGGCAGCATGAAGTGCAAGTGGTGCTAGGAATAATCCGGAGATTACTACCCTTGGTGTCCTGCTTTTAACCTTCTGCCTGGCTCCCTATATTTACTTCGGTTTGTGATATATAACGACTTGGACATAAATTTAGACGGGTTGGATAGTAAGTTTGCAGATGACACCAAAATTGGGTGGAGTTGCAGACAGTGGGGAAGTATGCAGTGGAATATAGATCAGTTACAGAGATAAATTCATAAATTCTATGAACAGAATTAGGCCATTCGGCCCATCAATTTTTACTCCGCCATTCAATCATGGGTGATCTTTCTTTCCCTCTCAACCATATACTCCTGCCTTCACCCCATAACCCCTGACACCCATACTATCAAGAATATGTCAATCTCCGCCTTAAAAGTATCCATTGGCGGCCTCCACAACCTTTTGTGGCAATTAATTCCATAGATTTACCACCCTCTGACTAAAGAAATTCCTTCCCATTATCTTTCTAAAGGTACATCCTTTAATTCTGAGGCTATGACCTAGTGGAAACATCCTTTCCACATTCACTCTATCCCGACACAGGAATACCATATGGAGTTTAATCCGAACAAGTGTTTAATATAAGTAGATAGTTTACAGTTATTGGCAAGTCCTTTAACAACGTTGATGTACAGAGGAGTCTTGGTGTCCAGGTCCACAGCTTCATGGAAGTGGCAACACCAGTAGATAGAATGGTAAAGAAGGCATGTATAATGCTTGTCTTCATTGGAAGCATTGTGTGCCGTTCTGGTTGTCCCATTATAGGAAGGATGAGGATGTTTTGGAGAGGGTGCAGGATAGGTTGGGCAAACTTAGATTGTTTCCTCTGGAACTTCAGAGGTTGAAAGGCGATTTGATGGGAGTATATAAAATTGCGGAAAGCACAGATAGGGTAAAATCGGAACCCTTTTCCCAGGATGTAAATGTCAAATACTAGATCAAATAAATAAAAATTAAATATCACAAACCTTCCCTCCTCTCAAAGGAATCAATCACATTGTTCATCTAAAATCTTGTCTTAGTTTTAGAGCTGTCATTGCATGGAAGGAGCCCGTTCAGCGTGTCAAACCCGTGTTGACTTGTGCCAATACTCTTTTTGTTTTGAAAGCCACAATTAAATTTGCTTCCAATGACCCTTCAGGCAGTGATTTCCAGATCCGAGCGATTCATTACTTCAAAGTAAATCCAAGCTGACTACTCTTGATTAATCCATGACTTTTTAAATGAAAACGTGTAAAGGCCTTCTGAATTTTCATTGTTTTGGTCCACTGACATTAGGGTAATTGGCCTTTGTTATACGTTACTTTGCGATGCAGTGTTGGAGACTGAGCAAGTTTACAGTTTGGTGCTCGGAATGCTAACAAGTGGAGAACCCACTGTTTTTATTCCTGTGCTATCATTTAACCATTGGTGTTTTGCTGTCGTGGAGTTTGGAAGATGGAAAGCAAATCACAAGATTTGACATTTCAACAGCTATTTGTAAAAGTGGAATGCTCCACATTGTGCACCATGATGCTAAACTGCCTGCACATTTGGGCATGGACAGTCACACTCCATCTTCTAGTTGTGAGAATAAGCATAGTCCATAAGAATGCACAAAGATCGGGCCTGCAAGAAGTGTTTCTTCAGCTTCATGATTGGTCATTTCAAGATTTGAATAATCTTTCTCAAACCATTTTTACTGAAAAAAATCCCATTGTTCCAACATGGATGGGTAGGTTATCTTTGCAAACAGAAGTAATTCTATTCAATTGATGTGCTTGGATACTCGGTAATATATTTTTAAGTGCTGGCTACTAAAAGGTTACAAATTTCCATTTATCCATACGTTTTAATAAAAAATAACTGATAAATAATTTACTTTGCATTTCAAGGGGACAGACCATACATTAATGATCAGATACTTGCAAGGCTTGCATTCACCCTGTGATCATGTGGGTTTCCTCCAGGTGTTCCAGTTCCTACTACATCCCAAAGATATGTGGGTTAGAATTGTTTAGATGAGATGAGTATACTGTAAAAATGGGTGTTCAAGACCTGGTGGATCCATGGTCCTGTATCTGTGCTTTATCACTCCAAACTCCCTCTCTCTTATTCATTTGTCTCTGAACATTTGTCCTTTGCTTATGTAACAGTAACCTGTATTACTGCTGTTTGGTAACAGAAATTTGCCCTTGCATAATTCACAAATCACTACAAAATATCGTGATGTGCAATAAAATTCGCTCTCATGGTATTTATGTGAGAAAAATAACTGAATAAACACAAAATGCATTATTTTTAGAAATTAACAATTCTAGATGCATGAACCTGTGTTCCATTGATCATTTTCTAGGAACAAACATCGCTTAATGTTACCTGTACAGGGGGGCACCTGTACGCACAGCAGTAAACACGTTACCAAACCTTGCCTCACAGTCATTTTTTGGTCAACCTTTAGCTTCAGCATTGAAGAAGAGCTGTTGGATGCTTTAAAATTAGGATGGTTGATAATTAAATACTAAATGTAGCAGAATTTTGAACATGGAAATAACAAATTGAGAGTCAGGACTGTTTGATTGTCGTATGCACTGACAATAGAACAATTACATTCTTACTTGCAACAACGTAACAGGCATGGAAACACAATGCACATGGATAATGTATAATAAACAATAATGCAATAAATTTGTGACACCAATACTAATGCAAAAGAGCAATCAAAGGCCATCTATAGTTCAAAGCATGGTGATGTTCAGTGCTCAAGAGCCTTGTGGTTGTTGGAAAGAAGCTGTTCTTGAACCTGGTAGTCATGGTTTTAATACTCCTCCACCTTCTTCATGATTGTTGGAGTGAAATTAGAGCATGGCCAGGGTCCTGAATGGCTTTTTGAGAGTGCCTCCTATAATCTCTCGATAATGGGTAGCCAGACAGTTCCCACAACCTTCTCCACATTCTGCAATTCCATCATTTTTCATTTTGTCTGCAAACTTACTAACCAACCCATCTACACTTACATCCAAATCATTTATATATATATATATATATCGCAAACAGCAAAGGTCCCAGCATTGATACTTGCAGAACACTGGTCACACACCCCCAGCCAGAATAACACACACTGCTCTCTTCTATCTTCTACAGTTAAAACAATTGTGAATTCAGACTACCAAGTTATCGTGGATCCCATGCATCTTAGACTTTCACATCTATCTACCATGAAGGACATGGTCAAATGTCTTACTGAATGCCATATAAACAACATCCATTGCCCTACTTTCAT
Source organism: Malacoraja senta (assembly GCA_038087875.1). NCBI lineage: Eukaryota > Metazoa > Chordata > Chondrichthyes > Rajiformes > Rajidae > Malacoraja > Malacoraja senta. The sequence goes on along the minus strand of CM075999.1, from coordinate 4,598,794 downwards.
CAATCACCTTTGTCACTTCCTCAAACAACTCGTTCAAGTTTGTAAGACATGACTTGCGTGTCCTAAGCCATGCTAATTAGACCATTAATTAGACCATTCTCTTCCAAATGCGAGTAAATCCTGCCCCTAAGAAACTTACCTTTCCAATAGCTTTCTTACCACTGATTTTCAGCTCACTGGCCTATAATTTCCTAGATTATCCCAATCTTGAAGTAACTAAACATATGGTGTGGTTTTGTTAGACTAATAATATTGATCAATCATGAGATGCTACTTGGGGAGGGAGGAGAAATAAGATCATTTGTAGCTGACATTTTTCAGAGCATTGTTTTACATCTTTGTGACCTCACAAAGAACTACACCCAATCATTTGCTGCTGAAATGTAGTCACTTTTAGGTAGCCATTCACAGGGTAAGATCCCTGAGATGAATGGCGACTTGATCTCTTTTTAGTGATGCTGGTTGAGGAATGAATGTTGGCCAGGATAACGGAAGAATTTGCTTCTCCTTTTTGGGAAAAACCGAATGGAGTCCTCTACATCTTCTTGACCACACAAACAAGGTCTCTATTTTATCATTCTTCAGGAGGTGGGCATCGCAGGGACGGCAGGAATTTATTGACAGTTCCTAGTTTCCCTTGAAGGTGGTGCTCGGCCTTGCTGAAGTCATGTACTGAAGGTATTACCGCAATGTTGTTAGGTAGGGAATTTTCTAATTTTCAGCCAGTAATAATATAGAGTCATGGAGTCATACAGCATGGAAACAAGCCCTTCGGCCCAACTTGCCCACACCAACCAGGTTTCAGGTTTAGAGGGATATGGGCCAAATACAGGCTGATGGGCCAGTGGTATGTGGTATTTCCATTTATTCCATTGTATGCTCACTTGATAACCATTCAAGTATTATCACGGTGTTCAATAAATATTTAGACAGATACATGGATAGGATAGGTTTAGAGAGGAATATGGGCCAAACGCAGCCAGGTGGGACTAGTGTAGATTGAGCATGTTGGTTGGCATGGCAAGTTGGGCTAAAATTTTCACACTGTACGATTCTTTGACTAACACGGCCTATTTACACTAGTGTCACCTGTCTATGTTTGGCCCATATGCTTTGAAACATATCCCTATCCATGTAAACTAAAACAAACTAAACTGAACAGAACTAAAGTCCAAATGCCTTTTAAATGTTGTGATCGTACCTGCCTCAATAACCTCCTCTGGCAGCTCGTTCCATTTACCCACCACCATTTTGTGCAAAAAAGGTTGCACATCAGGTTCCTATTAAATCTTTTCCCCCTCACCTTCAGTTCAGTTTAGGTTATTGTCACGTATACCGAGGTACAGTGAAAAGCTTTAGTTGCGTGCTATCCAGTCAGCGGAAAGACAAGGCGTGATGGAAAGATACCCAGTCTGAAGAAGGGTCTCGACCCGAAACGTCATCCATTCCTTCTCTCCAGAGATGCTGTCTGTACCGCTGAGTTACTCCAGCATTTTGTATCTATCTTTGGTGTAAACCAGCATCTGCAGTTCCTTCCTACACATTATGTTTTATATACATGATTATAATTGAGCCATTTACAGTGTATAGATACATGATAAGGGATTAACATTTAGTGCAAAAGAAAGCCAGTATAAGTCCGATCAAAGATAGTCCGAAGGGTCACCAATGAGATGGATAGTAGTTCAGCACTGCTCTCTGGTAGTGGTAGGATGGTTTCAGTTGCCTGATAACAGCTGGGAAGAAACTCCCTGAATCTGGAGGTGTGCGTTTTCACACTTCTATACCTTTTGCCTGATGGGGAGAGGGGAGAAGAGGGATTGCAGAGAGAGGCAACGTGAGGTATAAATGGAGTCAATGGAAGGGATCACGGGTTTTTGTTGCAGTGACAAAGATAATGTGGGAGGTAAGAGAAAACGAGGATGTTGCCAGGACTAGAGGGTCTGAGCTTCAGGGAGAGGTTGAGCAGGCTAGGACACAGGCGGAAGAGTCACCTTAAACCTCTGTCCCGAGTATGGTGTAGTAATTTGTCCAAAATCAAAACATTAGTGACAAATTAATCAATCAGAACTAGGAGTGTGGGTTATTTATGTTTTTATTCTGAATGTATGACTATCATTTTATGCGCTCTTGAGCTATGGGTGTGGAGTTGGAGAAATGAAAAGGTCTGTCAACCTGATGTGAGTTGTCAGCAAATTGTTGGGTGTCAGCAGTTTCTTGGGTGCATAGATCAGCATTTTGAGTGGTAAAAGTTATTCAAGTATATTCAATATGAAGGTACACAAAAATGCTGGAGAAACTCAGCGGGTTTCTGGAATATGAATATGTTTTGACTGACAGCAGATCAATCCAAAAAGTTGCAATCCTCATAAAGCGAAAGTTCAATTGTAGACTTGCTAGTGACAGGAAACTCTTAATTGTTGACAGGAATTTTAGTGACTGGATTACTATATTTAATGGGATTCCATTGGTGCTCACTACATCGCCCCATTGTATTTGTGGGCAAATAGAGACACAAAGAGCGATACATGGAACAGGCCCCGTTGCCCAACCCGTCCATGCTGACTAAGTTGCCCTAACCTATTTGCCTGCTTTTGGCCCATATCCCTCCAAACATTTTCTATCCATTAACATGTCTAAGTGTCTTTTAAATGCTGTAATTGTACCTGTCTCTAGAATTCCTCTGATAGCTCGTTCTATATATATATAACCATCCTTTGTGAAAACGTTGACCTTCGGGTCCCTTTTAAATCTTCCTCTCTTACCTTAAACCTATGCCCATTTGTTATAGACTTTCCTGTGGGGGAAAAAAGTTTATTCACCTATCTTTGCCTAACATGATTTTATAAGCCTCTAAAAGGTCTCTTGGCTTCCTACGCTCCATGGAATAAAGAGTCAAAACTATTTAATTGTCATATGAACTGACAACAGAACAATGAAATTCTTATTTGCAGTAGCATCACAGGCCTGTAAACATCTTCTTAGGCCCCCCTTCGGTCATGGCTGAGCATGGGTGTCTCCAGGGTGCTATTCTCTATATGGAGGACTCCTGTGCGTGACTTTGTTTAACGTGGGGAGACTGGTGCACAGACAGCCACCCCATGGTCCTTGACAGATCTGGGTCAGGATCCAGTGGCACGGAGTCCAAGACAACCAGAGACCCTTTTCTGCTGCAGCCTTCATCCGCCTTAGCAGCCGTTGTGACGCTCCACTAAGGTCAGCCATCATCCTCTGCCTGTTCCACCGTTTGAGGTCTTGGTTGGATTGCTCTTTGTCAGAGACCTCCCCCTCGACCTTACCCGCCATGGGTGGCCCTACCTGGAGCATAGCTCCAGACGGCATCGCTCTTAGGATCTCAGGTCCACACAAGCTTCTCCACCCACGACGTGGTGACAATCCACAGAGAAGCCTGTAAACATAGATAATATAACACTGGATGGTGTCCCAGCATTTTTTTAAATCTCCTTCGTTCCTTGGTGTTTGAGTTACTGAACCAGACCTTAATGCAACCATTTCAATATACTCTCCACTGTATACCAGTAGAAATTCAAGAGAGTATTCTTTGACATACCAAATCTCAATCTTCCAATGAAATAATGGTGTTGATGTTTTTTTTAATGATTGCTTCAATGTCCTTGCCCCAGGATATTGAGATATGTACACTCAGAAACTTGAGTTATTCACTCTCTCCACCTTCAAACTATCATTGAAGACAGGTTTGTGACTCCTCAGCTTTCCCCTTCCCTGAGTTTGATACGTTTGGAAGGGCTGATGAAGTTGACTATCGAGCCATAGTCTGTGAACAACAGCTTGATGTACATGTTCTTATTATCCAAGTGTTCCAGTGTAGAGGGAGAGTCAGCAAGATCGCATCCCCCATTGACCTTCACCACCACAGACATTAGTGTCTCATGGCCACACTATCACTATACACTGAGGCATGTCACCTTGCTCTTATGAACAGCGATATTATTTATGGCCTTTTAAAGCAGTCGGAAACCATGAACATTAATAATGAGAGGTTGAAGATGTCTACAAAAGCTCCAACCATTGGTCCGCGGACAGGTACACCATCAGGTCCGGAAGCTTTCTGCGGGTTCATGCTTGTGAAGATTACCTGACGTCAGCCTCAGTGACTGTTACAATGCCATTGGGAGCTAAGGGAACCTGAAAAGGTACATTGATGTATTCCCTCTTGAAGCAAACATAGAACACAAGTAGACAAAGTGGTAAAAAGCATAGAACACAAGTAGACAGAGTGGTAAAAAAAAGGGCGTAAATGTATGCTTGCTTTCATCGGTTGGCACTCAGTATAGGAAGTCATGATGCAGCTTTCTAGTACTTTGGTTGGCCACACTTTGGAGTATTGCATGAAGTTCCGGTCGCCCCATTATTGCAAGTATGTGGAGGCTTTGGAGCTTCATAACCATTCCATTAGAGCAGAATTAGGCCATTCACCCAATCAAGATTACAGAAAAGGTTTACCTGAATGCCATTTGGATCAAGGGTATTTGCTATAAGGAGAGGTTTGGACAGACTTGGATTGTTTTCTCTGGAATGCCGGAGGTTGAGAAGAGACCTGATGGTAGTATATAAAATTATGAGAGGCTTAGATAGGTCACAAACTTTTTCCAGGGTGGAAATGCCGAAGACTAGAGGGCATGGCTTTAAAGTGAAAGGGGCAAAGTTCAAAGATGTATGGGCAAGTTTTTTTACACACTAGATGGTGCGTGCCTTGAATTCTTTGCCAGGGATGATGGTGGGGGCAGATACAATTGTGCTCCGTATGAGCCTTTTAGATAGGCACATGGATATGCAGGGAATGGAGGGATATGGATCATGTGCAGGCAAATGAGATTAGTCTACCTACGCGTCATGTTCAGTACAGACATTGTGGGCCAAAGGCCCTGTGCCTTTCCTGTTCTTATCTCTTTTAAGTTTTAAATTAGGGTATAAATTCATTATTGGAAGATCATGGAGCATAACAATAGTATTTTAATGTAAGCTGATTGCCACCATTCAATGAAAATCAAAAAAGCCTGCAGATGCTGGACATTAGAAATAAAAAGAGAAAATGCTGGAAACATTCAGAATGTCAGGCAGCATCTGTAGAAAGAGAAGTAATATTTTGGTGACTTTTCCTCCAGTTCTGCCAAAGTCCCAGACTAGAATCATTAACTCGATTTCTCTTTCCAGATGTGTTGCGTGGCTGGTTGAGTTCTGCCAGTGGTGTCTGTTAGGGGGTTAAGTTGCATTGTTCCCATTTAAATGCTGATTTTATTTTTCACTTTAGAAACCACCAGCAGTCCAACAAAAGAAAACTATAGAATGAATCGTTACAAGAACAAAGCATTAAATCCTGAAGAGATGCGTAGGAGAAGAGAGGAAGAAGGGATTCAGCTAAGGAAACAAAAACGAGAACAGCAGGTATATCACTATCTTATGAATTGTTTACTGTGGATGGCACAATTCACCAACTAAAGGTAAAGAGTGGCAATAAAGGGGGATGCCAGTGACGAGCGGTGTTCTGCAGGGGTCGGTGCTGGGGCCGCTACTCTTCACTATATATATAAATGTTTTGAATGAGGAAATTGAAGACTTTGTGGCCAAGTTTGCAAATTGTACAAAGATAGGTGGAGGTGCAGGTAATGTAGAGAAAGCAGGGATTCTGCAGAAGGATGTACAGTGTGTTTAAGAAGTGGCAGATGGAATATAGCGTAGCAAAGTGTGGAGTCGTGCATTTTGGTGGTAGGAATAAAGCTGTAGACTATTTTCTAAAGGGGGAGAAATTCAGAAATTGGAGGTGCAGAGGGACTTGGGAGTGCTGGTGCAGGACATCCCAAAAGCATGTTGAATTGATAGCGAGGAAGGCAAATGCAATTCTAGCATTTATTTTGAGAGGACTAGAATATAAAAACTGGGGTGTAATGCTGAGAGTTTATAAGGCGCTGGTCAGCCTGCATTTGGAGTATTGTGAGCAGTTTTGGGCCCCATATCTGAAGAAGGATGTGCTGGTGTTGGAGAGGGTCCAGAAGAGGTTTACCAGAACTATCCCTGAAATGATTGAGTTAACATATGATGAGCATTTGACAGCACTTGGCCTGTACTCACTGGACTTTAGAAGGAGATGAGATTCGATGAGATTGAGATTCCTTTATTTGTCATTCAGACCTTTCGGTCTGAACGAAATTTCGTTGCCTGCAGTCATACATATAATAATAAATAACAAAACACACAATAAACACAAATTAACATCCACCACAGTGAGTTCACCAGGCACCTCCTCACTGTGATGGAGGCAAAAGTCTTAAAGTCTCTGTCTCTTCCTGCTTTGTTCTTCCTCTGCGCTGAGGCGATCCAGGCTTCTGATGTTGTGACCCCGCCGGGTGATGGCAAGTCAATCCCGAGGCTGAATCCGTGCTCCGTCCGCGACGGGCCGGTTCAAACTCCGCGGCCCGGGGTGGCCAAAACTGCCGAAGCTGCCGCCCTCCAGTCCAGCGGACGCAGCTGTAGTTGCGGGAGCTCCAGAAAAAACAGGTCACCAACCTGTGACCTGCGCGCTCCCGAAGATGTCGTCCACCGTGCCAGCCGCGACCGAGCCTCCGGTCTCAGGTCGCCACCAGTGTCCTCGGTCGCCACCGCCGGAACGCCACCGCAGCCCCGAAGCAGGCCAGCCCCGCGCTGGTAAGTCCTGGCTCTGCCTCCGGAGCCTCGAGGTCGGTCGCTCGCCCGCAGTTGGAGTTGGAGGCCGCCAGCTCCGCCATTAGACCTCAGCGCAGACGGAGGCAGAGAAGGGGGATACGACAAGAAAAAGTCGCATTCCCCCGAAGGAAGAGACAAAAGTCATGTTTCACCCCCCCCCCACCCCACCCCCACACATACACAACCCAATAAACTAAAATTTAACTAAAACAGGACAAAAGAAAACAACTAAAAAAGTAAAGACAGACGGACTGCAGGCGAGCCGCTGCTGTACGACAGCGCCGCCACTTCCGGAAAGGGGGGACCTCATTTAAACTTACTAAATAGTGAATGGCCTGGATAGAATGAATGTGGAGAGGATGTTTCCACTCGTGGGAGAGTCCAGGACCCAAGGCCATGGCCACAGAATAAAAGGATGTACCTTTAGGAAGGTAGACAAAAATGCTGGAGGAATTCAGCGAGTGAGGCAGCATCTATGGAGTGAAGGAATAGACGACATTTCGGGTTGAGATTCTTCTTCAGACTGAAGGAGGTGAGGAGGAATTTATTTAGTCAGAAGGCAGTCATTGCCACAGATGGGTGTGGAAGCCAAGTCAATAGATATTTCTATGGCAGAGATTGACAGGTTCTTGATTAGTACGGGTGTCAGGGGTTATGGGGAGAAGGCAGGAGACTGCGGTTGAGAAGGAAAGATAGATCAGCCATGATTGAATGGCGGAGTAGACGTGATGAGCCAAATGGACCAATTTTGCTCCTATAATTTATGAACACGAATAAAGTTCTGGGTGGAAATATAGTGTTAAATATTGTCTAGAAAATGTGAGCAGTTTTTTTTATGAGTTGTCGATCAATTCAGAATTGATATGTTTGTTACTCAACACTGACAGTATAAAAATGAAAAAATCATATGTTGAGAAGGAGCGTTGAGACGCCCAGGGACCGTTGCAGAAGGAGGAGCAGCGTCCGGGTAGGGAGTAGTTAAACAGCGCGGGGCTTTGCTTTCCAGACGCCCAGGGACCGTTGCAGAAGGAGGAGCAGCGTCCGGGTAGGGAGTAGTTAAACAGTGCGGGGCTTTGCTTTCCAGACGCCCAGGGACCGTTGCAGAAGGACCAAAACTGCAACGTTCCATTCAAGTTTCCTATAAGTGAGGAAGCCGCTGATTGGTGGAAGAGGACCAAGAGAAAGCAGCTGATTGGGAGTCAGATCCCTGCTGATTTCCTCCACCAGTTTTGTATTGTATCCAGGGTAAGGGGGGAGTATGAGGGCCAGGGCAGTTTACTGTTCTGGATGTCAGATGTGGGAGGTCATGGAGTCTGATACCCCTCCAGACGTCCACATCTGTGTCAGGTGCGTAGAGATGGGGTTCCTAAGGGACCGTGTTAGGAACCTGGAGCAGCAGCTCGATGACCTCTGTCTGATCAGGGAGAGTGAGGAGGTCATAGAAAAGAGTTATAGGGAGGTGGCCACTCCAAGACCACGGGAGGCAGACAAGTGGGTCACGGTTAGGAAGGGCAAGGGGCAGAGGCAGGGACTAGTGAGTACCCCGGTGGCTGTACACCTTGAAAATAAGTACTCCTGTTTAAGTACTGTTGAGGGGGACAGCCTTCCTGCGGGTAGCAACAGCGGCCGGGCCTCCGGCACAGAGACCAGCCCTATTGCTCAGAAGGGTAGGGAAAAGAAGAGGAGGGCAATAGTAATAGGGGACTCTATGGTTAGGGGGTCGGATAGGCGATTCTGTGGACGCAGTCAGGAGACCCGAATGGTAGTTTGCCTCCCTGGTGCCAGGGTCAGGGATGTGTCTGAACGCGTCCAAGATATCCTGAAATCGGAGGGAGAGGAGCCTGAGGTTGTGGTACATATAGGTACCAATGACATAGGTAGAAAAAGAGAAGAGGTCTTGAAAGGAGAATTTAGGGAGTTGGGAGGAGAGTTAAGGAGAAGGTCTACAAAGGTAACAATCTCAGGATTACTACCTGTGCCACATGACGGTGAGAGTAGGAATGGAGTGAGGTGGAGGATAAATGCGTGGCTGAGGAACTGGTGCAGCGGGCAGGGATTCAAATTTCTGGATCATTGGGACTTCTTTTGGGGAAGGAGTGACCTGTACAGAAAGGACGGGTTGCACTTGAACCCGAGGGGGACCAATATCCTGGCGGGGAGATTTGCAAAGGCTACTGGGGAGACTTTAAACTAGAACGGTTGGGGGGAGGGACTCAAATAGAGAAAGCTAGTGGAAAATGTGGGAGGCAGGAGGCAGAGAAGGGAAGCACTCGGACCCAAAATGTAGGGGAGAAAGAAGAAAAAGATAATAAACAGAGAATAAGTGGTGGTGGGTTTCTTAAATGTGTATATTTTAATGCTAGGAGCATTGTAAGAAAGGTGGATGAGCTTAGAGCCTGGATTGACACCTGGAAGTATGATGTTGTGGCGATCAGTGAAACATGGTTGCAGGAGGGCTGTGATTGGCAAATAAATATTCCAGGATTTCGTTGCTTCAGGGGTGATAGAATTGGAGGGGCAAGAGGTGGGGGTGTTGCATTGCTTGTCAAGGAAGATATTACAGCAGTGGTTTGGCAGGATAGATTAGAGGGCTCGTCTAGGGAGGCTATTTGGGTGGAACTGAGAAATGGGAAAGGTGTAGCAACACTTATAGGGGTGTATTATAGACCGCCAAATGGGGAGCGAGAATTGGAAGAGCAAATATGTAAGGAGATAGCAGATATTAGTAGTAAGCACAAGGTAGTGATTGTGGGAGATTTCAATTTTCCACACATAGACTGGGAAACACATTCTGTAAAAGGGCTGGATGGTTTGGAGTTTGTAAAATGTGTGCAAGATAGTTTTTTGCAGCAATACATAGAGGTACCTACTAGAGAAGGGGCAGTGCTGGACCTCCTGTTAGGAAATGAGACGGGGCAGGTGGCGGAGGTATGCGTCGGGGAGCACTTCGGGTCCAGTGATCACAATACCATTAGTTTCAATATAATTATGGAGAGGGTCAGAACTGGACCTAGGGTTGAGATTTTTGTTTGGAGAAAGGCTAACTTTGAGGAGATGCGAAAGGATTTAAAAGGAGTGAATTGGGACATGTTGTTTTATGGGAAGGATGTAGAAGAAAAATGGAGGACATTTAAGGGTGAAATTTTAAGAGTACAGAATCTTTATGTCCCTGTTCGGTTGAAAGGAAATAGTAAAAAATGGAAAGAGCCATGGTTTTCAAGGGAAATTGGACACGGTTCGGAAAAAGAGAGAGATCTACAATAATTATAGGCAGCATGGAGTAAATGAGGTGCTTGAGGAGTATAAAGAATGTAAAAAGAATATTAAGAAAGAAATTAGAAAAGCTAAAAGAAGATATGAGGTTGCTTTGGCAAGTAAGGTGAAAGTAAATCGAAAGGGTTTCTACAGCTATATTAATAGCAAAAGGATAACAAGGAATAAAATCGGTCCATTAGAGAGTCAGAGTGGACAGCTATCTGCAGAGCCAAAAGAGATGGGGGAGATATTGAACAATTTCTTTTCTTCGGTATTCACGAAGGAGAAGGATATGGAATGATGTGAGGTAAGGGAAACGAGCAGAGTAGCAATGGAAACTGTGAGATTCAAAGAAGAGGAGGTGCGGACACTTTTGAAAAATATGAAAAAACGGATAAGTCTCCAGGTCCTGACAGGATATTCCCTAGGACATTGAGGGAAGTTAGTGTAGAAATAGCAGGGGCTATGACAGAAATATTTCAAATGTCATTAGAAACGGGAATAGTGCCGGAGGATTGGCGTACTGCACATGTTGTTCCGTTGTTTAAAAAGGGTTCGAAGAGTAAACCTAGCAATTATAGACCTGTTAGTTTGACGTCAGTGGTGGGCAAATTAATGGAAAGGATACTTAAAGATAATATATATAAGCATCTGGATAAGCAGGGTCTGATTAGGAACAGTCAACATGGATTTGTGCCTGGAAGGTCATGCTTGACTAATCTTCTTGAATTTTTCGAAGAGGTTACTAGGGAAATTGATGAGGGTAAAGCAGTGGATGTTGTCTATATGGACTTTAGTAAGGCCTTTGACAAGGTTCCTCATGGAAGGTTGGTTAAGAAGATTCAATTGTTGGGTATTAATGGTGGAGTAGCAAGATGGATTCAACAGTGGCTGAATGGGAGATGCCAGAGAGTAATGGTGGATGGCTGTTTGTCAGGTTGGAGGCCGGTGACTAGTGGGGTGCCTCAGGGGTCTGTGTTGGGTCCACTGTTGTTTGTCATGTACATCAATGATCTGGATGAAGGTGTGGAAAATTGGATTAGTAAGTATGCAGATGATACTAAGATAGGTGGTGTTGTGGATAATGAAGTAGATTTTCAAAGTCTACAGAGAGATTTAGGCCATTTGGAAGAGTGGGCTGAAAGATGGCAGATGGAGTTTAATGCTGACAAATGTGAGGTGCTACATCTCGGCAGGACAAATCAAAATAGGACGTACACGGTAAATGGTAGCGAATTGAGGAATGCAGTTGAACAGAGGGATCTAGGAATAACTGTGCATAGTTCCCTGAAGGTGGAATCTCATGTAGATAGGGTGGTAAAGAAAGCTTTTGGTGTGCTGGCCTTTATAAATCAGAGCATTGAATATAGAAGTTGGGATGTAATGTTAAAATTGTACAAGGCATTGGTGAGGCCAATTCTGGAGTATGGAGTACAATTTTGGTCGCCTAATTATAGGAAGGATGTCAACAAAATAGAGAGAGTACAGAGGAGATTTACTAGAATGTTGCCTGGGTTTCAGCAACTAAGTTACAGAGAAAGGTTGAACAAGTTAGGTCTTTATTCTTTGGAGCGCAGAAGGTTAAGAGGGGACTTGATAGAGGTCTTTAAAATTATGAGCAGGTTAGACAGAGTGGACGTGGATAAGCTTTTCCCATTGAGAGTAGGGAAGATTCAAACAAGGGGACATGACTTGAGAATTAAGGGACAGAAGTTTAGGGGGAACATTAGGGGGAACTTCTTTACTCAGAGAGTGGTAGCTGTGTGGAATGAGCTTCCAGTGGAAGTGGTGGAGGCAGGTTCGATGTTATCCTTTAAAAATAGATTGGATGGGTATATGGACGGGAAAGGAATGGAGGGTTATGGTCTGAGTGCAGGTAGATGGGACTAGGGGGAAGTATTTATTTTTAATTAAAAAAAATTGTTTTAATGTTCGGCACGGACTTGAAGGGCCGAGATGGCCTGTTTCCGTGCTGTTATGGTTATATGGTTAATACAAATAGGAACTTCTAGAGATGGGTAGCAGGCATGATACAAGCAGTAAAACTGGTTATTGGATATTATCTGCGCAAATGAGTTTTGATCAACACCTTATGCAAACAAGTAGGGAAACAGAAACCATAAGTGAATAAGTTAAAAGAGATTTAATCAGAGGCTGAGGATTGGTTGATGGAATTTTATATAGAGAAATGTGAGGTGTTGCACTTTGGGAAGTCTAACATGGGCAGGACCTACACAGTAAATGGCAGAGCTCTGGCGAGCATTATAGAGCAGAGGGATCTAGGAGTGCAGGTACATAGTTCCTTGAAGGTGGAGTCGTAGGTAGGTAGGGTGGTCAAAAAGGCTTTTGCTCATTGGCCTTCATCAGATTATTGAGTGTGTGTAGACTTTGGGAGGTCATGTTGCAGTAATATAAGACGTTGATGAGGCCGCATTTAGAGTATTATGTTAAGTTCTGGGCAACATGTTATAGGAAAGATGTTGTCAAGCTGGAAAGGGTACAGAGAAGATTTACATGGGTGTTGTCTGGGCTAGAGGGTCTGAGCTATAGGGAGAGGTTGAGTAGGCTGGGACTCTATTTCTTGGAGTGCAGGCGGATGAGGAGTGATCTTACAGAGGTGTATAAAATCATGAGAGGATTAGATCGGGAAGATGCACAGAGTCTCTTGCCCAGAGTGGGGGAATCAAGGATTAGAGGGCATAAGTTTAAGGTGACAGGGGAAAGATTTAATAGGAATCTGAGGGGTAACTTTTTCACACAAAGGGTGGTGTGTGTATGAAACAAGCTGCCAGAGGAGGTAGTTGAGGCTGGGACTATCACGACATTTAAGAAACAGTTAGACAGGTACATGGATAGGACAGGTTTGGAGGGATATGGGCCAAACGCAAGCAGGTGGGACTATTGAAGGTGGGACATGTTGGCCGATGTGGGCTAGTCGGGCCGAAGGGCCTGCTTCCATGCTGTATCACGTTGTAACTCTGACTCTCAATATGAGAGCAGATGTCCCTCAATGTTAAGTGATCTTGGAAGAAGAGTGGCAGTGAATTAAATAGTTTGGTAAAAGAAAGCAAGTGATTATTTGACTATTACTATCATTCAAGGAAAAATCATCCCATCTTTTTACCTACAAACTTCTTGATTACTGAAATCATCTGAGATCAACTCCGATTTCCTAGTGTTTGTTATTCTAAAAATATTTTTCTGCAGATTGTACGTCATTTCTTGAGATTTGATTAATCTTATTCTTTCTCAGCTGTTTAAAAGGAGAAATGTGGAACTTATCAATGAAGACTCTGCCGTATTTGAAAGCCCTCTCCTGGATTCGTTTGTTAACTCTTCTGCAGCAGGGGTAAGCATTGTATCATTTACAATTCCATTCGACTAGTGTCAATGATTCTAAAAAAAAATCGGTAATATTGCAATACTGAACACAGTCAAGTCGAAGGATTACAGCAAAACTACAGAAATCTTATGATATGTACCTGCCTCTAATAAAAATATTTAAAAAAATATAAAAAACTACAGAAATCTTAATAGGAATTCGACGGGTAACTTTTTCACACAAATGGTGGTGGGTGCATGGAACAAGCTGCCAGAGGAAGTAGTTGATGCTTTGGGCTCTCATCGTTTAATAAACAGTTAGACAGGTACATGGAGAGGACAGGTTTGGAGGGATATGGACCAAGCTCAGGCAGGTGGGACCAGTGTAGCTGGGACATTGTTGGCCGGTGTGGACAAGTTGGGCCGAAGGGCCTGTTTCCACACTGTATCATTCTATGACACTCTAATCATGGCACTTGGATCAGCAAAGAATCAAGAATATCTCTTTCAGAGCATTGAGGAACAATGGAATACATAGTTATCTGTTACAGTTGACTCATGTTTGTGGAGTGCACTTTCCATTTGGCTTTGGTTTAGCATCAAAGTATCTTGGGCTGTAAAAAATGTTTAGTCTGGATAAAGCTCGTGGCATATTTAGAAGCAAAAAACTTTAAACCTTCTTACCTGTTAAAAACCGCCAAAATTGTCATTTCTTGCGCTATAAATATTTGTGGGTGTTGTCATTGAAAGCGGGAAGGTTTGCTCTGAACACGAGCACCAAGGTGTAAGCGGCCGAAGGAGCACATCCCTCGGGACAGCTCCCACTTTCCCCCCCGGGTCAGCGCTGTCCAGCCACGGCTGCCCTCCGCCCCGCCTCCCTCTGTGGGCCGCACTGTCACGGGGCTGTGGGTCGGCAGCGCCCACACACCGGGGCGGGATGGAGCGGGGTCGGGCTGGGGTTGGAGCGGGGCCGGGGTGGAGCGGGGACGGGTGGAGCGGGGCCGGGGTGGAGCGGGGCCGGGGCAGGGTGGAGCGGGGTCGGAGCGGGGCCGGGGTCGGGTGGAGCAGGTCCGGGGCCGGGTGGAGCGGGGTCGGGGCCGGGTGGAGCGGGGTCGGAGCTGGGCCGGGTGGACCGGGGCCGGGGTGGAGCGGGGCCCATGGCTCTAGGCAACGTCAGCTACAGCAGAGTTGGGGACGGTCTGCTCCCTCCGCCCACCCAGAGTCACTGACCGCGCTGCACCGGCACCCCGACCTCTTTCTCTCCCCCCCGACCTCCTCCTCCTCCTCGTCCTCCGACCCCCACCCCCGGCCGCGGGGATAGACGGCCCCGGGTCCGTGAGTGTGCAACTAGTCCGGATGCTGGGCTAGAAGAAGGGTGACTCTGCTGCCAGCCATAGTAAATGCTTACCTGCAGTTCACCGCGTGTACTCCAGTTGGTGTTGCGTGGCAACAGTACGGGTCACGGGTCGTGACCTCGACTGCATGCAACCTCCCTTTACTATCAGCAAGTCTCTTGCCCAACCAGAGGTCCAAACACTCTCAACCACTGCTACACAGCCATCAAAAATGTATTCCAGCAAACATTGTGTCAATCTCCTCTGCACCCTCTCCAGCTGAATCATATCCTTACTAGAGTGCAGCAACAAATTGTAACCTAACCCTAACCAATTGCAGTTGGAAGAAAAAATCAGATCGCTTAGGTTTGTTTCCTGGCGTGGTGGAGGCTGATTGTATACAAAATCACGAGGAACATGGTGGGGTCATTTGTCTTGGTAGGGGCATCTAAAACAGGAGGGCTTAGTGAGAAGTAGAAGGTTTAGATAGGTCAAACAGGGAATGTTTTAATGGGGTGTCTGGTACACATAAGGAAAAGCAAACTGGATCAAATTTGATAAACAACTTGGCAAATTTGTTCAGAATCTTGGATACACAAGGAACTGTAGATGCTGGAATCTTGAGCAAAATACTGGAGAAACTCAGCGGGTTAGGCAGCATCTGTGGAGGGAATGGACAAATAATGTTTCAGGTCAAGACCCAAATCGTAGTCTGTCCATTCCCTCTACAGATGCTGCCTGACCTGCTCCTTCTTCTTGCATGCACAGCCTAAAGTTGTAAGACAACTTGTTCTGTTTGATCTTCTGTTTGTGCATGCCAGGTTGCTTGCATTCGTCGAAACAGGGTGGACCACGTGAAGGTTACAATCTCCCACCCCCCTGACCTGCTGAGTTTCTCCAGCATTTTGTGTTTTCCTTCAGATTCATAGTATGTTTCAATCAAGTTGCATGACTTTTCTAAACTCCAATGAGTGTCGACCCTGCTTACTGAATCTCTCTTCCTACCTAGAAATCAACCCGGTAACACTTGTCAGCGCTGTCTTCAATGCTAATTCATCCTTCCTCAAATAAGGACTCGCCATGCCCTGTAAAATTGCATCCGAACTTTACTTTTCTACTTCAGTTTCTTTACAATACAGCTAACATTCTATTGGCCTGACAAATGGACAGATGACATTTTGGGTATAGCTTTATTGAACAATAGAAAAAAAGCTGTAAAAAAGAGGTGGTGTGGGGCAAAGCCTGGCAGGTGGGGAAGTGGTCAGAATGGGAAAGAGAGTGGAGTATTACTTGGAATTGGAGAATTCAATGTTCACACCATTATGTTGTAAGGCACCCAAACAGAATATGAGATGCTGTTCCTCAAGTTTGCTTGAAGCCTAACTCTCGCAATGGAGGAGGCCAAGGACAGAAAGATGTGGGAATGAGAAGGGCAATTCAAATAGTTAGCAACCAGGAGATCCCACAGACCTTGGCGGACAGAGCACAATCAGCGCTCGACAAAACAGTCGCCTAGTCTGTGCTTACCCTTCCATTGCTCAGTCTTAAATATATTGTGTCAGAGTATGCATAAAACCCCTGAAGTGGAAAATTCCAGAGATTTATCACCTCTGAATGAAGGGATTTGTCAGATTGGGCATGAGAGTACACTCTTCTCATATGAGCCCTCATTGCCTTATTCTATTTGCATAACTAATTTCATGTTCATGTCATGGAATTTCCACAGATAACAAAAATTGCAGATATCATGAAGGCCATCTTATTTGTACTCCATGTTTCCCAAATAAACATAAACTAAAACATCTAAATACTAATAGGAAATGATATATTAGTTAACAAGCTATTTCCATTGAACTTGCGAACAGGGAAAGATTTTGAAATTACAAGGCATGTAACCAAAACTACACACACCAGAGCCACTTGACTTCAAGTGGTTTAGAAACTGATTATTCTCTTTCCACATTTATTACATCCATGTATGTTTATTCAACAACATTCAGGACTGGACCTGAAGCTATCAGCACTCATGGGGACAGAATGTGAATTAAGTCCTAACACGGAGAAATTCTGGTTAAGCTGTTTTAATTAATACTTGAATTAGTACAGATGAAATGTTTGATACTGTAAATAGGTAATGGCAAAATACTGCAGATTGTTATTTACCAGCAAGTATTTCCATTACAATCTCCGTTAAACTTTTCTAGTTGTCTCCTGGTGGAGGAAAATGCATATTCATAATTCAAGCACAGTACTTCATGAACAAATGTATCCAGATTTTCTTCTTGTTAGTGTTTGCATTACAAATCTGGGTGGTAGTTCCAGACTTGTTAACTAAGAAAACCTTTATGATCTGTTTTCTGTAAAGCCCTTTTGTTTCACCCTCATGTTAAAAAACAAAATGATGCTGCTTGAATCTTGAAATTATATTTCCACTTTAGGAGGGGATGATCACAAGAGAAATGGTGCAGATGCTTTTCTCTGATGATACTGAATTGCAACTAGCAACCACTCAAAAGTTTCGTAAATTGCTTTCCAAAGGTAATAAAGCTTCAAATATTTCTTCAATGTTTAGATAAGTGATATGATTGCGAACTAAATAAGTTGTCCGGTCAATAGCTGATGCGAAAATATTTTGTCGTTAAGTTTTTAAATCTGAAAACTTGGTTGATTGTTAACTTAAAATTGATTTATTTGTACAGTATTGACAAACCACTTGTTAAGTATGGTGCTAATGGAAGTTCAGAGCCAGCATCACTTGTATT
This sequence comes from Malacoraja senta, assembly GCA_038087875.1. Taxonomy (NCBI): domain Eukaryota; kingdom Metazoa; phylum Chordata; class Chondrichthyes; order Rajiformes; family Rajidae; genus Malacoraja; species Malacoraja senta. The sequence continues at coordinate 4,581,420 of CM075999.1, read as the reverse complement.
TATTTATCAACAATTAAATCAACACTGCAAGGGCTATTATCAACCAATGGTTTTTAAGTAACCAAAGTGCCTTACCGCACAAGGAAGCCATTTCTGTTAATGCTGACAACTCCAATACTTAATTTTCTCACAAAGTCTTGACTTTATTCGTGGAAGATATGATTTGTCTGGATAGCATAGAAACAAAGCTTATCACTGTATCCCTTGTCATGGTGGAGAGGCTTGTGTGGTCCTGAGATCCTGAGAGCGATGCCGTCTGGAGCTATGCTCCAGGTAGGGCCACCCATGGCGATAAGGTCAAGGGGGAGGACTCTGACAAAGAGCAATCAAACCAAGACCTCAACGGTGGAACAGGCGGAGGATGATGGCTGACCTTAGTGGAGCGTCACAACGGCTGGGAAGGTGGGTGAAGGTTTCAGCAGAAAAGGGTCTCCGGTCGTCTTGGACTCCATGCCACTGGATCCTGACCCATCCTCGTAAAATTCTATAAGATTCGTCAGACATGATTTACCTTTTGTAAATCCATGCTGACTTTGTCCAATGATTTCACCACTTGCCAAATGTGCTGCTATCCCATCTTTAATAACTGACTCTAGCAGTTTCCCCACTACCGATGTTAGACTAACTGTTCTGTAATTCCCCGTTTTCTCTCTCCCTCCCTTTTTAAAAAGTGGGGTTACATTAGCTACCCTCCAATCCTCAGGAACTACTCCAGAATCTAAGGAGTTTTGAAAAATTATCACTAATGCATCCACTATTTCTGGGGCTACTTCCTTAAGTACTCTGGGATGCAGCCTATCTAGCCCTGGGAATTTATCGGCCTTTAATCCATTCAATTTACCTAACACCACTTCCCGGCTAACCTGGATTTCACTCAGTTCCTCCATCTCATTTGACCCGCGGTCCCGTGCTATTTCCGGCAGATTATTTATGTCTTCCTTAGTGAAGGCAGAACCAAAGTAATTATTCAATTGGTCTGCCATGTCCTTGTTCCCCATGATCAATTCACCTGTTTCTGACTGCAAGGGACCTACATTTGTTTTAACTAATCTCTTTCTCTTCACATATCTGTAAAAACTTTTGCAGTCAGTTTTTATGTTCCCTGACAGTTTTCTTTCATAATCTATTTTCCCTTTCCTAATTAAGCCCTTTGTCCTCCTCTGCTGGACTGAATTTCTCCCAGCTTCATCTTTTGTTTTGATACTATCCCTGAGTTCCCTTGTTATCCACGGATGCACTACCTTCCCTGATTTATTCTTTTGCCAAACTGGGATGAACAATTCTTGTAGTTCATCCATGCAGTCTTTAATTGCCTTCCATTGCATATCCACCGTCAACCCTTTAAGAATCAATTGCCAGTCAACCCTTTAAGAATCAATTGCCAGTCAATCTTGGCCAATTCACGTTTCATACCCTCAAAGTTACCTTTCTTTAAGTTCAGAACCCTTGTTTCTGAATTAACAATGTCACTCTCCATCCTAATGAAGAACTCAACCATATTATGGTCACTCTTGCCCAAGGGGCCACGCACAACAAGACTGCTAACTAACCCTTCCTCATTACTCAATACCCAGTCTAGAATAGCCTGCTCTCTCGTTGGTTCCTCTACATGTTGGTTTAGAAAACTATCCCACATACATTCCAAGAAATCTTCTTCCTCAGCACCCCTGCCAATTTGATTCACCCAATCTATATGTAGATTGAAGTCACCCATTATAACTGTTTTACCTTTGTTGCACGCATTTCTAATTTCCTGTTTGATGCCATACCAAACTCTACTACTACTGTTAGGTGGCCTGTACACAACACCCACTAGCGTTTTCTGCCCCTTAGTGTTTCGCAGCTCTACCCATATCGATTCCACATCCTTCAAGCTAATGTCCTTCCTTTCCATTGCGTTAATCTCCTCTCTAACCAGCAACGCTACCCTACCTCCTTTTCCTTTCTGTCTATCCCTCCTGAATATTGAATATCCCTGGATGTTCAGCTCCCAGCCTTGGTCACCCTGGAGCCATGTCTCCGTGATCCCAACTATATCATAATCATTAATAGCTATCTGCACATTCAACTCATCCACCTTATTACGAATGCTCCTTGCATTGAGACACAAAGCATTCAGGCTTGTTTTTACAACGCTCTTACCCCTTATACAATTATGTTGAAAAGTGGCCCTTTTTGATTTTTGCCCTGGATTTGTCTGCCTGCCACGTTTACTTTTCACCTTGCTACCTATTACTTCTACCCTCATTTTACACCCCTTTGTCTCTCTGCTCACACATTTAAGAAACCCACCACCTCTTATTCTCTGTTTATTATTTTTTTCTTCTCCCCCCCCCCTAACTGTTGGGTCTGAGTGCTTCCCTTCTCTGCCTCCTGCCTCACACACTGTCTATTAGCTTTCTCTATTTGAGTCCCTCCCCCCAACCGTTCTAGTTTAAAGTCTCCGCAGTAGCCTTTGCAAATCTCCCCGCCAGGATATTGGTCCCCCTCGGGTTCAAGTGCAACCCGTCCTTTTTGTACAGGTCACACCTTTCACAAAAGAGGTCCCAATGATCCAGAAACTTGAATCCCTGCCCACTGCACCAGTCCTAAAGTAGATTACTTTAGGTTAAATCGCATGGATCAACGGAGAGCTAGCTAATTGGATACAGTTTTAGCTTGATGGTCAGAAGCAGAGGATGATAGTGGAAGGAACAGCTTTTCAGACTGGAAGCATGTGACTAGTAGTGTGCCTCAGGGCTTGGTGCTGGCCTATTGCTATTTGTCTTTTCTATCAACAGTTTGGATGAGAATGTGCAAGACATGCTTAGTAAATTTACAGATGGCACTAAAATAGGTGGTATAGATTGTGCTGGAGTAACTCAGGGGGTCATGCAATATCACCAATATGGTGCGGGGAGGGGAGAACAAGCTTGACGAGAGGAGGGGCTGGAAAGGTGCTGCAGGTAATAGATGAACTAGGGCGAGGGGCGATGGTTGGACAAAGGTAGAGATAAAAAAACAAATGGTATGAAGAATTGTGAAGCCAGAGAAAGGAATGTAGGGAGAGGGGAGAGGAGAAATAGGTGCGAGTCCAGATAGGGCACAGGGGAGGGGGGGGGTGGGGGGAGGGGAGGATGAGGGGTCATAAGTGAGTAGAATTAGGCCCTTCAGCCCATCATCTACTCCGCCATTCAATCATGGCTGATCTATCTTTCCCTCTTAACATGATTCTCCTGCCTTCACCCCATAACCTCTTATACCTGTACTAATCAATAAATTATCTATCTCTGCCTTAAAAAATATCCACTGACTTGGCCTCTACAGCCTTCTGTGGCAAATAATTCCACAGATTCACCACCCTCTAACTAAATCAATTTCTCCTCATTTCCTTCCCAAAAGAACGGCCTTTAATTCTGAGGCTATGACCTCTAGTCCTGCACTCTCCCACTAGTGGAGACATCCTCTCCACATCCTATCCAAGCCTTTCACTACTCTGTATGTTTCAATGAGCTCCCCCCTCATTCTTCTAATCTCCAGCGAGTACAGGCCCAGTACCAACAAATGCTCATCATAGGTTAACCTACTCATTCCTGGGATCATTCTTGTAAACTTCCTCTGGACCCTCTCCAGAGCCAGCAAATCCTTCCTCAGATATGGTGCCCAAAATTGCTCACAATATTCAAAATACAGCCTTACCAGTGCCTTATAGAGCCTCTGCGTTACATCCCTGCTTTTGCATACAAGCCCTCTTGAAATAAATGCTAGCATTGAGTTTACTTTCTTTACTACCGATTCGACTTGCAGTTTAACTTTTTGGGAATCCTGCACCAGCACTCCCAAGTCCCTTTGCACCTCCGATTTCTGGATTCTCTGCCCATTTGGAAAATAGTCTACGCCTTTATTCCTCCTACCAAAATGCATGACTCCGCACTTTGCTACACTAGATTCCATCTGCCACTTCTCTGCCCACTCTATAACAAGAGGAGTCGAGTATAGGAGCAAAGAGGTCCTTCTGCAGTTGTACAGAGCCATAGTGAGTCCACACCTGGAGTACTGTGTGCAGTTTTGGTCCCCTAATTTGAGGAAGGACATTCTTGCTATTGAGGGAGTGCAGCGTAGGTTTACAAGGTTAATTCCCGGGATGGCGGAACTGTCATATGCTGAGAGAATGAAGCAGCTGGGCTTGTACATTCTGGAGTTTAGAAGGATGAGAGGGAATCTTATTGAAACATATAAAATTGTTAAGGGTTTGGACACGCTGGAGGCAGGAAACATGTTTGCATATCATGGCAAACTTGGCCATAAAGCCTTCAATCCCCTCGTTCAAATCATTAATTTACAAAGTGAAGAGTAGCGGCCCCAGCCCCGACCCCTGCAGAACTCCGCTAGTCACTGGCATCCAACCAGAAAAAGCCCCCTTTGTCTTCTGCCATCCAGCCAACCTGCTATCCATGCTAGTATCTGCCCAATGATACCATGGGCTCTCATCTTCCTTAAGGGCCTGTCCCACCTTCACGACCTAATTCACAACCTCTGCCGAGTTTGCCCTTAACTCGCAGCATGGGTGTAGGAGGTCGTAGGTAGGTCGCAGCAGGCCGTGATGCTAGTCATAGGTACTCGTGGCATCAAGTAGGTCGGGGCGTTTTTTCTAGCATGATGAAAAATGTCCACGAGTAAAAAACGATCGTGAATTAGGTCGTGAAAGTGGGACAGGCCCTTTAGCAGCCTCACATGTGGCACCTTATCAAAGACTTTCCGAAAATCTAAGTAAACAATATCTATTGGCTCTCCTTTGTCTGTCCTGCTATTTACTTCTTCAAAGAATTCCAGCAAATTTGTCAAGCAAAACCTCCCCTTCACAAAGGCATGCTGACTTCGGCCTATTTTATCAGGGGGGTGTGAAAGATTATTTCAAATGGGATAGTTAAAAACTAAAACTGGAGAATTCAATGTTGATACCATTGAGTTGCAAGCTACCCAAGCGGAATATGATGTTCTGTTCCTCTTGTTTGTGTATGGCCTCACTCTGGCAATGGAGGGGGCCTAGGACAGAAAGGTCAGTGTGGACATGGCAAGGGGAGTTTAAATGGTTAGCATCCGAGAGATCCGGTAGGCCTAAGCAGAAGTGTGTGTTCGGCAAAACGGTCGCCGAGTCTACGCTTGGTCTCACCAATGTACAGGAGGCAACATCAGGAACAGCAACTGCAGTAGATGAGGTTAGAGATGACAAATGGGGTTTAATTCAGATACGTGGAAGGTGTTGTACTTTGGGATGTCAAATTCGGGTACAACTTTCACAATGAATAGTTGGGCATTGGGGAATGTTGAAGACCAGGTGTGCTGTTATTTCTCTGAAAGTGACGTCACTGTTAGATAGATAGTCAAGACAGCTTTGGCACGCTGGCCTTCGTCTGTAAGAGCATTGAGTATCGAAGTTGGGATGTTATGTTGCAGTTGTACAAGGCATTGGTGTGAGTATTGTGTTAAGTTTTGGTCTCCCTGTTATAGGAAATAAGGCATTAAGCTAGAAAGAGTGCAAGTCGTTAATTGCAAGTCCTTTTCCTGTTGTGCTTCATGAAAAAGAGGTCAACTTTTGTGAATCCCCATTCATCTGGTACGTCACTTGTGTCCAGTGAAGAATAAAAAATCTCTGAGTCCCAGCAATCTCTTGAGTCCTGTGGCATTCTGAGATAAATCTCATCTGGCCTCTTGGGATTTATCCACTATTAAACCCGCTAAAGCATGGAGTACTTCCTCTTTATGAATGGAGACTGGCAGTGAAATTTCATCTTCCCCTTTGCTCAATCCTGCAACTAATAAGTCTGTTTCATTAGTGAACACCAAAGATTGTATTCATTTCTGGCCTCGCCTGTACCTTTTGGTTCCACACATATTGCACATATTGACTTAACAGGCCTTACTTTTTCACTGATTATTCTTTAGTCCAGATACTGAAGTTGGGATGTAAATGTCTTCATCTTTACCTTAATCCTGCCTGCTAGTGATATTCCCTGGCTGCAAATTCAAGTCAATATAAGGACAACATGACAAATTCAAATTGGATGTATTTTTATAAAACATTAAAGACACATTATAAACATAATTTAAATCTTGTGTTTATCTTTGTAGAGCCAAATCCTCCCATTGATGAAGTGATCAACACATCTGGCGTTGTGGATAGATTTGTTGAATTTTTGAAAAGAAATGAAAATTGCACATTGCAGGTAAATTTTATAATCGCACACTCTTTATTTCAGATGATGTATGATGGTAATAGCAAGTGCTAAAGGGGAGGAGTGTCTTATTGCTTGGTTTAATATACTTTGCTATGGTTGGTAAGAAAAGGGACTTGAGATGCAGATTGAAGATTGTGCACTTAAACGTGGCATAGATTGGAGGTGTATAAGCTGCCTCTTTATTCCATAACAGCAAAGAATTGAGAGGGAGAGTCATAAATATAAAAACATAAACCTTTACCTGAGTTTGTAAATTGTATATGTAATATATGGACCATTGTTTCATACTATATATACTATCTATCCCCCTAATAAGTTTGCAAAGGTTTGTCAGGTCCTCCATCAGCCTCCGGAACACCAAATGTATTAAATTGCAGCACTGTGGCGCAGCTGATAAAGAAGTTGCCTCACAGCATCAGAAACCTGGGATCGATCCTGGTTTCGACCTCGGATGCTGTCTGTTTGGAGTTTGCACTTTCTCGTGACCAAGGGAGTTTCCTGGTACTCCAGTTTACTCGAACGACCCAAAGACCTGCAGGTTTGTAGATTAATTGGCCTATGTAAATTGCCTCGAGTATGTAGGGACAATATACAGACTAGCAGCAAAGTAAGATAACATTGAACTAATGGGAACTGTGATCGATGGTCGGCCTGGACTCGGTGGTCATAGGGCCTGTTTCCATTCAATTTATCAAAAACTGAGCCTATACGGACAGTCTCCTTAGCTGAAATCTTCCATTCCAGGTAGCATCTTGGGGAATCTCCTTTGCAATGCTCTCCAGTGCAATCATATCCTTCCTACTGCATCTGGTAGCAAGAATTATACAAAGCACTGTAGTTGTGGCCAAACCAATGTTTTATAAAGTTGTGCTGGGACATTCCTGACCTATCATAGAGTTATACAGAAACCGCCCAACTCATTTGTGCCAACCAAGATGCAATATCTAAGACAATAGACAATAGACAATAGGTGCAGGAGTAGGCCATTCGGTCCTTCGAGCCAGCACCGCCATTCAATGTGATCATGGCTGATCATCCCCAATCAGTACCCCGTTCCTGCCTTCTCCCCATATCCCCTGACTCCGCTATTTTTAAGAGCCCTATCTAGCTCTCTCTTTAAATCATCCAGAGAACCTGCCTCCACCGCCCTCTGAGGCAGTGAATTCCACAGACTCACCACTCTCTGTGAGAAAAAGTGTTTCCTCGTCTCCGTTCTAAATGGCTTGTTCCTTATTCTTAAACTGTGGCCCCTGGTTCTGGACTCCCCCAACATTGGGAACATGTTTCCTACCTCTAGCGTGTCCAAACCCTTAACAATCTTATATGTTTCAATGAGATCCTCTCTCATCCTTCTAAACTCCAGAGTGTACAAGCCCGGGAATTAACCTTGTAAACCTACGCTGCACTCCCTCAATAGCAAGAATGTCCTTCCTCAAATTAGGGGACCAAAACTGCACACAATACTCCAGGTGTGGTCTCACTAGGGCTCTGTACAACTGCAGAAGGACCTCTTTGCTCCTATATTCGATTCCTCTTGTTATAAAGGCCAACATGCCATTCGCTTTCTTCACTGCCTGCTGTACCTGCATGCTTACTTTCATAGACTGATGTACAAGGACCCACAGATCCCGTTTTACTTCCCCTTTTCCCAACTTGACGCCATTTAGATAGTAATCTGCCTTCCTGTTTTTGCTACCAAAGTGGATAACCTCACATTTATCCGCATTAAACTTCATCAGCCATGCATCTGCCCACTCCCCCAACCTGTCCAAGACACCCTGCATTCTCATAGCATAAGCTAGTCCCATTTGCCTGTGTTTGGCCCATATCCCTCTAAACTACTCCTATCCATGTAACAGACCAAATATCGTTTACATGTTGTTATTGTACCTCCTCTAACACCTCGTACACACCACCCTTTATGGAAAAAGCTGACCCCCAAGTTTCCCATATCACCTTAAACCAACTTCCTCTAGTTCTTCATTCTCCTACCCTGCAGAAAAATAATTCACTCTATCTGTTCTCCTCATTATTATGTACAGCTTTATAAGATAAACCCTGAGCCTCCTGTGCTCCAAGGAATAAGGTACTCATCTGACTGCTTCATTTTCACCATCTTTAAAGATAAGATTTATTCTAAAACACCTTGCGGTTTAAAAAAAAAAGATTAACCTTGCTTTTATTCACTTTCTCGATCCCGCTCGCTCGGCTCGGGCCCCCCCCTGCTCGCTGGGCACGGCTTGCCTTGCTTCTATTCTCGACTCAGCTCGATCCCGCTCGCTCGGGTCGGCCCCCCCACCCACTCGCTCGGCTCAGCCCCTCTCGCTGGGCTCGGCCCGGGTTACGTTGGGGGCCTGAGTTGCGTTGGGGGAACGGGTTCCGTTGGGGGAACGGGTGATGGGGGTGATTGGCTCCGGGGGCACCTGTCTCTGGGGAGCGCCGACGCCACGTTCGGGGACCAACCCTCCCATGTGATGCCCCCCCCCCCCCCCGCATTGGGGGACGGGTCCCACTTGGTGTAGTGCACTCTAAAATGGGGAGAAGGCAGGCATGGGTTATTGATAGGGGACGATCAGCCATGATCACAATGAATGGCGGTGCTGGCTCGAAGGGTCGAATGGCCTCCTCCTGCACATATTTTCTATGTTTCTATGTTTCTAAAATCTGACTAACCACCAGGCAGACTAACCGGCCTATAGTTCCCACTGTTCTGCTTTGCTTCCTTCTTGTGCAGCGGGGTAATATTGGCAATTTTCAAATCATCTGGAACCACGCCTGACTCCAGTGATTCTTGAAATATCACTATCAATGCCTCCACAATCTCTAAAGCCACCTCTTTCAGAACCCTAGTGTGCAGTCCATCCACTCCGGTTGACTTATCCACTTCAGCCCTTTCAGCTTCCCAAGCACCTCCATAGTAATAGCCACTCCACTAACCCACCCCCGACTCTCTTGAATTTCAGGCACGTTGCTGGTGTCTTCCACTGTGAAGACTGATGCAAAAAAGTTATTCAACTCCTCTGCCATTTCTCTTTAATGATCAAATAATATGAATGTATGATGAAAACTAAACACAGTCCTCCGAGTGCGGCCTCACCAATATCTTGTACGACCATAACATAACATCCCTACTGGTCACACTGTGGATGGTATTTACATTTTGGAACTGGAATACGATACGGACTGGTTTGTATACTCCACTCTGCTTCCTGAAGGCCAGCTGCTTCATTGTGGGAGAGTTTATTGTCTTTACTCCCTACTACTAAGCTTTCTATCTCTTCCCTGTATTCTGTCCCGTCATTGTTTAAAATTCGGCCTACCACGGTGGTATCTAGAAACCTGTAATTGGAGTTAGAGCAGAATTTGGCTGCAAAGTCATGAATGTATGGGCATATAGTAGGGCATGGTAAACTCACACAGTCTCTTGTAACTCCTTCATGAATGTGATGAGCATTTCTTTTTCTCTACTCTTGACCAATGTCCAGATCCATCAGACCCTCGTGTGAACACTTTTAGTGCCCCTCTCATTTTCCCATAATCACTTCAAATATATACCCCCTAGTCATTGAGTTTTCTTCCAAAGTAAACCAGTCCTTCTTATCTACTCTATCTAGATTCCTTCATATTTTATCTGCTCAATTAAATCTGTTGATGTTTTCTTGCAAAAAAGGAACTTTGACCTAACCCATTTTCTTAATTAAAATTTCTCATTTTGATACATCCTTGTTAATGTTTTATTTAGACTTAAGTTCAAGTTCAAGTTCACATTTATTGCCACATGCACCAATTTAGGTACAGTGGAATTTGACTTACCATGCAGCCATACAAACAAAAAGAGCACAATACACAATAGAATATAACATGAACATCCACCACAGTTGAATCAACATTCTTCACTGTGGTGGAAGGCAATAACTTTCAGTCAGTCCTCCTTTGTTCATCCGTGGTCGGGGCCATGAACCCTCCGCAGTCGCCACTACGGATGGCCCGATGAACAGGCCCTCTCGTCGGGATGCTCGAAACTCCGAAGTCGGGACGGACGGACACTCCGCGGCTTGGAGGTCCCGAATCGGCCGCTTCCTACCGGAGACCGGGGCTTCACGATGTTATAGGCCGCAGGCCGGCGGTCAGAGCACTTCTCCAGCGATCCCCGGCAAGGGACCCCAGGCTCCCCGATGGAAAGTCCACGCCTCGCCCGCAGCTAGAAGCTCCGCAGACCGCGACTTCACGATGTCGTAGTCCGCGGGCCAGCGATCGGAGTACTTCTTCTGGCGACCCCCGGCAAGGGATCGCCCAGCTTTGCGATGGAAAGTCCACGCTGTGCCCGCTGCTGAAGCTCTAGGCCCCAACTCTGGGAAAAGCCACACCAATCCAAGCTGTTAGGTCACGAGGGAGGGCGAAATGCAACTTGGAGAAAAGTCGCATTCAACTGAGGTAAGTGACTAAAAAACAGTTTCCCCCGATTCCTGCCCCCACCCCACCACCCGAAAACACACTTAAACACACTAAAACACACTTTTAGACATACTAAAAACAAAAAAAAAGTGGAAAGGACGAACAGCTGCTGGTGAGGCTATCGGCTTGCAGTGCCACCCGTCGACAAAAATAGATTTAGACACAATTTAGACACTACCTTAAGGTAGATTTAGACACATTTTTGACACTACCTTTCTAGGTAGTGACCAGACCTATATGTGGTAAGTGGGCGTACCACTGTTTGATACATTTAATTGTTCAGGGAGAACTAGAAGGGGATCAATTAACAGATCATTCAGTGCTGGAGAATGTAATGTTGATAATACTTTCTATCCCTTTGAATTGACGGTGTATTTACTGAAGTTATAATTTGGCAAGATTGAATTTGTCTTGCTCTCTGTGGGCAGGATAATTCTTCAAATGGTTGGCTAGATGTAGTGGTTATTTTCTCTGCAATGCAACGCAGGGCAGCACAATGCTATTGCAGTAGAGCTGCTACCTTACAGCGTCAGAGACCCAGGTTCGATCCTGACTACAGGTGCTATCTCGCTGTACATTCTCTCTGTAACCTGTGTGGGTTTTCTCTGGGTGCTTCGGTTTCCTCCCACACTCCAAAGACGAACAGATTTGAAGGTTAATAGGCTTTGGTAAAAAATTGTAAATTGTCCCTCGTGTACATGGTGATAGCTGGTCGGTGGGCCGAAGGGCCTGTTTCCATGCTGTATCTCTAAAGACTAAAGAAAAAAGTCTAAAAACAGACAATATTCAAGCATGGCTGATAAATGATCAGCAGATGCATCAATACATCACAACCTGAAGTCACATATCATTGTGGCTTGGAAAAATAGACTTAATAATGCCAATATTAGGTGCCGTAGTGGAACAGCATTATTAGAGACTTATGCTGGAGCACAGGAAGCAAGAATTTAAAAAAAGCTTCAGAAATAATAAAATTGAGGAATGACCCAATATTGATTGAAGCACAAGGTTTGAACAGAGGAAAGGAAGTCCCAAACCACTCGGAATGGAAAAGTCCTGCTAATGGTGAAGATGAGAAGCGACAGCAAGGTCTTGCTGCACCGACAGCAATGTGGCAGATGGAGAATGATGTCAAAAAATGTAAAGTTATCCACTTCTGTCGATAAAAAAATAAATGATACATAGATTTTACATGATGAGAGATGGGGAAATGTTAATGTTCAAATGAGTGTGAAATTTCTTGTACACAAGGTACTGCAGAGCAATGTGCAGCCAGCTAAGCTTTGATGAAACCACATCTGGAGTGTTGTGCACAAAGTTAATCTCCTTTCCTGCAACAGAGTGAGCACAACACAATGGTCGGATCGGTTATGAGATGACAGGCCTGTCACATGAGGCATTAGGATGTCGGCTCATATGTTCAAATTTAGCTGAATGAGATGTGACTTCATTGAAATGTACAAAATTCTTTGAAGTCTTGACAATGTTGATACTGGGAGGATATATTCACTTGTTGGTTTTCACTTTGTTTTTCTTTTCAAGTTTGAAGCAGCGTGGGCTTTGACAAATATAGCATCAGGAACATCTCTCCAGACCAAGGTGGTCATAGAGGCTGGTGCTGTTCCCATTTTTATTAAGCTACTAAACTCTGAGTTTGAGGATGTTCAAGAACAGGTAAGATGCCATTTCCATTTTAACACCAGAAAGACCAAGTCTTGTTGTTTCAATGTCGATATTTGTGAGTCATTGACCAAGTGTTCCCATGATAAAGATCAAATATCCTCTATAAAGCCCCTGACTATCGCCTTCCCATTTGCTATGGAATCTCTACCAATCCTTTGATCAGGACTCCTTGCTATTGGTTCTTCTGTTACTGATAGCAATTGTTAGTCTAATAGAGTTTTACTGTACAGAAATGGGGCTTTAGCCCACCACATCCATGCCGACCTTTTTACCCATCTATGTTGATCCTATTTGCCTGCATACATCTTGCCTATGCCGTGTCTATCTAAATATCTCTTAAATATGATCATCGTATTTTATTACTCCACCTCCTCTGGCAGAGGGAGCTAGATCAACCTTTCTTCATGCTTAAAAAAAAAATGCTTTACCCTCCAATCACCTTTAAAACACCTTCCTCTCTACTTAGTCTTTGCCCTCTTGTTTTTGATACCTCTATCTTGGGGAATAGAGCTTGACTATCTACTCTATCTATGCTTCTCATAATCTTATATTACTTCTACCAGGCCACCGCTTAGCTTCTTGTACTGCAAGGAAAACAAGCCCAGCCGATCCAATCTTTCCCCATAACTAAAGTCCAGCAAATCACGCAAAAGACTGGTGAACCCCCATCTGTACACTCCAGTGCAACCACATCCTTCTGATAATATGGTGACCAGAGCTGCACACAATACCCCAAATGCCGTGTAACCAGTGCTTTATAAAGTTCAAGAGTACTTATTTGTCATCCACACTGGATATGAACTAGATGCATAGATAGATACATAGAAAATAGGTGCAGGAGGAGGCCATTCGGCCCTTCGAGCCAGCACCGCCATTCATTGTGATCATGGCTGATCATAACCCGTGCCTGCCTTTTCCCCATACCCCTTGATTCCGCTAGCCCCAAGAGTTCTATCTAACTCTTTTAAATTCATTCAGTGAATTGGCCTCCACTGCCTTCTGTGGCAGAGAATTCCACAGATTAACAACTCTGGGTGAAAACGTTTTTTCTCATCTCAGTTTTAAATGGCCTCCCTTTTAGATAGATCCTTTAATAATCCTTTACAGGAAATTACAGTGCCACAACAGCGTCAAGACAGACATAACACCACACATTTCCTCAGATAGCTTCCATACTTAATAAGTTAAATACAATGAATGAATACTAAAAAATGCAAAATTATTTTTGTGCATTATAAAACCTTATAGCAGCTGGTATACAAGACTTCCTATATCTCTCAGTTTTGCACATTGGTGCAATCAGCCTCTGACTGAAGATGCTGCTCTTGATCACCTTCAGAGCGTGGTGGGTGAGTGGGGTTGGTCATTATTGAACCCAGTTTGTTCAGAGTTCTGGCCTCTGCCACCTGCTGGACCGTTAGTTGCTCAGCCCCGACCACTGAGCCGGCCTTCCTGATCAGCTTGTCCAGTCTGTTTTTGTCCGCTATGCGGGCGCCTTAGACTGTGGCCTTGGTTCTGGACTCCTCCAACATTGGGAACATTTTTCCTGCATCTAGCTTGTCCAGTGCTTTTATGATTTTATATGTTTCTACAAGATCCCCTCTCATCCTTCTAAATTCCAGTGAATACAAGCCCAATCTTTCCTCATATGTGTTTTGAAGATGTAACTGGTAGATTAGAAAACTATAAAGAGAATATTATTTATTTTGATTTTCAGACAGGTTTTGTTGATCTCCCACATAAGAGGTTACTGAGCAGAACTAGTTTTGTTTATTGTCACATGTACTGATACAGTGAAAAGCTGCAGACACTGTAGACACAAAATGCTGGAGTAACTCAGCGGGACAGGCAGCATCTCTGGAGAGAAGAAATGGGTAACCTTTCGGGTCGAGAAGTCTGAAGAAGGATCTCGACCTGAAACATCACCCATTCCTTTTCTCCAGAGATGCTGCCTGTCCCGCTGAGTTACTCCAACATTTTATGTCTACCAGTGAAAAGCTTTTCGTGTTTTCAAGAAAGAGTTAGATTTAGCTCTTATGGGGAAAAAGCAGGAACAGGCTACTGATTTTAAATGATCAGCCATGAACCTTGTCAAGGCTCGAAGGGCCGAATGGACTTCTCCTGCACCTGTTTTTCTATGTTTTTTGCGTGCAATGCAGTCAGCGGAAAGACTACATGATTACAATCAAGCTGTCCACAGTGTACAGATACAGGATGAAGGGAATAACGTTTAGTGCAAGGTAAAGTCCGATTAAAGATAGTCTGAGGTTCTCCAATGAGGTAGATGGTTGGTCAGGACTGCTCTCTAGTCGGTGATAGGATGGTTCATTTGCCTGATAATGACTACTTAAAACATGTTGAATCGGGTAATATACTCCGAGCTGCCAAGTAGTACGGATTTTCCGCATTTTGTACGGAAATACGATTAGAATACGGATGTACGGTTTTGTGTTGTTAAATACAGATTTTAAATACGGAGTTCAGTTCAGTCTGAAGAAGGGTCTCGACCCGAAACATCACCCATTCCTTCTCTCCAGAGTCGCTGCCTGTCCCGCTCCAGGTTTAAACAGAGCGCTGTCAGTTTAACGCGTTGGAATTTAAACGAAGAGCTGTCGGCTACAGCGCTATGGGTTCTAAAAATAGCGCTACCAGCTGGAGCGCTATGGGCTTTACACATAGCGCTCTGGCCACAGCGCTATGGGTCACAGACTGTTCAGGAAAATTCTCGTATAACAATGAGTCTTTGGAATTCTCTTTCTCAGTGGTAGTTGAGCCTTTGATTATTTTTCAGGCAGTGGTAGAATTCTGGATAAGTCTAGTGGTGAAAGGTTACCAGTGGGATTGCAGTTACATTGGGATTGGCCTTGATTTTACAGAACGATGGGTGGGCTCAAGGGGGAGAGAGGGAGCGGTGGAGAGAAGGAGAAAGGGAGGGGTGGAGATAGGGAGAGGATGGAGAGGGAAGGGAGAAGGAGGGAGGGAGAGGGAGAATGAGAGAGGGAGGGAGAGAGGGAGGAAGGGAATAAGAGGGAGGGAGAAAAAAAGGAAGGAGGGAGGGTGGGTGGGAGGGAAAGGGGAGGGAGGAGAGAAAGGGGGAGGGGGGAGGGGAGAGAGAGGTAGAGAGAGGGAGGGAGGGCGAGGGATGGAGAAATGGATGGAGGGGGGGAGAGGGAGAGGGTGGGGGAGAGGGAACAAGGGAGGGTGAGAGAGGCTTCCAAAATGGCTTCTACATCATCATCTGGTGCTAAAAGTAGCCGTCAAACAGCAGTATACAAAGAGATGGCAATGAGTGCACTGTCAAGTAAGGTGCATAGAAGACATGTCAATTGGTAGCAAAGTTATGCATTCTTGTACTCTAACATGGGTATGACTGCACATAAAAAATAACTTTTTTTTCAGCAAAATGGCACAGCGTAAAAATACTGATTTCCTCAGCAAAATACTGATTTTCAGGTACTAGAATACTGAAATTCTCTGACAAAACTCGGCAGCTCTGTATATTACAATATGTTAGAACAATATGTCCAGAACAAGGGGTCACAGTTTAAGGATAAGGGTGAAGTGTTTTAGGACCGAGATGAGAAAAGAAAATCACACAGAGTGGTGAATCTGTGGAAATCTCTGCCACAGCAAGTAGTTGAGGCCAGTTCATTGGCTATATTTAAGAGGGAGTTAGATGTGGCCCTTGTGGCTAAAGGGATCAGGGGGTATGGAGAGAAGGCAGGTACAGGATACTGAGTTGGATGATCAGCCATGATCATATTGAATGGCGGTGCAGGCTCGAAGGGCCGAATAGAAACATAGAAAATAGGTGCAGGAGTAGGCCATTCGGCCCTTCGAGCCTGCACCGCCATTCAATATGATCATGGCTGATCATCCAACTCAGTATCCTGTACCTGCCTTCTCTCCATACCCCCTGATCCCTTTAGCCACAAGGGCCACATCTAACTCCCTCTTAAATATAGCCAATGAACTGGCCTCAACTACTTGCTGTGGCAGAGATTTCCACA
Source organism: Malacoraja senta (assembly GCA_038087875.1). NCBI lineage: Eukaryota > Metazoa > Chordata > Chondrichthyes > Rajiformes > Rajidae > Malacoraja > Malacoraja senta. The sequence continues at coordinate 4,565,054 of CM075999.1, read as the reverse complement.
GATTCACCACTCTCTGTGTAAACAATGATCTTCTCATCTCGGTCCCAAAAGACTTCCCACCCATCCTTAAACTGTGACCCCTGTTCTGGACTTCCCCAACATCGGGAACAATCCTCCTGCATCCAGCCTGTCCAACCCCCCAAGAATTCCGCAAGCTTCCATAAGATCCCCCCTCAATCCTCCAAATTCTAGCGAGTACAAGCCGAGTCTATCCAGTCTCTCTTCATATGAAAGTCCCGCCTATGAAAGTCCCGCCATCCCAGGAATCAGTCCGGTGAACCTTCTCTGCACTCCCTCCATGGCAAGAATGTCCCTCCTCAGATTAGGAAACCAAAACTGCACGCAATACTCCAGGTGTCTCACCAAGACCCTGTACAACTGGAGTAGAACCTCCCTGCTCCTACACTCAAATCCCCCTGCCATGAACGCCAACATATCATTTGTGGTCTACTCCTGCACCTATTTTCTATGTTTCTATCAACCAGACAACCTGGATCACTTCAGTGACTCTGGCCTCAATCTATCAGAGATATTCCCTTTGTCCTATCCCTTTTCCACCCACTGTCCACTAGTATTCTCACTTTCCCTGAAACATTAACTCTATTTCTCTTTGGACAGATTCTGGCTAATCAAAGTTTTTTGTTTTTAATTCTGGGTCCGCTCATCTTTCCACGTAACAGAATTTTTGGTATTCTAGAAAATGTCCGGGACACTCTTGATAGGCTTTTCGAATTCATAAAGTGGTATTGGAAAAGTGAATTGTTTGCTGTATTCCCTTCCATTCTTTGTATTCCTTTTAGTACAGAAGAAGACAGTTATACCATTGTTTTCTGCATCTTTCTAGAACATGGCTGTCTTTTAATAAAATGTTTATCTTGTTCTTTAAAGTTTTAATTTATTTCCTAGGCAGTTTGGGCCTTGGGAAACATTGCAGGTGACAGTGCAGTGTGCAGGGACTTTGTACTTCATTGTGGGATCCTTCCACCTTTGTTACAGTAAGTATTTGCATTTGGCACAACTTTTCACAATGTCTCTTTAGGCCAATGAATTTCACTGCAAAATTTATGGTTGAAAGTTTGAGTTTGTATTTAGTCAAATTGCATAAAATAATGTAATTGGACTGACATTTCTTCTTGGATCAGGGATTGAGATACATAGAAAATAGGTGCAGGAGTAGGCCATTCGGCCCTTCGAGCCTGCACCGCCATTCAATATGATCATGGCTGATCATCCAACTCAGTATCCCGTACCTGCCTTCTCTCCATACCCCCTGATCCCTTTAGCCACAAGGGCCACATCTAACTCCCTCTTAAATATATCTAATGAACTGGCGTCAACTACCCTCTGTGGCAGAGAGTTCCAGAGATTCACCACTCTCTGTGTGAAAAAGTTTTTCCTCATCTCGGTCTTAAAGGATTTCCCCCTTATCCTTAAGCTGTGACCCCTTGTCCTGGACTTCCCCAACATCGGGAACAATCTTCCTGCATCTAGCCTGTCCAACCCCATAAGAATTTTGTACGTTTCTATAAGATCCCCTCTCAATCTCCTAAATTCTAGCGAGTATAAGCCAAGTCTATCCAGTCTTTCTTCATATGAAAGTCCTGACATCCCAGGAATCAGTCTGGTGAACCTTCTCTGCACTCCCTCTATGGCTATAATGTCCTTCCTCAGATTTGGAGACCAAAACTGTACGCAATACTCCAGGTGTGGTCTCACCAAGATCCTGTACAACTGCAGTAGAACCTCCCTGCTCCTATACTCAAATCCTCTTGCTATGAAGGCCAACATACCATTCGCTTTCTTCACTGCCTGCTGCACCTGCATGCCTACTTTCAATGACTGGTGTACCATGACACCCAGGTCTCGCTGCACCTCCCCATTTCCTAATCGGCCACCATTTAGATAATAGTCTGCCTTCCCGTTTTTGCCACCAAAGTGGATAACCTCACATTTATCCACATTATACTGCATCTGCCAAACATTTGCCCACTCCCCCAGCCTATCCAAGTCACCTTGCAGTCTCCTAGCATCCTCCTCACAGCTAACACTGCCCCCCAGCTTAGTGTCATCCGCAAACTTGGAGATGTTGCTTTTCAATTCCCTCGTCCAGATGCAATAACACTTGTGGAAAGGGGCATCTATTAAAATATTAGAACACAAAGCTGTGTGGGGGGTTATCATGGACTCATCCAGCACGGAAACAGGCCTTCGGCCCAACATTTTTATGAAGTAACTTTTCTGGTCCATGTGAAATGTAATTTTCGTCTTTAAACTTGAGGATATGTTCCTGTTTACAACATGCTGTTTTCTTACAGTAATCTGATAATTACAATACTATAGAATGTAGAACAGACCCTTTGGCCCTAATGTAGCAATGTTACAAAATTTTGAGATTTAAAAAAATAAAGTCTGCAATTTATCCCATCAGATAAAGCATAAAAAGAAGTTTAATTTGACACTTAATTCACTTTCATATCTTCAGTATTAAAAAAGTTATGGCCATTATCATACTCAGAAATTAGCATCTAGTTCCCTATTGCTTTTCCATTGACTTAACACAAAAGCTGTGATCGAGGACAGTTAAAAGCCCATAACTTTCTTAAAAATTATGGTAACTGAAAGAAATTTTCAGGAATTATAGATTGAAGCATTCTGAAACAAATATGAAACAATCTTACTTCGAAGACATGAAAGTAAAGCATATAATTAGTTAGTTACCTAATTGTAGCTAATTACAAAATTCAATTACTAGATCTAAACATCTATCAATTTCTTAAGAATAGATTAACATTTTTAAATAGCCTAAGTGTCCAAATAACATTCACACAATAATTCACAATATAACATAATTTTTAAATCTAATTTTCATGAATTTACAGGCCAAATGGAAGGAATTGAATGTTTAATACCTGTAAATTAATGGGGATTTAATTCATCTTGTGAGTGAGAATTTCTGGAACGCGATCTTTTGGAACGTTCATTTGCGGTGAATTTAACCCCGTATTGGCATGAAAAATACTGCCGTTAATTCGGGGAATAAAATCACCGTGTCGCATGAAAAAAATGTGAATTAAAGGCTTCTTAAGAAGCACTTTTATACATTTAAAGAAAGCACTTTCGTTTACCTGTCCATTGTGTGAAATCCGTCCCCGTTATTGGCGTTGACGCTTCAGGAGCTGCTTTTAAAATGACTGTAGCGCTGACATTGACGATTCAATAAAAAAAAAAAAATCACAAAACGCGGGTAGGAACGATTTTGTCAGCGAAGTTTTGTACTCCAACAAACTATTTCCAGGACAAGGGAGGAGAAACCGCGTTTTAACCCCGCCCCCCCCTTAAAGGCGCCAAAATCGCGCACACGGCCAGTGGCAGAATTACAGCGCGACTGAAGGTAAGTTTTGTAACATACCTACCTAATGTCTGCGCCGAACATGATGCCAGCTTAAACTAATCGCGTCTACCTGCACATGATCTCTAACCTCACATACCTTGCTTATTCATATTCCTAACTAAAAGCCTCTTAAACATCACAATCGTATCTGGTTCCACCCCTACAAAAACTTGCCCTCCACCTCTTATGCACCCTTTCCAAAGCCTCCATATTCCACGTGATTCATGGGATGACCCGAACTACACATATTACTCTAAATGTAACTGAACCAAAGTTTAATAAAGCTGCATCATAACTACCTTCACGGCCGATGAAAGCAAGCATAGCATGTGCCTTCTTTACCAATCTATCTACTTGTATTGCTACTTTCAGGGAGCTATGGGTTTGGACCCCTAGATCCCTTGTACATCAATGCTGTTCAGGATCCTGATATTAATAGCTAAAAATTCTGTGTGTGTCATTTGTTTTCTCTTGTAGATTATTGACAAAATCTAATAGACTGACAATGACTAGAAATGCTGTTTGGGCGCTGTCCAACTTATGTAGAGGGAAAAATCCACCTCCTGATTTTGAGAAGGTAAATATGCTCCTTTAAAATGTACTCACATCACTATGACCTGTGGGGATCATGACAGAAGCCTCCTCATGATGATCCCTGGAAGCGACAACGCCATGCACTCTGTGACGGTTGGGGGGAGGGACTCAAATAGAGAAAGCTAGTAGACAATGTGTGAGGCAGGAGGCAGAGAAGGGAAGCACTCAGACCCAACATGTAGGGAGGAAAGAAGAAAAAGATAATAAACAGAATAAGAGGTGGTGGGTTTCTTAAATGTGTGAGCAGAGAGACAGAGGGGTGTAAAATGAGGGTAGAAGCAATAGGTAGCAAGGTGAAAAGTAAAAGTGGTAGGCAGACAAATCCAGGGCAAAAATCAAAAAGGGCCATTTTTCAACATAATTATATAAGCGGTAAGAGTGTTGTAAAAACAAGCCTGAAGGCTTTGTGCCTCAATGCAAGGAGCATTCATAATAAGGTGGATGAGTTGAATGTGCAGATAGCTATTAATGACTATGATATAGTTGGGATCACGGAGACATGGCTCCAGGGTGACCAAGGCTGGGAGCTGAACATCCAGCGATATTCAATATTCAGGAGGGATAGACAGAAAGGAAAAGGAGGTGGGGTAGCGTTGCTGGTTAGAGAGGAGATTAACGCAATAGAAAGGAAGGACATTAGCTTGGAGGATGTGTAATCGATATGGGTAGAGCTGCGAAACGCTATGGGGCAGAAAACGCTAGTGGGAGTTGTGTACAGGCCACCTAACAGTAGTAGTGGAGTTGGGGATGGCATCAAACAGGAAATTAGAAATGCGTGCAACAAAGGTAAAACAGTTATAATGGGTGACTTCAATCTACATATAGATTGGGTGAATCAAATTGGCAGGGGTGCTGAGGAAGAGGATTTCTTGGAATGAATGCGGGATAGTTTTCTAAATCAACATGTAGAGGAACCAATGAGAGAGCAGGCTATTCTAGACTGGGTATTGAGTAATGAGGAAGGGTTAGTTAGCAGTCTTGTTGTGCGTGGCCCCTTGGGCAAGAGTGACCATAATATGGTTGAGTTCTTCATTAGGATGGAGAGTGACATAATTAATTCAGAAACAAGGGTTCTGAACTTAAAGAAAGGTAAATTTGAGGGTATGAGACGTGAATTGGCCAAGATAGACTGGCAATTGATTCTTAAAGGGTTGACGGTGGATATGCAATGGAAGGCATTTAAAGGCTGCATGGATGAACTACAACAATTATTCATCCCAGTTTGGCAAAAGAATAAATCAGGGAAGGTAGTGCATCCGTGGATAACAAGGGAAATCAGGGATAGTATCAAAACAAAAGAGGAAGCATATAAATTAGCCAGAAAAAGCAGCCTACCAGAGGACTGGGAGAAATTCAGAGTCCAGCAGAGGAGGACAAAGGGTTTAATTAGGAAAGGGAAATAGATTATGAAAGAAAACTGGCAGGGAACATAAAAACTGACTGCAAAGGTTTTTATAGATATGTGAAGAGAAAAAGATTAGTTAAAACAAATGTAGGTCCCTTGCAGTCAGAAACAGGTGAATTGATCATGGGGAACAAGGACATGGCAGACCAATTGAATAACTACTTTGGTTCTGTCTTCACTAAGGAAGACTTAATTAATCTGCCGGAAATAGCACGGGACCGGGGGTCAAATGAGATGGAGGAACTGAGTGAAATCCAGGTTAGCCGGGAAGTGGTGTTAGGTAAATTGAATGGATTAAAGGCCGATAAATCCCCAGGGCCAGATAGGCTGCATCCCAGAGTACTTCAGGAAGTAGCCCCAGAAATAGTGGATGCATTAGTGATAATTTTTCAAAACTCTTTAGGTTCTGGAGTAGTTCCTGAGGATTGGAGGGTAGCTAATGTAACCCCACTTTTTAAAAAGGGAGGGAGAGAGAAAACGGGGAATTACAGACCAGTTAGTCTAACATCGGTAGTGGGGAAACTGTTAGAGTCAGTTATTAAAGATGGGATAGGAGCACATTTGGAAAATGGTGAAATCATTGGACAAAGTCAGCATGGATTTATGAAAGGTAAATCATGTCTGACGAACCTTATAAAATTTTTCGAGGTTGTAACTAGTAAAGTGGATAAGGGAGAACCAGTGGATGTGTTATATCTGGACTTTCAGAAGGCTTTCGACAAGGTCCCACATAAGAGATTAATATACAAACTTAAAGCACACGGTATTCGGGGTTCAGTATTGATGTGGATAGAGAACTGGCTGGCAGACAGGAAGCAAAGAGTAGGAGTAAACGGGTCCTTTTCAGAATGGCAGGTGGTGACTAGTGGGGTACCGCAAGGCTCAGTGCTGGGACCCCAGCTATTTACAATATATATTAATGATTTGGACGAGGGAATTGAATGCAACATCTCCAAGTTTATAACCATAACAGCACGGAAACAGGTCATCTCGGCCCTTCAAGTCGGTGCTGAACTTTTTTTTTTTAATACTTCCCCCTAGTCCCATCTACCTGCACTCAGACCATATCCCTCCATTCCTTTCCCATCCACATACCCATCCAATCTATTTTTAAAGGATAAAATCAAACCTGCCTCCACCACTTCCACTGGAAGCTCATTCCACACAGCTACCACTCTCTGAGTAAAGAAGTTCCCCCTAATGTTACCCCTAAACTTCTGTCCCTTAATTCTCAAGTCATGCCCCCTTGTTTGCATCTTCCCTACTCTCAATGGGAAAAGCTTATCCACGTCCACTCTGTCTAACCCGCTCATAATTTTAAAGACCTCTATCAAGTCCCTCTTAACCTTCTGCGCTCCAAAGAATAAAGACCTAACTTGTTCAACCTTTCTCTGTAACTTAGTTGCTGAAACCCAGGCAATATTCCAGTAAATCTCCTCTGTACACTCTCTATTTTGGTGACATCCTTCCTATAATTAGGCGACCAAAATTGTGCTCCATACTCCAGAATTGGCCTCACCAATGCCTTGTACAATTTTAACATTACATCCCAACTTCTATACTCAATGCTCTGATTTATAAAGGCCAGCACACCAAAAGCTTTCTTTACCACCCTATCCACATGAGATTCCACCTTCAGGGAACTATGCACAGATATTCCTAGATCCCTCTGTTCAACTGCATTCCTCAATTCACTACCATTTACCATGTACGTCCTATTTTGATTTGTCCTGCCGAGATGTAGCACCTCACATTTATCAGCATTAAACTCCACCTGCCATCTTTCAGCCCACTCTTCCAAATGGCCTAAATCTCTCTGTAGACTTTGAAAATCTACTTCATTATCCACAACACCACCTTAGTATCATCTGCATACTTACTAATCCAATTTTCCACACCATCATCCAGATCATTGATGTACATGACAAACAACAGTGGACCCAACACAGACCCCTGAGGCACCCCACTAGTCACCGGCCTCCAACCTGACAAACAGCCATCCACCATTACTCTCTGGCATCTCCCATTCAGCCACTGTTGAATCCATCTTGTTACTCCACCATTAATACCCAACAATTGAATCTTCTTAACCAACCTTCCATGAGGAACCTTGTCAAAGGCCTTACTGAAGTCCATATAGACAACATCCACTGCTTTACCCTCATCAATTTCCCTAGTAACCTCTTCGAAAAATTCAAGAAGATTAGTCAAACATGACCTTCCAGGCACAAATCCATGTTGACTGTTCCTAATCAGACCCTGCTTATCCAGATGCTTATACTGTGGCTTGCAAAAGTATTCATACCCCTTGAACTTTTCCACATTTTGTCACGTTACATCCACAAACGTAAATGTATTTTATTGGGATTTTATGTGATAGACCAACACAAAGTGGTGCATAATTGTGAAGTGAAAGGAAAATGATACATGGTTTTCAAATTTTTTTACAAATAAAAAACTGAAAAGTGTGCGTGCAAAAGTATTCAGCCCCCCTGAGTCAATACTTTGTAGAACCACCTTTCGCTGCAATTACAGCTGCAAGTCTTTTGGGGTATGTCTCTACCAGCTTTGCACATCTAGAGACTGAAATTTTTGCCCATTCTTCTTTGCAAAATAGCTCAAGCTCAGTCAGATTGGATGGAGAGCGTCTGTGAACAGCAATTTTCAAGTCTTGCCAGAGATTCTCAATTGGATTTAGGTCTGGACTTTGACTGGGCCATTCTAACACATGAATATGCTTTGATCTAAACCATTCCATTGTAGCTCTGGCTGTATGTTTAGGGTCGTTGTGCTGCTGGAAGGTGAACCTCCGCCCCAGTCTCAAGTCTTTTGCAGACTCTAACAGGTTTTCTTCCAAGATTGCCCTGTATTTGGCTCCATCCATCTTCCCATCAACTCTGACCAGCTTCCCTGTCCCTGCTGAAGAAAAGCATCACCACAGCATGATGCTGCCACCACCATGTTTCACAGTGGGGATGGTGTGTTCATCAGGGTGATGTGCAGTGTTAGTTTTTCCGCCACACATAGCGTTTTGCATTTAGGCCAAAAACTTCAATTTTGGTCTCATCTGACCAGAGCACCTTCCTCCAGATGTTTGCTGTGTCCCCCACATGGCTTGTGGCAAACTGCAAACGGGACTTCTTATGGCTTTTTTTCAACAATGGCTTTCTTCTTGCCACTCTTCCATAAAGGCCCGATTTGTGGAGTGCACGACTAATAGTTGTCCTGTGGACAGATTCTCCCACCTGAGCTTTGGATCTCTGCAGCTCCTCCAGAGTTACCATGGGCCTCTTGGCTGCTTCTCTGATCAATGCTCTCCTTGCCCGGCCTGTCAGTTTAGGTGGACGGCCATGTCTTGGTAGGTTTGCAGTTGTGCCATACTCTTTCCATTTTCGGATGATGGATTGAACAGTGCTCCGTGAGATGTTCAAAGCTTGGGATATTTTTTTATAACCTAACCCTGCTTTAAACTTCTGCACAACTTTATCCCTGACCTGTCTGGTGTGTTCCTTGGGCTTCATGATGCTGTTTGTTCACTAATGTTCTCTAACAAACCTCTGAGGCCTTCACAGAATAGCTGTATTTATACTGAGATTACATTACACACAAGTGGACTCTATTTACTAATTAAGTGACTTCTGAAGGCAATTGGTTGCACTGGATTTTATTTAGGGGTATCAGAGTAAAGGGGCTGAATACTTTTGCACGCCACACTTTTCAGTTTTTTATTTGTAAAAAAAATTTAAAACCAGGTATCATTTTCCTTCCACTTCACAATTATGCGCCACTTTGTGTTGGTCTATCACATAAAATCCCAATAAAATAATTTACGTTTGTGGTTGTAACGTGACAAAATGTGGAAAAGTTCAAGGGGTATGAATACTTTTGCAAGCCACTGTATATATTATCTTTAAGTATCCTTTCCATTAATTTGCCCACTACTGACGTCAAACTAACAGTTCTATAATTGCTAGGTTTACTCTTAGAACCCTTTTTAAACAACGGAACAACATGCGCAGTACGCCAATCCTCCGGCACTATTCCCGTTTCTAATGACATTTGAAATATTTCTGTCATAGCCCCTGCTATTTCTACACTAACTTCCCTCAATGTCCTAGGGAATATCCTGTCAGGACCTGGAGACTTATCCGTTTTCATATTTTTCAAATGTGTCCGCACCTCCTCTTCTTTGAATCTCATTGTTTCCATTGCTACTCTGCTTGTTTCCCTTACCTAACATAATTCCATATCCTTCTCCTTGGTGAATACCGAAGAAAAGAAATTGTTCAATATCTCCCCCATCTCTTTTGGCTCTGCAGATAGCTGTCCACTCTGACTCTCTAATGGACCGATTTTATTCCTTGTTATCCTTTTGCTATTAATATAGCTGTAGAAACCCTTTCGATTTACTTTCACCTTACTTGCCAAAGCAACCTCATATCTTCTTTTAGCTTTTCTAATTTCTTTCTTAATATTCTTTTTACATTCTTTATACTCCTCAAGCACCTCATTTACTCCATGCTGCCTATAATTATTGTAGATCTCTCTCTTTTTCCGAACCAAGTGTCCAATTTCCCTTGAAAACCATGGCTCTTTCCAATTTTTACTATTTCCTTTCAACCGAAAAGGGACATAAAGATTCTGTACTCTTAAAATGTCACCCTTAAATGTCCTCCATTTCTCTTCTACATCCTTCCCATAAAACAACATGACCCAATTCACTCCTTTTAAATCCTTTCGCATCTCCTCAAAGTTAGCCTTTCTCCAATCAAAATTCTCAACCCTAGGTCCAGTTCTGACCCTCTCCATAATTATATTGAAAGTTTGCGGATGACACGAAGCTGGGGGGCAGTGTTAGCTGTGAAGAGGGTGCTAGGAGGCTGCAAGATGACTTGGATAGGCTGGGTGAGTGGGCAAATGCATGGCAGATGCAGTATAATGTGGATAAATGTGAGGTTATCCACTTTGGTGGCAAAAACAGGAAAGTAGACTATTACCTGAATGGTGGCCGATTAGGAAAAGGGGAGATGCAACGAGACCTGGGTGTCATGGTACACCAGTCATTGAAAGTAGGCATGCAGGTGCAGCAGGCAGTGAAGAAAGCGAATGGTATGTTAGCATTCATAGCAAAAGGATTTGAGTATAGGAGCAGGGAGGTTCTACTGCAGTTGTATAGGGTCTTGGTGAGACCACACCTGGAGTAATGCGTACAGTTTTCGTCTCCTAATCTGAGGAAGGACATTCTTGCCATAGAGGGAGTACAGAGAAGGTTCACCAGACTGATTCCTGGGATGTCAGGACTTTCATATGAAGAAAGACTGGATAGACTCGGCTTGTACTCGCTAGAATTTAGAAGATTGAGGGGAGATCTTATAAAAACTTACAAAATTCTTAAGGGGTTGGACAGGCTAGATGCAGGAAGATTGTTCCCGATGTTGGGGAAGTCCAGAACAAGGGGTCACAGTTTAAGGATAAAGGGGAAATCTTTTAGGACTGAGATGAGAAAACATTTTTTTACATAGAGAGTGGTGAATCTCTGGAATTCTCTGCCACAGAATGTAGTTGAGGCCAGTTCATTGGCTATATTTAAGAGGGAGTTAGATGTGGCCCTTGTGGCAAAAGGGATCAGGGGTATGGAGAGAAAGCAGGTACAGGATACTGAGTTGGATGATCAGCCATGATCATATTGAATGGCGGTGCAGGCTCGAAGGGCCGAATGGCCTACTCCTGCACCTATTTTCTATGTGACGCATCGGGCGACAATTCTGTCAACATGTTGGACGACGACAGTAGCCAACTGCAAGCTACATCGTCTGAGACACGAGCAAAAAAAACTATGACCTGCAACTTCAATACTTTAGAGCTGTGCTTTAATTTTGTAATTGACAGGATATTGTCAGGAATGGATGGATAATTTCAATGCTTTTAAGACATATTCAATATACAAAGTAGCTAAAATGAAAAGACCTCCATTTTTTACTTGCAGGTATCCCCGTGTTTAGCAGTGCTGTCCAGATTATTGTTCAGCAGTGACCCTGACCTGCTTGCAGATGCTTGTTGGGCCTTATCATACTTGTCAGATGGACCCAATGAAAAAATTCAATCTGTTATTGACTCTGGGATTTGCAGACGATTGGTGGAACTCTTAATGTGAGTTTATTCACTGTGTGACTGTACTTTCTTTTGTGGTCTGTTTAATATTTTAGCTGGCCTAGACAAAGTCCAGATGTCAACGTGAAATGATTTGTGGTTTCAATTAGAAGCTTACAAGGAAAAACAATGATTGGAGTACTTTGCCAGTTTATTTTCCCTTATCATTAAATTAAACTCACCAAATTTAACTCACTTATCACAGATTTGTAAATGTACATTGTATTTTCTGCTTATATTGCATTATTACATTCTATGTCTCCTTTTTCAGCTGATGGTTTGTTTAATGGCTTATTTCTCTCAGAAAGGTGAGAGATATGAATGTTATAATAAAATCTCTACCCTATTCCCAACATTACTAAGATCTGGAAATTGTCTGCCTGGAATGTTCTGCCAGACTGCCTCCTACATTGGTCTGTGCCTTAAATAATGATGCTGGAAATACTGAGCAAGTCAGACGGCATGTGAGGAGGAGCTATCTTGGGGAACGGCTGCTAACCAGCAGCCGTCCGTATAATTCACTTTTTTATTTAGTTTTTAGTTTTTTTTCTTGTCTATGTCTAGGGGAATTTTGACTTTTAATTTGGGGGGGTAAGGGGGAAACTATCTCTAGGTCCCTACCTGGTCGGTGAGGCAGCTTTTTCTCTGGGCTGCCCCGTTGACCCGTCCTTGCGGCCTACCAGCGGGCGTGGAGCGGCGTTTTCCTGGCGGGGACTGCCCAGCACCTTCAGCTTCGGTGGCGGCACAGCGCTGGAGCGCTATCGCGGAGCGGAGCGGGCGATGCCTTGCCTGGGTCGCCGCGCTGGATCGACGCGCTGGAGCTCCGGTGAGCTGCAACCGCCGAGCTCAACACCTCCGGGCTGCGGGACCGTGGAGCGGCCAGCCGCGGGCGGCGGCACCGACCCTAACATCGAGAGCCTCGGAGCTCCAAATCGGCGCGGCCTTGTCAGCCTCAGGTGCCACGGACTCCGGTAGGAGATCGGCCGTTCCAGCCGTCCCAGCCGCTGCGAGGCCTCTCCCGACGCCAGGACAACTGCACCCGGCGCGAACGGCCAGGAACATTGGGCCTCCGTAGAGGCAACTGTGGAGGCCTCAATAGGCCTGACTTTGGGTGAACTGGGGTTGGGGACTGGACATTGTGCCTTCCCCCACAGTGGTAATCATTGTGGGGGGATGATTTTGTGTGTAATGTGTAGTGTCTATGTTGGTCTATGTCCAAGTTGGCGGTCGGAAGGGAGAGTGGACGCTGGCGCGCTTTAGCAGCCGCTGCTCTCTCTTCCATATTGTGTTTTTGATTTTTGTTTTTGGATTTAATTCTATCTTTAATTTGTGATGTCTTTGCTATTTATTTCATTCCGCTTACATGTTTCTACACTATTTGTTAAACTTTGTAAGGTGTCCTTGAGACTCTGAAAGGCGCCCATAAATACAATTTATTATTATTATTATTATTATCTGTGAACAGAGAAACAGTTAATGTATTAAGTCCAACATGAAAGATTATCAGTAATGTTAACTGTTTTTCTCTTGCCTGATACCTGACCTGCTACGTATTCTGTCAGTTTTTATTTCAAATTCAAAATATCTGCTGTGTTTTGCGTTTACTTTGTAACTTGCTTTACTTGAAGCAAGAAATCATTTTAGAAATAATTACTGAAAGGAGACTTACCAAGCAGTGAATCCTGATTTCTCTGACGTATGAAATAGACAATAGACAATAGGTGCAGAGTAGGCCATTCGGCTCTTTAGCATGTTGGATGAAGAATTGCTGATTGTTTTTGTGCATTTCTTACAGGCACAATGATTACAAAGTTGCATCACCAGCATTAAGAGCTGTAGGTAATATAGTGACTGGTGATGATGTCCAGACACAGGTAGGTGCATCATAGATGTGTGAGTTTGGAGGTAATTGTAACTCAGATATTGCCTCATGTAGCTTTCATTTAAATTCATTTATAAAGCTGTTGCAATATTGTTGCAATTCTCAAAGTAAAAGACAATTTGGTGAAATTCACCCACTCTTGCTTTAGGTTGTGAGACTGATTTTTTATTTTGCCTTTTTAGTAATAGTCTAGTTCCTTTTGAGAATTTTGTGAATTAAGAAGGCTCTTAAGAAGTATAGAATGTGTAAGCAGGTCATAAAACAGAATGTAGGAAGGTAAGGAGAGGTTACATAGTATCACTAGCAGTCGAGATAAGGAAATTCCAAGACATTTATAAGTACATTATATGAGCTAGCGGATAACCGGGGAAAGAGTGGGGCCCATGAGGGAACAAAGAAGCCGTCTGTGCATAGAGTTTGAAGATACGAGTGAGGTCTTAAATGAATAATTATGACCTGCATTTACTAAGAAGGAAGACATTATAGTTGCAGGTTATCAAAGCAGAGTCAGAAATATTCTAAAAAATGATATTAATAAGAAGGATGCCTTAGATATTGTAACGGTGGGTTATCCCAGGGCTTATTAGGATAGTCATAGAGTCATATAGCATGTAAACAGGCCCTTCGGCCCAACTTGCCCATCCCGGGCAATATGCCCCACCTTCGCTTGCCCCACCTGCTCGCATTTGGCCCATATCCCTCTAAATCTTTCATATCCTTGTACCTGTCTAATGTCTTTTAAATGTTGTTATAAGGAAGTATTGCAGTCCGTTCTGTGAACCAAGAGAGCAGATTTGTGTGGCCCTAGCAGAAACAGATATTCTTGGCCACAGGCGAGGTGCCTGACATCTGAAGGAGAGAAAATATGATGTCTTTATTAAGGGTAGCTGGAATAAGCCAGGTAATTATAGGCCAGTGAGCCAAATGTCAGTGGTTGAGAATTAGACAATAGACAATTATTGGAAATAGTCCTGAGGGATGGGATAAATGTGCACTGCAGGGACTGATCAGGGATCATGTTTCTGTCTAATTAATTTTACTGAGTGTTTTGAAGTATTCACCAAAAGCATTGTCATGGACAGGGGGTAGACAATGTCTACATGGACTTCAGCAAGGTTTTTGACAAGGTCCCTACATGGACTTCAGCAAGGCTTTTGACAAGGTCCCACATAGTAATCTAGTCTGGAAGGTTAGAATACATGGGATCCAGGGATAGGTAACAAACAGTTTGCAAAATGGCTCCTAAATGCTGACTATCTTTAATCTGTGTGATCATTACTAGGTCAGGTATATTAATGATTGGGATGAAAATGTCAGTGGTAAGATAAATTAGCACATGACAGCAACATTGGAGGTATAGTTGACAGTGAGGAAGGGTGTTTCAGGTTTGATAATTGGGTCAAGATCAAGTGGGAAAAGGATTGGCAGATGCAATTTATCTCTTGCCAAGTTCAAAGTGATGCATTTTGGGTAGTTACACCAGGGCAGGACATGCTGAACACTAGTGTGTCCCTAGTGTGAATAGAGGAACCTAGGAATTATGGCTCAACAGAGAGATCTTGGGGTTGCTACACAGTTGCCTGAAAATGGGAACATAGGTGGACAGGTTGGTGAGGATGGCTTTTTGGCATTCAATGCCTTCATTGATCAAGCCACTGAATATAAGAGTTGGGATGTTATGTGGCAGTTGTTCAAAACTATGGAGTATTGTGTGCATTTTTGGTCACCATGGAACAGAAAATGGTACAGAAAAGATTCACATGAATGTTGTGTGGTTTGGAGGGCTTGCGTTATAAGGACAGGTGGGATTGGCTAGGTCTGGAGAGAAGATTGCTGAGAGATGACAAGATAGAGATGTGTATATTATATTGAATATAAAATTATGAAAGGCATAGAAAGAATGGATAGCCAATGTCTAGTGGACATATGTGTTAAGGTGAGAGGAAGTAGGTCTAAAGAGGGTATGAGGGGTAAATTGTTTACACAAAGAATAGTTTGTATCTAGAATAAATGTCCAGAGGGGGAAGAGCCAGGAACAGTAACAACATTTAGAAGACATCAGTACAGTTATTTGAATGAGCAGAGTACACAGGAATATGGAATTAATGCAAGCAAGTGGGATTAGTGTAGAAGCATGATAGTTGGCATAGATGAGGTGGGCCATAGGGCCTGTTTCTTTTTGTACAAAGCTGTGACTGTATTGATCAACAAGTAACTTGCAGATTGAATTTATCTCAATAAGTGTTAGGTGCATTTTGGGAGGTCTAATATGGTAGGATATACACTATGAATGGGTAGAGCTCTGGGAATTTTGAAGAACAGTGAGAGGTTAATATACAACTCGTCAAGTTTATTGTTATACGCACGAGCATGTTGTGGTACATTACAATGAAAATTTTGCTTGTAACGTCGGAAGGAACACACAAATTATACTAAATGATTCAGACCAGAATTTGTTTTAAATATTCCAATTTCAGCTTAACCAAAGTCCTGTGATGTTGCAAATGACTTCCTAGAGATGGTCGGCATTGACATGGTTTTCTGTGTTATACAATTGACTATACTGTAAAAGGAGTTAACATACATTCTGGTCACTTAAAATGCAACATTTTATTTACGGAATGTTACTTTTGTTTTGGCCAGGTCATATTAAATTGTTCAGCTTTGCCATGTCTCCTGCATTTATTAAGTAGTCCGAAAGAATCCATAAGAAAGGAGGCCTGTTGGACCATTTCAAACATTACAGCTGGGAATCGAGCACAGATTCAGGTAGACAAATATATGCTTTAGACTTGGCGATACAGCATGAAAACAGGCTTTTCGGCCGACTGAGTCCTCGCCCACCAACAATCACCCCGTACACTAGCACTATCTTACACACTAGAGAGAATTTAAAATTTTACCGAAGCCAATTAACCTACAAACCTGTAAGTCTTTTGAAAGTGGGAGGAAACCGGAGCACCCGGAGAAAACCCATGTGGTTACAGGGAGAACGCACAGACTCCTTACAGACAGCACCTGTAGTTAGGATATAACCCTGGTCCCTGCCGCTATAAGGCAGCAGCTCTATCATTGTGCCGCCCACATATCTTTGACCTTAAATAAGTGAATTTAAATAAACAGAATCAACAACAATTCCATCGGATTCATTTAAATTTACACAAGGTAATAGTGAATTTCCAATCTGTTTATTTTGTAACCTTCATATACTGATTTACTTTTAATGGATTGAAAATTCTAATAAGACTAAAGATATAATGGAAGCATTTTTGGTTTGCTAAAGCAAGCGTGTCATCTTTTTAATCAAACACTCTATTTCAATTATTTAGCAGAAATATATGAGCTGCGGCCGATGGCACTATTTAGATTGTGGTTTCTTGCATCTGAATTTAGTTAAAGGTATTGAATCAAGACTGCTGTAATTCAACTCATTGTGATCAAAATTCTCACGTTCCATTCATCTTGTTGCAGAGTTTTATCTGAAATATGTATGCCAGAGATAATACTGAATGGGTACAGTGCAGAAACAATGAACTGCAGATTTACAAAAAAAGACAAAGTTCTGGAGTAACTCAGCAAGTCAGGCAACATCTCTGGAGAATGTGGATAGGTGATGTTTATGGTTGCGACCTGCCCGAAATATCACCTATTCTCCAGAGATACTGCTTGACCCACTGCGTTACTCCAGCACATTGCATCTGAAAATAGGTATCATCTGCTGTAAATGTACAATTGCTAACCCTTTCCTTTGTCATTGAAGGCTGTAATAGATGCAAGCATCTTTCCAGTGCTTATTGACCTGCTTCAAAAAGCAGAATTCCGGACGAGAAAAGAAGCTGCTTGGGGCATAACGAATTCCACATCCGGAGGAACGCCAGAACAGATTCAGTAAGAAATTAATCCTTTTAAATTTGCTCTTCAATTCTTTCATTTTATTTCTTGAAGACATCTTTTCTTATCTTATGGAGCACGTTTCCCAATGACGTACGTTTCCAAATGCCTGCCTGAAGGCAAATATCTTGACATTTTGTCATTTGGGAAAATCATAACCCGTTTTGCCATCCAAGTTACTGCCCAGAAACAGGTCCTTTGGCCCAACTCGTCCATGCCATCCAAGTTTCCTGACTAATATCCCTCCAAACCTTTCCTATCCATGTAAGCTGTCTTTAGTGTTTATATATGTCACAACTGTACCTGCCTCCACACTTCCTCTGGAAGCTCATTCCATAAATACAACCCCTCTTAGTGAAAAAGTTGCCCCTCAGGTCACTTTTAAATCTTACCATTCTCACCTCAAACCTATTTCCCCCAGTTCTAGACTCCCCTACCCTGTGGCTATTCACCTTATCTATGCCCCCTCATGATTTTTTTTAAACCTCTAAAAGGTCACTCCTCAGCTTTCTATGCTACAGAAATATAAGTGCCAGCCCCCAGCCTCTCCTTATAACTTGCATCATCCAGCTCCAGCAACATCCTCATAAAGCTCCTGTGTACCCTTTCTAGTTTATTGACATTCTTCCTATAGTAAGACAACCGGAACTGTATAAATACTCCATATGTGGTCTTGTACAGCTGTAACGTGAGGTCCTGACTATAACTGTGTCTCTCACCTCACTTCTGCAATTTAATTCTGGGATCTATGTTTTAGTTCAAGGCTGAGCAAAATGGGCCTGGGAAATCAAACTGTTTCATTGGTGTGTAAGTGTCATTTGATAGCATCGTCAATGACTTCCCCCAAACCTAGTAACTATGTTCTTACTTTCGAGTTATAGAACATCATAGAATCATACAATGTGAAATCAGGTCCTTCGGTCCAATTTGCCCCCGCCAACTATACTAGCCCCACCTGCCTGCATTTGGTCCATATCCCTCTAAACCTATCCTATCCATGTACCTGTCTAAATGTTACTTAAACATTATGATAGTACCTGCCTCAACTTTCTTCCACTGGTGGAAGCAATGTGGTATCTAGACTGTCCTATACCTTTGGAACGTGTATTTCAGTAAGATGCCCCTCATTCTCCTAAACAGTGAAAAAGATTGATGTTGTTTTGAGCACTGCTGATAGGACACCCTCTAATACTTTTCAACATTGCTTGGTCACAGAGGACAGAGTATCATGATGGAGGGTTCACAAGTTATAGGAGTAGAATTAGGCCATACTGCCCATCGAGTCTACTCCGCCATTCAATCATGGCTGATTTCTGCCCCCTAATCCCATTTTCTTGCTTCTCCCCATAACCCTTGACATATGTTCTAATTAAGAATTTGTCTATCTCTGCCTTGAAAATATCCACTAACTTGGCCTCCACAGCCCTCTGTGGCAATGCGGTCCACAGATTAACTACCCTCTGACAAAAGAAGTTCCTCCTCACCTCCTTTCCTCCCACATTCCAAAGATTTGCAGGTTTGTAGGTTAATTGGCTTATATAAATGGTCCCTAGAGTGCAGGATAGAACTAGTGTTTGGGTGATTGTTGGTTGGCGTGGACTTGCTGGGCCGAAGGGCCTGCTTCCACGCTGTATCTCTGGACTCTAAAGGTCAGGCAGCATTTCTGAAGGACACAGATAAGTGACGTTTCTGGTTGGGTTCCTTCTTCTGACTGATTGTAGATGGGGAGAGAAAGAAAGCTGGAAGAGAGGAGGGGCAGGACAAAGCGTTGTAGATGGTATGAGGATCCAGTTGAGGGTGGGGTCAGAGGTTTGATAGGCAGATGGTTGGACAATGGCCAGAAATGGGAATATAGTATATGTTAGACAAAAGGATTGAAGAGTTGAGAATTGTGAAACTAGATGAAGGAATTATAGGTGGAAGGGGAGGGGAGATATAGGGAGAGTCCAGGTGGGGCACGGGAAATACGGAGGAGGGCGGGGGCTGGGGGTTTAGTTGTAGTTACCTAAATTGGAGACTCAGCGTTCATACCACATTGTAAGATACCCAAGAGGAACAAGCAAAGCTGCCAAGTAGTACGGATTTTCCGTATTTTGTACGGAAATGCAATTAGAATACGGATGTACGATTTTGTGTTGTTAAATATGGATATCACCCATTCCTTCTCTCCAGAGTCGCTGCCTGTCCCGCTCCAGGTTTAAACAGAGCGCTGTCAGTTTGGGAATTTAAACGAAGAGCTGTCGGCTACAGTGCCATGGGTTCTAAAAATAGCGCTACCACCTGGAGCACTATGGAGCACTATGGGCTCAAGTGGGAGAGCGGTGGGGGGGGGGGGGAGAGGGAGGGATGGAGAGGAAGGAAGGGAATAAGAGAGGGAGAAAGAAAGGAAGGAGGAGAGAGGGAGGAAGAGAGAGGGTGGGTGGGAGGGAGGAAGGGAGAGGGAGACTTGCAAAATGGCTTCTACATCATCATCTGGTGCTAAAAGCAGGAAGCAGCTGTTCAAACAGCAGTATACAAAGAGATGGCAATGAATGCACTGTCAAGTAAGGTGTGTAGAAGACATGTCAATTGGTAGTAAAGTTATGCATTCTTGTACTCTTACATGGGTATGACTGCACATTAAAAAAAATTAAAAATCAGCAAAATGGTACCTCGTAAAAATACAGATTTCCTCAGCAAAATACTGATTTTCAGGTACTAGAATACTGAAATGTTCTGACAAAACTTGGCAGCTCTGAACATGAGGTGCTGTTGTGTAAGTTGTTCCTCCAGTTCAGTCTGGCAATGGAACAGGCCCAGGACATAAAGGAGAATATGGGATAAGTGCTGGAATAAGGTCAGGCAGCATCCCTGGAGAACATGGATAGATGGACATTTCAGTCGAGACCATTCTGCAGGCTAACTAAGGGAAGAGAGAGAAGAAAGATGGAAAAGGTGGAGGCAGAAACTGCTGGCAGATAATAGGTTGAGGGAGGCGGGTGTTTGATAGGCAGCTGGTTGGAACAAAGGCCATAGATAAGAAAGGAAGAAAGGTGTGAGACAAGGTTTGAAGAGTTGTTGATTGTAAAGCCAGAGGGAGGAAATTGGCATTGTAGGAGTTGGGGGGCAGTGGGTTTAGTGAGTGGTTAGTTGGAGTCCAGGTGGGGCATCGGGGAGTGGGAAGAGAAGGCAGGGGCATTGGGGGTGAAAGTTGGGGGGAGTGGTCCTGCCACTCCCCTTTTCCAGCTTCCTTATTTTTTAAGCTTTGTACTTTGCCAATTTGCAGATTGTTTCTTGTAATGCAAAGAATTTTGCATTTCCGGGGATATGAAAGGAAAGGATGGGTGAGAAACATCAATTACCGTTGCGAGGCGGAGTGAAATTGCAAAGCGATACTAATAAGTTGTATTTTATTCTGTTAATAAATTAAGCACCAAATTAATTATTAGAAATGTAACATAATTTAATAAGTGAATGTTCTGATTTTTTAATTCAATAAATGATTTTCAATATTGACAATAGAAGCCATGCCTTAACCAATTTGTTCTGGATGTCCTGGAAGCCCGAGTAAATGCCCACTACTGTGAAATAACAATAAACTTTTGATTAAACTGTACATATTTATTTTTGTTTGTTTCCTCTTGATTTTAAAGGTACCTTGTAAATTTGGGTTGCATTAAGCCATTGTGTGATCTACTGACTGTTATGGACTCAAAAATAGTTCAGGTTGCCCTAAATGGGCTGGAGAATATCTTAAGACTCGGAGAACAGGAGGCAAAACAGAATGGAACAGGGATCAACCCATATTGTAGCCTTATTGAAGAAGCCTATGGTAGGAGCAGTTACAATTGACTTTATTTTCCCTATAAAATAAGAACGCTGTTTTCCAACAGCTAATAATAAATTGTATTTCTTAATCCCAGGTCTCGATAAAATAGAATTTTTGCAGAGCCATGAGAATCAGGAAATCTATCAGAAGGCATTTGATCTCATTGAGCATTACTTTGGTGTGGAGGAGGAGGACAGCAGCATTGCTCCACAAGTGGATGAAAGTGCACAGCAATTTCTATTTCAGCAACAAGAAGCACCTATGGAGGGTTTCCAGTTGTAATGTGTTCAGCAAAATATAAGCAGCCAAATGCAGCCTCACCCACCTCCTCGCTCCCCCTGTCCCAATCACCACCACATATTGTTGAATTGAGAGGTAATTTTTTTTCATTCCTTCAGGGAAAAAGTGTTTGAAGAGATAAATGAATTTGGTACAAAATGTTGTACACTCTGCTTCATTTGAATCTAAGGAGTTGTGGGGTAACTGTTGCACTTCCCTTTGTTTAATTCCCATTACATTGGAACTTGATTTATTTTCTGTGTGTGCAACATACCTCATCCATATGTAAAAGGCAATTCTCCCAGAAATAAAGCTGGTCGAAATCCAGTATATATCTTAATTCTGCTGGATTGAATGCTTTAATACAACAGTATCAAACTTGATGGAGCAAAGTTTTGGGTTTGCAGTCAATTGTTATAACTGTAAAATTTCTAGGTTGTTTCTGTAGAGTCCTTATGACTGGTTGCTATGTTATTGAGTAAACATGCCATTTGAACAATTAGTTGGTAAAAACAATGTATCGGAAAAAATATCCTTTGGATTGTTGCCTGTGTTGCTTTTGTTTGCTGGCCTGGATAATGACAGCCTGAGATATTGCAGTATCTTTGCAATATCTCATAAAATGAGTGAGTATGGGCTTCTGATAATTCTCAACATGGTGAACGTGCAGATTTATTGAAGTAATCAGTTGCAATTAACATTAATCAAGGGCGGTGCCAAGATTCTGGAAAGTTAAGAGTAGTGTATTTGGGAAACCTTATCAACATTCAGAATTGGTATATTTAGTATTTTGAGCTGATTAAATGTATATTTGCTACAAGTAGAGCTGTTTTAGGTGTTAAAAAACTTAAGATTGACGCAAAATGCTGGAGTAACCTAGCAGGTCTGGCAGCAGCTTTAGAGAAAATGGATAGGTGATGTCACCAATCCATGTTCTCCATAGATGCTCCCTGACCTGCTGAGTTACTCCAGCATTTTGTGTCTATCTTTGGTATGAACCAGCCCTGCAGTTCCTTGTTATTACATTTTGTTTAAACTTAAGTTAGGTTTGTTTGATTATGGCTTAATTTGAACATTCAGATTTAATTTGTACATTTTTCTTTGAAAGGGAAGGGTGTTACAAGTTTTGGGAATGATTTGGGAAAGCAGGACACAGCTTTTGGTATGAGTTGATAATGCAGTTGGCTATAAAATGTAAGCTATGTACTGTATTGATGAAAATTCAAGTGTCTAACCTTGCCAGATGTTGTGTAGGAGCAGCTATTGATCATGTGTTTAAAATGCAGACTTGATTTGTTTAGGAATTGAGTGTATTTAATCTGTAAACTGGAAGCTGCACACTGCAGTCTTGTGAATATCAGCCATTATTTATTTCACCTGTTACATTAAAATAAATATTTATATCCCTTGCCAAGCATCTGGTATAAGACCACTGTGACCATGTTCATCTCCATGCCAAGTTTGAAAACACAATTGGATACCTTCTTTGAGTTTGTAAACTTGCTTCAGTTTTCTCAGGGGGTGCCTCCTGAATATCCAAATTCCAGGTTTATGTCAAACTATGCTAAAACCAATTGCCTTGAAAAGAGATTGGGTGGTAATTGGAATTATCTACAGTTTTTGTGCCACCTTTTTGCTTTGGGAAGTCAAATTCATTTTTGCTGAAGAATCTTTGCAATATTCGCACTTCCTTCACTCCCTCGAACAATAAAATTATCTCTGGAATTACTTCTTGTGGCAGTTGGGAGACAAATTGCGTGTTAAATCAATCCATTTACCAGCTGGATTTAGATCCTATTTGCTATTAGCTTAGTTATTAACTAGGCATGTGATGGAGATGTTCATGCTAATTTAAGAGGCATTTATCCATGTGTATTTGAGATAGATTTGAATTTACAGGCTGAGTAATGTGCAGCTGAATCTTACGTTATTTGTGATTGAGCCTTTAGAATTTAAAATGCACTGGGAAGAGGACATTTAATTTGCTGGGATATGAGGAGGAAAAACAGAAAAAAAAACTTGAAGCAAGTATAAAATTCACACTAACTTTATTAAAAAGGAAATGTTTTTAATTTTTTTTTTTAATTGATAACCTTGGTGCTTTGGCAAGGGAATAGTTGTCAATATTTTAACAGATTTGATATTATTTGCACACTTTAATACACATGTACTAGCATATAGTTCTACAGTTTAACATTTACAGTTTTAAAGAAAATGGCATCCATTGTGAATTTGGGATACAAATCATTATGAAGTGGGGCTTTTCTGTGCTGGGAGACTGCATTCTATAATCGGTTAATCCATTTTTCTCTACCTCTGCTGTGGCAATCAGCTTGGCTGTATTGGGAAGATAAATTGCACAACAGGTATTGGAGAACCACTCTGAACTCAGATTTTGTTTGAGAGTAATTGGTGTAGTTTTAAATTGATAGTTTTAATTTTGGTTGGAGTTCTGGAAAATCAGCTCTAATGGACCAGTCTACGAGATACCTGAACAGTGTGTATTGCGGTAAAGATCATACCAGTTGGGCACACAGTTATGATAGCTTGGTTTAATTTTACTTGGTTCTCTTACTACAAGTCACTCAGATGAGTGTGACACTGATTGTCTTACAATTTCCATTGCTTCAGACCAGACAGTTTCTGGTGTGTACATATTCAACATCATAACAATGGACTCAGAACCAGATTTTCAAAGATTTTACAGTAGGACAAAGATTAAGCGACTAAAATTTAGACATCAAAATTACCTGGTTGCGTGCTGTAGTTTAATAATTTATTTAAAAAATAATCCTCATTGGGATTATCTCAAAACATTTTCTGAACTGGTAATTATTGTGCTTATTTGAGAAGGATCTCGACCTGAAACGTCACCTATTCCTTCTCTCCAGAGATGCTGCCTGATCCGCTGAGTTACTCCAGATTTTTGGCTCGTGGTCTTTGCTAAAGAGCAAAGGAAATAATAAAAAGAACAAACCTGGTATGAGGTTTGGGACTTTTTAAAATATCTTTGATGGTTTAAGCATTTCTACATGAATTGGAAACACTGGACGACTGAAATTTGTTGCACTATTGGAACCATGAAAAGATTAAACATGTTCATTGTAGGAAAGCCTTTCAGTGCTAGAGTTAACAATTGTGTTCCATATAATGTCCTTTGTGCTCATTTTATACTCATCTTTATAACAGTACAATATGTTGGAAATTATACTGACTTTTATGGAATGGCTAATGAAAAAATTGAATTGGGTGGATCTTTTGATGGGTGGGGATTGAGAATGATTTTTCTTTTTTTTTAAATGCTGATCTCTAATTTTATAAACGTGGTAACTAAAATCAACAATGAAAATCTAAAATTCTGTTACAAATGTGAAGTTCAATCTGGATTCAAATAAAATGGCTGTAAAATGGAATTAGAATAACTTGCTTACTCAAAGCAATCCCAGTTGCTTCATTTTTGTAAGGAAGAAAGTGTAGTTTGTAGTATTGACCTAAACATTCTATGGTGTATTTAAAGCTTAAGCATCGTCAAAGGGATTTATTTGTTGCTATCAATACTGCACTTTAGGTTTAAATTTCACTGGCAGATTATTTCATAAAAACAGAAAATTAACATTTGCCCCCAAATTCTTACTGCTGACAAAAGTGTTTAATGTGAAAATGCTGTGAAATTGAAAGGGTGCCTGAGTATATTCCATATGTTGATGTATCCCATTACCTATTTATTGTTTGAGGAATGGAGCTTTCACTAACCAAAATGCTAGAAGCATCTATAACCATAGATATTTTGGGATTTTCTGGTTTCATTCGTGAGCAGAACAGCAAATAATTTTCCTTCAAGGATACTGTATGCAAATTTCACACAATTAAAAAAAAATAACAAAAAAATTGACACATAGCATTTCATGCTACTGCAATTTGTCATTCAAAATTCAAGAACATCCATTTGCCAACTATGCAAATTTTTGCTTGAGGCCTTCCAGTCAGGATTCTCTCCGTTAGTATTTCAATGTTACAAGACATCTTTGTCTAGTGCATTTTTGTACAATTTTTCTACAGATATTTTGATATATAATGCTTAAATGTGCAATTTGGCAGGGAAAGAGTTTCAATTTGAATAGATTTGAGCTGTTATAATTTGCAATACTGTTGCTGCGAATAATTCTGTGGAGCAATCACAGGCCAACACGGCTCATTTTCAAGTGCTGACATCAGGCTGCTATAAGTACGATGACTTCTGTATTTTTAACTTGTAACTGACACTTATTTTAAGTAAGTTTTTTGCACTTGTGGCCATTCCTTGCAAAGATATAACAACAGACTTCCTGTGGAACAAAAAAAATCTAAATTCTAATGCACTCCTGTTTTTTCTTCACACAAGTGCCAATCCGACCGTGAGTCCATGAAGATTTGGGTTTGTGTCTTGAACAATTTTTGTTTACTTGAATGAACACTTTTTTAATGAATATGTGGCCACTTGCTGCTCTTTATTCCTTAACTGCCACAAAGACATTACTTGGGTAATATTAATATTGGGAAGTATCAATCTTACATGCACTAGTCCATTGATTAGGTAGGTTTGGAATATAGTTGAGAATTAATCACAAATAAGAAAATCCAACTCTTGGACCATATCCCGTGACCAGGATATTTTATTTGCTGTTTTGCAACCAAGTGTAGGAGGTTTAATATTTTACAATTGTTTGAACATGTTGCTTAAAAATACATAACCAAAAAAAGTATTTCTATTTATTTTCGTACATATTATGACAAGGTTTTGTTTACTTGGTCCTACAGATGTTTGTAAATTTAATGTCCATGTCCAAATTAATATGCGTCAAAACTTGAATAAAACTGGTTCTCTTTTTCCCATGATTTAATTTTGGGAGGGTGCATCACCACCCATCACATGTCTGACAGCCGACGGATTTGCCAGTGCGAATGTGCGAGACAACGGGAACAGTACAACAGAACGTGTACTTAAACATATATACACACACACACACACACACACACACACCTACAAATGCCGTTCCTTTGTTTAAACGCTGTAAATGTACAAGTATGAAATAAATCTTGTTACAAATCTACATTTTGTGTCTTACCTATTACAAAATAATAGATAATCTTGCCAGGGTTTAGATAGGGTGAAAGTGTGTTGAGGAATGTTTTCTCAGGCAATATGTAGATGGGTCTCCAAGGGTGACAGCATTGGACAAAGTCAGCATGGATTTATGAAAGGTAAATCATGTCTGACGAATCTTATAGAATTTTTCGAGGATGTAACTAGTAGAGTGGATAAGGGAGAACCAGTGGAGTGTTATATCTGGACTTTCAGAAGGCTTTCGACAAGGTCCCACATAAGAGACTAGTATGCAAACTTAAAGCACACGGTATTGGGGGTTCAGTATTGATGTGGATAGAGAACTGGCTGGCAGACAGGAAGCAAAGAGTAGGAGTAAACGGGTCCTTTTCAGAATGGCAGGCGGTGACTAGTGAGGTACAGCAAGGCTCAGTGCTGGGACCCCAGCTAGTTACAATATATATTAATGAGCTGGATGAGGGAATTGAATGCAACATCTCCAAGTTTGCGGATGACACGAAGCTGGGGGGCTGTGTTAGCTGTGAGGAGGATGCTAGGAGGTTGCAAGGTGACTTAGATAGGTTGGGTGAGTAGGCAAATGCATGGTAGATGCAGTATAATGTGGATAAATGTGAGGTTATCCACTTTGGTGGCAAAAACAGGAAAGTAGACTATTATCTGAATGGTGGCCGATTAGGAAAAGGGGAGATGCAACGAGACCTGGGTGTCATGGTACACCAGTCATTGAAAGTAGGCATGCAGGTGCAGCAGGCAGTGAAGAAAGTGAATGGTATGTTAGCATTCATAGCAAAAGGATTTGAGTATAAGAGCAGGGAGGTTCTACTGCAGTTGTACAGGGTCTTGGTGAGGCCACACCTGGAGTATTGCGTACAGTTTTGGTGTCCTAATCTGAGGAAAGACATTCTTGCCATAGAGGGAGTACAGAGAAGGTTCACCAGACTGATTCCTGGGATGGCAGGACTTTCATATGAAGAAAGACTGGATAGACTTGGCTTGTACTCGCTAGAATTTAGAAGATTGAGGGGGGATCTTATAGAAACTTTTAAAATTCTTAAGGGGTTGGACAGGCTAGATGCAGGAAGATTGTTCCCGATGTTGGGGAAGTCCAGAACAAGGGGTCACAGTTTAAGGATAAGGGGGAAGTCTTTTAGGACCGAGATGAGAAAATCATTTTTCACACAGAGAGTGGTGAATCTGTGGAACTCTCTGCCACAGAAGGTAGTTGAAGCCAGTTCATTGGCTATATTTAAGAGGGAGTTAGATGTGGCCCTTGTGGCTAAAGGGATCGGGATATGGAGAGAAGGCAGGTACAGGATACTGAGTTGGATGATCAGCCATGATCATATTGACTGGCGGTGCAGGCTCGAAGGGCCGAATGGCCTACTCCTGCACCTATTTTCTATGTTTCTATGTGAGCCTGACCTACTCTGAGGAAATAGGGCAAGGCAAGTGACTGAAGTGTCAATGGGTGAGCGCTTTGGGAACAACAATGACAATTCTGTTTTTAAAATAGTTATTGATAAGCTAAATTCTAAATTGGGGCAAGGCCAGCTTTGATGATGTTAGATAGGAACTTGCAAATGTTGATTGCAGTAGGTTGTGGCCATGGGACATCCAGAAAGTGGGAAGCTTTTAAAATGAGATAGTAAGAATTCAAGGTCTTCATGATCCTGTTAAGAGTGAAAGGGAAGGCAACTTGGAGTAAGGAACATGCATGAGGAGGGAAATTGCAGTCAAGAAAAAAAGAGGCAAGGGCTAAGATTAGGTCCATCCCGGGAGGAGGATTGAGAAGCATATGAAATGAAATCAGGAAGGCAAAAAGGGGGCATGAGACACGGGCACGTCTGTTACCTGGCAGATAATATTAAGGATAGTTGACTGAGCCCACACATGCCTTTTCTCCATTTCCTGTACGTGTTCTCATCTCTCCCCAGACAATACAGAGGGAGTGTGTAAGAAGGAACTGCACATGCTGGTTTAAACCGAAGATAGACACAAAAAGCTGGAGTAACTCAGCGGGACAGCAGCATCTCTGGAGAGAAGGAATGGGTGACGGTATCGGGTCTGAAGAAGAATCTCGACCCGAAACGTCACCCATTCCTCTCCAGAGATGCCTGTCCCGCTGAGTTACTCCAGCTTTTTGAGTCTAAGAACAGAGATAGTGTTCCCTTCGAACTCACCTTTACCCCACCAGCCTCCATCCGCATCCAACACATCATCTTCTGCCAGGTCCTATACAATCCCACTACCACTCACCTCTTTCCCATTCCCTCTCCTTTCTGCTTTTGCAGGGACCACAAACCATCTCCTTGGTCCCTCCCTTGCTGCCTCTTGGAGCACGGCTCACAACAGTCATAATATCTGTCCCTTCGCCACCACCTATGGACCTGTAACACAAGCTTATAAAACCAAGCATATAATATTTTTAACTATCTTACGGAGTACCTGTGCTCTGTCCATTACAACCCTCTTGAGCTAAACACAAAAAGTTGGAGTAACTCAGCTGGACAGGCAGAATCTCTGGATAGAAGAAATGGGTGACCTTTCGGGTCGAGACCCTTCTTCAGACACCAATCCAGCTTTTTAGAAAATAGAAACATAGAACATAGAAAATAGGTGCAGGAGGAGGCCATTTGGCCCTTCGAGCCAGCTCCGCCATTCATTGTGATCATGGCTGATCGTCCCCAATCAATAACCCGTGCCTGCCTTCTCCCTATATCCTTTGATTCCACTAGCCCCTAGAGCTCTATCTAACTCTCTCTTAAATCCATCCAGTGATTTGGCCTCCACTGCCCTCTGTGGCAGGGAATTCCACAAATCCACAACTCTCTGGGTGAAAACTTTTTTTCTCACCTCAGACTTAAATGGCCTCCCCTTTATTCTAAGACTGTGGCCCCTGGTTCTGGACTCGCCCAACATTGGGAACATTTTTCCTGCATCTAGCTTGTCCAGTCCTTTTATAATTTTATATGTTTCTATAAGTTCCCCCTCATCCTTCTAAACTCCAGTGAATATAAGCCTAGACTTTTCAATCTTTCCTCATATGACAGTTCCGCCATCCCAGGGATCAAACTGGTGAACCTACGCTGCACTGCCTCAATCACAAGGAGGTCCTTCTTCAAATTAGGAGACCAAAACTGTAAGCAATACTCCAGATGTGGTCTTACCAGAGCCCTATACAACTGCAGAAGAACCTCTCTACTCCTATACTGAAATCTTGTTATGAAGGCCAACATTCCATTAGCTTTCTTCACTGCCTGCTGTACCTGCACGCCAACTTTCAGTGACAAGGACACCCAGGTCTCGCTGTACCTCCCCCTTACCTAACAACCCCATTGAGATAATAATTTGCCCCCTTGTTTTTGCCACCAAAGTGGATAACCTCACATTTATCTATATTATACTGCATCTGCCATGCATCTGCCCACTCACTCAACCTGTCCAGGTCACCCTGCAACCTCCTAACATCCTCTTCACAGTTCACACTGCCACCCAGCTTTGTGTCATCCGCAAACTTGCTAGTGTTGCTCCTAATTCCCTCTTCCAAATCATTAATATTTATGGTAAACAGTTGTGGCCCCAACACCGAGCCTTGCGGCACTCCACTCGCCACTGCCTGCCATTCTGAAAAGGGCTCGTTCACTCCTAGTCTTTGCTTCCTGTCTGTCAACCAATTTTCTATCCACGTCAACACCCTACCCCCAATACCATGTGCTCTAATTTTAGTCACCAGTCTCCCGTGCGGGACCTTATCAAAGGCTTTCTGAAAGTCTACACTACATCCACTGGCTCCCCTTCATCCATTTTACTTGTCACATCCTAAAAAAATTCCAGAAGATTGGTCAAGCATGATTTTCCTTTCATAAATCCATGCTGACTTGGACTAATCCTTTTACTGCTATCCAAATGCCCCATTATTACCTCTTTAATAATTGACTCCAGCATCTTTCCCACCACCGAAGTCAGGCTAACTGGTCTGTAATTCCCCGTTTTCTCTCTCGCTCCTTTCTTGAAAAGTGGGATAACATTAGCTATCCTCCAATCCACAGGAACTGATCCTGAATCTATTGAACATTGGAAAATGATCACCAATGTGTCCACTATTTCTAGAGCCACCTCCCTGAGGACCCTGGGATGCAGTCCATCAGGCCCAGGGGATTTATCATCCTTCAGTCCCATTAGCCTACCCAATACTATTTCTCGCCTAATGAAAATTTATTTCAGTTCCTCGACCCCCTCAGATCCTCTGTCCTCCAGTACTTCTGGGAGATTGTTTGTGTCTTCCTTAGTGAAGACAGATCCGAAGTACATGTTCAACTCTTCTGCCATTTCCTTGTTCCCCATAATAATTTCACCCTTGTTTGCCTTCAAGGGACCCACATTTGACTTTGCTATTCTTTTTCCCTTAACATATCTAAAGAAGCTTTTACTGTCCTTCTTTACATTCCTGGCCAGCTTCCCCTCGTACTTCATCTTTTCAGCCCGTATTGCCCGTTTTGTTTCCTCCTGTTGTCCTATGAAAGTTTCCCAATCCTCTGGCTTCCGTCTACTCTTTGCTGTGTTATACTTCTTTTCTTTTAGTTTTATTCTATCCCTAACTTCCCTTGTTAGCCACGGTTGCCTCCTACTCCCCTTAGAATCTTTCTTCCTTTTTGTAATGAAATGATCCTGCGTCTTCCGGATTACGACCCAGATATTCCTGCCATTGCTGTTCCACTGTCATTCCTGCTAGGATCCCTTTCCAGTCTACCTTGGCCAGCTCCTCTCTCATGCCTTCATAGTCCCCTTTGTTCAACTGCATCACTGACACTTCCGATTTAACCTTCTCCTTCTCAAATTGCAGATTAAAACTAATCATATTATGATCACTACCTCCAAGCGGTTCCTTTACCTTGAGTTCTCTTATCAAATTTGGTTCATTGGACAACACTAAATCCAGAATTGCCTTTTCTCTGGTCAGCTCCATACAAGCTGCTCTAAGAATCCATCTCGGAGGCACTCTACAAACTCTCTTTCTTGGGATCCTGAACCAACCTGATTTTCCCAGTCTACCTGCACATTGAAATCCCGCATCACCACAGTGGCATTACCTTTGTTACATGCTAATTTTTAACTCCTGCTGCAACTTACACCCTACATCCGGGCTACTATTTGGGGGGTCTGTAGATAACACCAATTAGTGTCTTCTTGCCTTTGCAATTGCTCAACTCAATCCACAGTGACTCTACCTCGTTAAGTCCCTATGTCTTCCCTCGCAAGGGACTGAATTCCATTCCTCACCAGAAGAGCTACCCCCCCTCCTCTGCCCACCTGCCTGTCCTTTCTATAGGATGTATAACCTGAATATTAAGTTCCCAGACCCGATCCTCTTGCAGCCACGTCTCGGTAATCCCCACAATGTCGTATCTATCAACCTCTATCTGAGCCTCAAGCTCATCTACTTTACTTCTTATACTTCGCGCATTCAAATACAGTACTTTTAATTCCTTACGTATCTCACCATTCACATCGATCCCTATTAACATGTGGCCATACTCTCCTATCCCTTTGTAAACTTTCTTTCCCATTAATTCTGGGTCATTAACTATCCCTTTACTCCCTTTCCCTTTAACTCCGTCCTTGACTATCCCATTTGACATCCCCCCCCCCCCCTTATTTAGGTTAAAACCACCTGTGTCGCAGTGGCAAACCTGCCTGCCAGAATGCCGGTCCCCCACCTGTTAAGGTGCAATTCGTCCTCTTGTACAGTTCCCCCTTACTCCAAAACAGATTCCAGTGGTCTAAGAATCTAAATCCCTGCCCCCTACACCAGTTCCTCAGCCACACATTCAGGTCCTGTATCTCCCTGTTCCTGCTCTCGCAGCACGAGGAATTGGAAGCAAACCGGAGATAACCAGCCGGGAAGTCCTGCTTTTCAGCACTTTTCCAAGCTCTCTAAGTCACGCTTCAGAATATTCATCCCCTTCTTTCCAACATCGTTTGTGCCAACATGCACCACAACTTCCGACTGTTCACCTTTGCCCTTGAGGATTTTTCTGCACTCTGTCCGTGACATCCTGGATCCTGGCACCAGGGAGGCAGCACACCATCCTCGAATCCCGTCTGTTGCCGCAGAAACCCCTGTCCATACCTCTATCTTCGGATTAAACCAGCATCCTGCAGTTCCTTCTTACACAAGCCTCTTGAGCTTTAGTTAAATGTCATTCTAAATCTACCACTGCCACACCGACCAGTCTGTTAGCTTTCTCCATTGCTACAGAGAGCCAAATGCAAACTGGAAGAACATGTTCCACTTGTAGCTGACACCACTGAGATATGAACGTTGACATTTCCAATTTCAGCAGACCTATACCCCCTGTATCCTTCCCACACACACTCAAGCAAGGGCGGCAAGTGACACTGGTGGCTTTGCTGCTTTACAGCGCCAGAGACCCAAGTTCACTCCTGACTACAGGTGCTGTCTACAGTTTGTATGTTCTCCCTGTGACTGCGTGGGTTTTCTCTGGGTACTCTGGTTTCCTCCCATGTTCCAAAGATGTGCAGATTTGTAGGTTAATTGATGTCTGTGTGTACGATAGAACTAGTATACAGATGATCACTGGTTGGTGTAGATTTGGTGGGTTAAAGGGTCTGTTTCCAGGTTCTATCTCCAAACTAAACGATACACTGAGTTCTCTTCACTCTTTGTTCACCTTTCCCATTGACGCTCATGCCCTCCCCACCTTGCCCATCATCCTCTCTCCATCTGATTCCACCTATCATACACCAGCCTCTAATCTCACTCATGTGGACGGCTTGATGGTATTCATGTATAGGCATATACAAGGGTAAAAAGGGGCCAGCTCTGGCAGATAGTATTAAGGACAATCCCAAGAGATTTTATAAATACATAAGGGGAAAGTAACTAGAGAGAGAGTGGGACCCCTCAGGAATCAAAGCAGTCACCTCTGTGTGGAGCCAAAGGAAATGGGCAAATTCTTCAATGAGTATTTCTCTGTATTTACCAAGGAGAAAGACAGGATGTCGGTGGAACTTGGGGCAGTCAATGGAAGTGTCTTGAGAGCAGTCAGTGTTACGGTCGAAGTGGCACTGAAGGTACTATTGTGTATGAAGGTAGACAAATCTCCAGGGCCTGATCAGATGTATCCGAGGACATTGTAGGACACTGGAGAGAAAATTGTGGGAGCCCCGGTTGAAATTTACGAGTCTTTAAATACTGGAGAGGTGCCAGAAGACTGGAGGGTGGCAAATATGCCTCTATTCAAGAACTGGAGGGAAAATGCTGGGAACTACAGGCCCGTGTGCTCGTCGGAAAGTTATTCGAGAGTATTCTGAGGGATAGGATATACCGGCTGATTAGGGATAGTCAGCATGGTTTTGTCTCACAAGTCTGATTGAGTTATTTGAAGACATGACCAAAAGGTCGATGAGGAAAGAGCTGTAGATGTAATACATGGACTTCAGTAAAGCATTTGACAGGGTTCTGCATGGTTGGCTGCTCTGGAGGATTAGATCCAAGGAAAGATAGCTGAATGGAGAGAAATTTGGCTTCATGGAAGGAAGCAGAGGGTGATGGTGGAAGGTTGGTGTGCTTAGGGTTGCCAACTTTCTCACTCTCAAATAAGGGACAAAAGGTCAAAATAAAGGACAACTTCCCGATGGCAATTCGTTGACTGACTCGGCCGTGGCTGGGCGAATGATGAGTTGGCCCGGGTGCTGGACTGCACACAAAGCCCAGCCGGCTGGCCAGCTGAGGAGTTTAGGCCCGGGGGCGCTAGACGTCGCACGCAAAGTCCGGCGCCCTGTCCAACTCATGAACCGATGATTGGCCATGAGGTGGTGGTGTCGGCGGTAAACAAAGGTCCGATGGTCAGACAGCTGGCCAGGCTGCCGACCGACCGACGGGGCACGGGCGAGGCGCTGCTGCTGCATTCCATGAGCTGCACTACGTTGGGACGGGTGAGGCAGGGCCGGACGCAGGGCTCCGACCCGACAGTCCCCTCGACCCGAGTAGTAGCAGTCAAATATGGGACAACGGCGGTCCTGTATGGGACAAACCAATTAGCCCAATATACGGGATGTCCCGGCTAATACGGACAGTTGGCAACCCTAGGTGTGCCTCAGGGTTCAGTGCTGGGCCCATTACTGTTTGTCATCTATATCAATGATTTGGATGAGAATATACATGGTAAGATTTGCAAGTTTGCTGATGATACAAAAGTGGGTGGTTTTGCAGATAGTGAAGATGGTTGTGAAAAATTGCAGCAGGGTCTTGATTGATTGGCCAAGTGGGATGAGGAATAGTTGATGGAATATAATACAGAGAAATGTGAGGTGTTACATTTTGGGAAGTCTAAAATAGGCAGGACCTACACCGTGAATAGTAGGGCTCTGGGTAGTGATGTAGAGCAGAGGGATCTATAAGTGCAGGTGCATGGTTCCTTGAAGGTCGAGTCGCAGGGTGGATAAGGTGGTCAAAACGGCTTTTGGCACATTGGCCTTCATCAGCCAGAGTATTGAGTACAGAAGTTGGGAGGTCATGTTGCAGTTGTATAAGACGTTGGTGAGGCCGCATTTAGAATATTGTGTTCAATTCTGGGCACCATGTTATAGGAAAGATGTTGTCAAGCTGGAAAGGGTTCAGAGAAGACTTACGAGGATGTTGCCAGGACTAGAGGAGCAGAGCTATAGGGAAAGGTTGAGTAGGCTGGGACTCTATCCCTTGGAGCGCAGGAGGATGACAGGTGATCTTATAGAGGTGTATCAAATCATGAGAGGAATAGATCGGATAGATGCACAGAGTCTCTGCCCAGAGTAGGGGAATCACGGACCAGAGAACATAGGTTTAAGGGAAAAGATTTAATAGGAATCTGAGGGGTAACTTTTCACAGAAAGGATGGTGGATGTATGGAACAAGCTGCCAGAGGAGGTAGTTGAGGTAGGGACTATCGTAATGTTAAGAAACAATTAAACAGGTACATAGATAGGACGGGTTTATAGGGATTGCAGGTGGGTGGGACTAGTGTTGCAGGGATATGTTTGCCAGTGTGGACAAGTTGGACAGGAAAAAGTCCGGAGACTGAAGATCCTTCAGTGTGAAGAAGGGTCTCGACCCAAAACATCACCCATTCCTGTTCTTCAGAGATGCTGCCTGTCCCACTGAGTTACTCCAGTTAATTGTGTCTATCTTCACATTTAACAAATTACATCTTGTCCATGCGTTTACCCTAAGGGAGACCAGTGAATATTAGGGAAATTTTAATCTCCCACTAATACTACTCTTAATATTCTTACAACTATTTGCAATCTCCCTGCACACCTGCCCTTCTAATACCTGATGGATATTGGGAGACCTATAATCTAACCCATCAAAGTGGTCATTCCATTCCAGTTTCACTGGACGATCCCACAAGAATGTATTTTCTGACCACTGTACTTGTCGCTGAACAAAGAGGCTACCCCTCCTCTTCTCATACCAGCCTGTGGCATCTAACCCTGGAACATTGAGCTACCAGTCCGGCCATTCTCACCGTGAAGAGATCAATGTGCAAAATTAGAGCACGTGGTATTGGGGGTAGGATATTGACATGGATAGAGAGCTGGTTGGCAGACATAAAGCAAAAAATAGGAATTAACGTGTCCTTTTCAGAATGGCAGGCAGTGACTAGTGGGGTGCCGCAAGGCTCAGTGTTTGTACCCCAGTTATTTACAATATATATTAACAATTTAGACAAAGGAATTAAATGTGACATCTACAAGTTTACAGATGACACAAAGTGGGTGTGGCAGTGTGTGGCAGTGTGAACTGCGAAGGAGGATGCTATGAGGCTGCAGGGTGACTTGTATAGGTTGGGTGAGTGGGCAGATGCATGGCAGATGCAGTATAATCTGGATAAATGTGAGGTTATCCACTTTGGTGGCAAGAACAAGAATTATTATCTGAATTGTGTCATATTAGGAAAAGGCGTTGTGCAACAAGACCTGGGTGTACTTATTCATCAGTCACTGAAAGTAAGCATGCAGGTACAGCAGGCAGTGAAGAAAGCTAATGGCATGTTGGCCTTCATTGCGAGAGGATTTGAGAAGGTCCTACTGCAGTTGTACAGGGCCCTGGTGAGACCACACCTGGAATATTGTCTCCTAATTTGAGGAAGGGCAATATTGCTATTGAGGCAGTCACGGTGGCGCAGCGGTATAGAGTGTGGGAGTATACAGCAAAATGCAGCGCCAGAGACCCGGGTTCGATCCCAACTATGGGTGCTGTCTGTATGTAATTTGTTACGTTCTCCCCATGATCTGCGTAGGTTTTCTCCGAAATCTTTGGTTTCCTCCCACACTCCAAAGATGTACAGGTTTGTAGGTTAATTGGTTGATTAATTGGCTTGATAAATGTAAAAATTGCCCAGTATAAAATTGTCCAGTGCTGAGTGATGTTCCAACTAGAGCTTTTCAGCGTCCTACAGCCAGATCCAGATCCAGGCAGTGCAGCGTTCCCCTTAATTCCCGGGATGGCGGGACTGTCAAATGAAGAAAGAATGGGTCGACTGGGCTTATATTGACTGAAATTTAGAAGGATGAGAGGGTATCTTATAGAAACATATACAATTCTTAAGGAATTGGACAGGCTTGATGCAGGAAAAATGTTCCCAATGTTGGGAGAAGGGGTCGGCCATTTAGGACTGAGATGAGGAAAAACTTTTTCACCCAGAGAGTTGTGAATCTGTGGAATTCCCTGCCTCAGAAGGCCAGTGGAGGACAATTCACTGGATGTTTTCAAGAGAGAGTTAGATTTAGCTCTTAGGGCTAACGGAATCAAGGGATATGGGGAGAAGGCAGGAACGGGGTACTGATTGTGGATGATCAGCCATGATCACATTGAATGGCGGTGCTGGCTCGAAGGGCCGAATGGCCTCCTCCTGCCGGGGGTCAGGGGTCGAGTCCGGGCGGAAGTGCCCGTTGCCCGGGTGCGATTGTGAAGCAGCATCGCGCCGTCGGATTGGTCGACGTCAGGAGCCTGCGCCGTGACGTC
>CM075999.1:4309738-4527321 GCA_038087875.1 Malacoraja senta | reverse complement strand
GGGACACACGGGGGGTGGGGACACACGGGGGGTGGGGACACACGGGGGGTGGGGACACACGGGGGGGTGGGGACACACGGGGGGTGGGGACACACGGGGGGGTGGGGACACACGGGGGGTGGGGGTGGGGGACACACGGGGGGTGGGGACACACGGGGGTGGGGGTGGGGGACACACGGGGGGGTGGGGACACACGGGGGGTGGGGGTGGGGACACACGGGGGAACCGGGGGGTGGGGGTGGGGACACACGGGGGGACCGGGAACCGGGGGGGTGGGGACACACGGGGGGGTGGGGACACACGGGGGGGTGGGGACACACGGGGGGGTGGGGACACACGGGGGACCGGGAACCGGGGGGGTGGGGACACACGGGGGGTGGGGACACACGGGGGGTGGGGTGGGGACACACGGGGGGGTGGGGACACACGGGGGGTGGGGACACACGGGGGGTGGGGACACACGGGGGGTGGGGACACACGGGGGGTGGGGACACACGGGGGGGTGGGGGTGGGGGACACACGGGGGGTGGGGACACACGGGGGGTGGGGACACACGGGGGGGTGGGGACACACGGGGGGGTGGGGGTGGGGGACACACGGGGGGTGGGGACACACGGGGGGGTGGGGACACACGGGGGGTGGGGACACACGGGGGGGTGGGGACACACGGGGGGGTGGGGACACACGTGGGGGACACACGGGGGAACCGGGGGGGTGGGGACACACGGGGGGTGGGGACACCCGGGGGATGGGGGTGGGGGACACCGGGGGGGTGGGGGACACACGGGGGGGTGGGGTGGGGACACACGGGGGAACCGTGGGGGTGGGGACACACGGGGGGGTGGGGTGGGGACACACGGGGGAACCGGGGGGGTGGGGGTGGGGACACACGGGGGGGTGGGGGTGGGGACACACGGGGGGGGTGGGGACACACGGGGGGGTGGGGACACACGGGGAACCGGGGGGGTGGGGACACACGGGGGGTGGGGACACACGGGGGGTGGGGGGTGGGGACACACGGGGGAACCGGGAACCGGGGGGTGGGGACGAACGGGGAACTTGTGGGGTGGGGGGGACACGCGGGGACCGGGAACGTGGGGGGACAGGCCGGGAATGGGGGATCGGAGCGGGGCCGCTCGTAGGTGTCGGGAGACGACGGGGGAACCGGGTGGGGCTCGGGGCAGCCGCCGCCGCCTTTACCCGGTCACTGGGAGCGGGCACCGGTTGGGCTGCTGTTCGGCGCTGGGTGACTGACTCTATTTGTGCCTTTCAGGAACATCACACGACCGCGGGTTTCTCGGCTTCCGTTCCCTCTCGTTCCTTCTTGTCTCCAACCATCTTCATCTTATCGGTAAAGTTGTGTAAATATTCCCAACAGTAACAGCACAAGACGGTCTGAAGAAGACCCGAGAAAACAGAGAATAGGTGTAGGCCATTCGGCCCTTCGAGCCAGCACCGCCATTCAATGTGACCATGGCTGATCATCCCCAATCAGTACCCGTTCCTGCCTTCTCCCCATATCCCCTAACTCCGATATCTTTAAGAGCCCTATCTAGCTCTCTCTTGAAAGCATCCAGAGAACCTGCCTCCACCGCCCTCTGAGACAGAGAATTCCACAGACTCACCACTGTGAGAAAAAGTGTTTCCTCATCTCCTTTCTAAATGGCTTACTCCTTTTTCTTAAAACTGTGGCCCCTGGTTCCCCCAACATCGGGAACATGTTTCCTGCCTCTAGCGTGTCCAAACCCTTAACAATCTTATATGTTTCAATGAGATGCCCTCTCATCCTTCTAAACTCCAGAGTGTACAAGC
This sequence comes from Malacoraja senta, assembly GCA_038087875.1. Classification (NCBI taxonomy): domain Eukaryota; kingdom Metazoa; phylum Chordata; class Chondrichthyes; order Rajiformes; family Rajidae; genus Malacoraja; species Malacoraja senta. Next base: position 4,525,509 of record CM075999.1, on the reverse strand, counting down.
CCAGCCGCTCCATTCTCTCAGCATATGACAGTCCCGCCATCCCGGGAATTAACCTTGTAAACCTACGCTGCACTCCGTCTATAGCAAGAATGCCCTTCCTCAAATTAGAGGACCAAAACTGCACACAATACTCCAGGTGTGGTCTCACTAGGGCTCTGTACAACTGCAGAATGACCTCTTTGCTCCTATATTCGATTCCTCTTGTTATAAAGGCCAACATGCCATTTGCTTTCTTCACTACCTGCTGTACCTGCATGCTTACTTTCATAGACTGATGTACAAGGACCCCCAGATCCCGTTGTACTTCCCCTTTTCCCAACTTGACGCCATTTAGATAGTAATCTGCCTTCCTGTTTTTGCTACCAAAGTGGATAACCTCACATTTATCCGCATTAAATGTCATCTGCCATGCATCTGCCCACTCCCCCAACCTGTCCAAGTCACCCTGCATTCTCTTAGCATCCTCCTCACAGCTCACACTGCCACCCAGCTTTGTCATCTGCAAATTTGCTAATGTTACTTTGAATCCCTTCATCCAAATCATTGATGTATATTGTAAATAGCTGCGGTCCCAGCACCGAGCCTTGCGGTACCCCACTAGTCACTGCCTGCCATTCTGAAAGGGACCCGTTAATCCCTACTCTTTGTTTCCTGTGTGCCAACCACTTCTCTATCCATGTCAGCACTCTACCGCCAATACCATGTGCCCTAATTTTGCCCACTAATCTCCTATGTGGAACCTTATCAAATGCTTTCTGAAAGTCCAGGTACACTACATCCACTGGCTCTCCCTTGTCCATTTTTCTAGTTACATCTTCAAAAAATTCCAGGAGATTAGTCAAGCATGATTTCCCCTTCGTAAATCCATGCTGACTCGGACCGATCCTGTTACTGCTATCCAAATGTTCGGGTATCTCATCTTTTATAAATGACTCCAGCATCTTCCCCTCCACCGATGTCATGCTAACTGGTCTATAATTCCCTGTTTTCTTTCTCCCGCCTTTCTTAAAAAGTGGGATAACATTAGCTACCCTCCAATCCACAGGAACTGATCCTGAGTCTATTGAACATTGGAAAATTATCACCAATGCGTCCACAATTTCTAGAGCCACTTCCTTAAGTACCCTGGGATGCAGACCATCAGGCCCTGGGATTTATCAGCCTTCAGTCCCATCAGTCTATCCAACACCATTTCCTGCCTAATGTGGATTTCTTTCAGTTCCTCCGTCACCCCAGATCCTCTGGCCACTACTATATCAGGAAGATTGTTTGTGTCCTCCTTAGTGAAGACGTCACCTAACAAATTGGTTACATCCATGTTCTCCAGAGATGCTGCCTCACCAACTCCAGCACTCTGTGTTCTTTTGTGTATTATCCAGCATCTGCAGTTCTTTGTTTCTAAAAAACACAACGTACTTAAATCCCCACCTGTTGCCATTGGATCTCGAGCTTCGTTTGCATTGGTTGTGTATGGGTTGGTAGAAAAATCACAGCAAAAGAGAATTTGTCCGGTCGTGGCTGCAGGAGATGAGAGTGCCTCGATCTCACCTTCTATCTCTGGGACCTGACGGCCATGGCCCTTCGAGTACACTTGCTGTTCACATGTGATGTCGCTGCCCATTCTGCCATCAAGCTCAGTGTCCCTACCCTCTTTTCTCTTTAATCCTTGTACCATTCACATAAACTTATCTTTCTGACCTATACTGGGAAAATAGTACCTTTATATTTATTTTATAGAAGGTCTTCTTAATTCTCAGTTCAATGAAGTCTCATAATCACAGTTCATATCTGTTCCAAGGATGTAGATAGAAGCCGTCCTGCTGGTGATTGGGATCAAAGAAGGTAGTGGTCGGCTGTCAAACGTTAGAGATAGGTTTACTAGTGCCATATATTCGTGAATACAAGTATAAGGTGTGAATGTGCGGCTGGTGATGGTGCCAGGGCATTGGATCATGCAAGAGTTTTGATTCCTGAAGAATTGGAACTGTTTTTGGAGACAGTATAATGGGTCATACCTCAGAAGGAATGAGACCCTTGCTGGGTGAAGGATGGAGTTGCACATGCCATTGGGGAGGGTTTAATCTAACAGTAGGAGAATGGGACCTTGAGGGTTAAATCAGAAGCTAAGTAGAAGATAAGGGTTTAGATAAAGAGTATTTGGAATAGGGCAAGGCAAGAAGGGGAAGAATAACCAATCTGCTGAAAGGTGGAAATTGTGTATACGTTAAAAAAAATGCCAAATAGAATCATAGAAAACGATGAGATCAAATTAAGGTTCTTTATCTGAATGAACATAACATTTGCAATAATATAGATGAGTTGATGACACAAACGGACACTGTATAGTATGTAGGCCATCAACAGTTGGTATACTGTAAGATACGGTATAAATCAAGGAATAGCAACGTTTACGGGAAATGTACTGCAATAGTCATGTGATCTTGATCGTGATATAGGCTAGGCATGTTAAATTGGAAAGGGAAATCCTGAGGACGAGTTCATGAAGAATATTTGAAAGGGCTTCTTGGAGTAATTCATTAAACTCAAACCAGGCTGATTTAGATCTTGCATTGCACAATACCGGGGTTAATTATGTCATTACAAAGGATCCTCTGGAGAAAGCTTGAGGACAGGCCCACTGTGTTTGAAGGTAGAGTAATGAATTTAAAGAGAGGGCAATTATAAAATTGCCTGGCAAAAATAAATGAAGGATTTAGACAGTAGATTATCAGTGGGAAACATTTACAGAGATATTTTCTAAATTTCATATTCTGATAAGGTAAGGCTCAACGAGAAGGGTGCATGTTTCCTGGCTAACAAAGAGATCAGGAAAAGACAGACAATATTGCAGTCGTGCAAGCCAGAGGATTGGAATTAAATTTTAGAAAATAGGAATATGACTATAAAGGAATAAAGAATATGCGTGAACTAGCACATAATATACAAACTAACATTAGATCTGTTATAAAATGGAAAGGAATAGTAAGAATGGGATTTAGTGAATAATATGGAATTCTAAATAATTATTTTGGATTGATCTGGTAAAAAGTACTTGGGACACTAATAGCGTTCCAGTACAGGTTTTTGGTCCTGATGGCCTGCATCCTATGGTCTTAAAGGAACAGGCAACAGAATCTTCCAAAATTCCTTGGATTCTGAAGCTGCCCTGAGGATTAGAAATAAGCAATTATAATACCAGGAAGCAAGACATTTTACAGCAGCGAACCTAACATTTGGAAAATGCCCAAATCCAACATTGAAAAACAATCTGCAATGAATATGGGGCAATTTAGGAATTAATTGAAAGATTAACCAAATTATTAATTTAGAAACAGTGTTTCTAAACTCTTGGGTTAATGAGCTAACTAGTGTAGGAAGGAATGGCAGATGCTTGTTTCAACCGAAGGTAGTCACAAAAAGATGGAGTAACTCAGCGGGTCAGACAGCATCTCTAGAGAAAAGTAATAGGTGACGTTTCGGGTCGAGACCCCTGAAATGTCACTTATTATTTTTTTCCAGAGATATTGTCTGATCCGCTGAGTTACTCCATCATTTTGTGTCTACCTTCAAGCTAACTAGTGTATTGGAATTCAGCAGATTATTATTGTAACCAATTAAACTAATTAAAATCTGTAAAAATAACACTTGTTTTTGTGCAGTAAAAGATAAACCATGAAAAATCAAGACTCTGAAAGTAAGCTCAGCCCATCTGCTGGTGGTCTTGAGGCACTCGTTCGTGTCACAGCAGCGGAGGGGGCAGAGGACAAGCTGAGCGTTCTTGAATCTGCAGGACTTGAAACTATTTGCCAAACAATTGAAAAGTCTGGTGGTCAGAATGGGGTTGTTCAAAACCATGATAATATAAAACCCAATGAAGATGTTCTGAAACAAACACAAACCGGAAACAGCAGTGAGGCATCATTAGTTGTTCAAGAAACTTCAACTCCCAACAACTTGAATAGTGTCCAGCCTGAGACGTCAACATCTGATGTCTCGGATGAGCTTAGCAGACAGCTTGAAGACATTCTGAACACGTATTGCTGCACTCTGGATGAGCACGGTTCTTCTGTGCAGCCTGAGAATCTCCTGAGTTGGAAGAACTAGAAAAGTGTGCCAACAATGAGTCTGTGAGAAATGGTGTGCGAGAAATAGAATGTGAGGAGATGAATGAAGAAACTGAGAAAGTGGTGAAGGCCGTGGCTGATGTGAAAGAGAATGGAGATGTTCCCATCAACAAGGATCAGAAAAAACCTCCAGAGAAAAAGAAAGCCAAAGCACTGGGTGAGCCAAAATTCTCCTATTTTGTATTGTTTTTTTGATTAAATTTAGCCTGTTTAGTTTTCTCAGTTAAAACAAGGATATTGCCAACTTAAAAGGTGGGCATATTAGCGTATGTAGTGAGAACAATACAGTGCATGCAATTCCGATTAATCCCTTCTGGCACCACATGGTCTGTATCACTCTAATCCTCTTAATGCCTCTCGGGGAGCTGTGAACTTGCAACCCCAGATGTCTTTGTACATAAGGGTCCTGCCATTTACTGCATACGTTCCTCTTGCATTTGACCTCCAAAATCCATCACTTGACACTTCTCTATTTGCCATTACTCCACCCAAATTTCTAAATGATCTCAATCCTGCTGTTTCTTTTGACAACCTACCACCAATTTTCATATTGTCTGCAAATTTACTAACCAAGCCACCTGCCATCATGCAAATTGCAAACAAAACAGGTCCTTGTGCTGATCCTTGTTAAAGACAACTAGTCAAAGAACTCCAGTCAAAAAACACCCCATCACCATTTCTCTCCGTCTTCTGGCACGTGATTGGTTAGATAGAAGGTCCCTAAACCTCCCTCGAATCTGTCCAGGGACCCCGACAGTCCTTTCAGGTGAGGCAGAGGTTCACTTGCACCTCCTTCAACCTCATCTACTGTACCGTTGTTCAAGATGTGGACTCTTATACATCGGCGAGACCAAACATAGGCCAGGCGATCGTCTCGCTGAACACCTTCGCTCAGTCCTACCTGATCTCCCGGTTACCAAACATTTTAATTCTCCTTCCCACAGTGACCTTTCTGTCCTAGCCTCCTCCATTGCCAGAGTGGGGCTAATCACAAATTTGGAGGAGCATCATCTCGTATTTTGCTTGGGCAATTTACAACCCAATGGTATGAATATTGATTTTGCTAACTTCAAGTAACCCTTGCATTCCTTCCCTGTCCATCCCTCCCCCAGCCAAGTTGCAGCAGGTTCTCGGTTTTCGTTCTCACCGAGCAAACAACTAACAATGGCCTGTTTCCTTTATCGTCGTTACTTTTTTGCATATCTTGCATTCATTTGATCTATATCTCTCTCCAGACAATGTGTATAATCACTCGTTTCACTTTCCCTGACTAAGGGAAAAGAAGGGTCTCGACCCGAAACGTCACCCAAAAAGTTTTGAAGGGATATGGGCCTAGTGCAGGCAAGTGGGACTAGCTCAGTGTCATGGTTGTCATGGACAAGTTAAGCCAAGGTTCCTACTCTAGCTGAATTATCCCCCTCGCTCTGCCAACCTAGGCATGCGGTTGATTGATGGGATAAAAGTGAAGGGCACATGTTATGCATGACGTGACCAATACTGTCAGAAATATTTCATGACGGAGAAAAATGTTTTCTCCCCTTTGCTTCAAATAAGTATTTCACATGATATTTAAAATATAAATATGCTGGTTCCTTTTTGTTAACATGTCTCATATCCTTGAAATGTATCTGATTTGGCACAACTCCACATGGATTGTGCAAAAGTACGAGAAACTCAGTAACTGATTCCAGCATTTGCAGTTTCTTGTGAGTCGATGTGGATTGATATACATTAACAACTACTTGAAATTGTGCTTTCCCCTGTTTTTACCTGATTGGGTTTATTAGATGACCTACACTTAATCTGTGCAAAACTGTTTCAAAAACTGATATGTCAATGCTTTGTTATTGAAGTGAAGATAATGTAGCTCAGTGGTTATGTAATGTTTTTATAAACTGCGTTCCCTTGTCTCTTTGTAACAAGTCCTGATAAACAAATTCTACCACTAAGTGGTAACCGGAAAATCAGTTTAAACCTTAGTGTTGATCTTTAAACATCTGCCTGAAGAGGAATAAATTAATGCGGTAAGTCATCTTTGTGTTCAAGTTGCAGCAAGTGGTTCGTGTTGAATTTCTTCATCTCTGACAAGCGTATTTTACAATTTATAAACCAAGATGTGGAAGCTTGATTTAAAATGTTGTGCACAAGTGTATAATATATGGATGTAAAGAATTATCTAGAATAGTCATTTTATTTACTTCATACAGAAGCCATGGTTTGTATTTTATCTGGTGTACATTATTTTTCAAACGTAGCCTTCACAAGTGAAAGGATTAGGGTTAGAGTAATGGTTGTTCCCTTGCAATGATTATCGGTTGAGCTTAATTGTACAGTGTATATAGACTTGCAGTACCAGCTATTCCTTGAGGTAAGAGAGGAGGGAGAAGATTCCCCCTGTTTTAATTGAGGTATTATGCAAAGGGATATAGGAAACAAAGTGGGGAAATGTAAAAGTATTTGCATTGGGAAGAATACTAATACTCTGGAAGCCAAGATTTTCCTTGTTACTCACTATGGATTGCAGGCACTACCTGCATGGCTGGCATTTAATGCTCGTTCCTGATTGCCTCTGGGTTAGTGGTGGATGTGGTCTGTTATACAATAACACTGCAATGCTGCTGGCAGCAAGTCCCAGCAGTTCAACCTATTGGCAAAGAAAGGACAACAATATGTGTTGTATTACTTGGAGGGAAAATTGTGAATTATGATATCCTGTGCTCACTGTCTTTTGTGCCCTAGAACACCTAGTTGTGTGATGGTGAGCACATCCAAGGGGCATTGACCCTGAGGGGAATGTATTGGTTGCCATTCAAGATGGCTGCTTTGTCAAGTTGCACTCCAAGAAGGCTGCTGTTGCATTAGAAATTCAACAGGATGTTTCCTGGAATGGAAGACTTTCTATTGCCAGAGTGAAGCTACACACAAATTGGAGGAACAGCACCTTTCGCTTGGGTAGCTTACAACCCAGCGGCAGACGAATTTCCCTCTGGGGATGAATAAAGTTTTATCGTATTTATCATGTTGTATATGAGCGTTGAATTCTCCCATTTTAAGTAACAAACAAACACCCCCTCCCCCCTGTTGTTTCACCAGTTCCACAGCTCTCTGCATTGTATTGCTCTTGAGAGCACACCTTCCTTAGCCAACAGTGGAGCCTCCAGGGCACCACCCTGCCTGCCTGAGGTCAGATGTGCCTGGCCCTGATTGGTCCTGGTCTTTTTTTGCCTCCAGCTCTTCATCCTTTTTTCTCCAGAGACACTGCCTGAATTACTCCAGCACTTTGTGGCAAATGGGGCCAGCTTTGTTTTTTTGTGTGTGGGGGGGGCAATGCCTTACCCGGGTCGCCGTGCGGTAAGCTCCGGAGGTGTCGTTGCGGAGTGTCCAGCTGCGGGCGCCGCTAATTTTAAACACCGCGGAGCCTGGGATCTCTCGCCGAGATCGACCAGCGCGGCCTGTGGACTTCGGGAGCCGTGGTCTCCGGAGAGGAAGCGGCCGTTCCAGACACTCCAAGCCGCTGAGAGTGTTCTCCCGACGCCGGAGCTCCATCATCCGGCGAGAGGGCCTGTAACATCGGGCCGCCTTTGCGTCGACTGCGGAGGCCTCAACAGGCCCGACCATGGGTGAACAGGAGGCAGAGAACTGGACTATGTTGCCTTCCCTCACAGTGGGAACCATTGTGGGGAGATGTTTTTATGTTTTATGTTAAATTCTTTACTGTTGTGTTTTATTTTTATTGGTGTGCTGCAGATGGCTCGGATAACATGGCTGCTGGAGGCGAGAGTGAACGCTAGCGCGATTGGCTGCCGCTGCTCTCTCTCCGAATTGTGTATTGTTGCTGTATATGTTGTTTTTGTTTCATGCTTGTTTTAATTGTAAGGTGTCCTTGAGAGTCCTGAAAGGCGCCCTATAAATAAAATGTATTATTATTATTAAACCTGGTTAGGTCAACATTTCTATTTCCGTGCTGTATGACTTTGACTATTTTCACTAGAATGTAGGAGGCTGAGGGGTGATCTTGTAGTTTATAAAATTATGAGGGACATAGGTTAAATAGACACTATCTTTCCTTGGGTGGGAGAGTCTAACACTAGAAGCCATAGTTTTATGCTGAGAGGAAAGAAATGTAAATGCAGTGAATGCCATGAATGTAGGATCGTTGGAAGCAGTGATACACTGATGGATCCTGGAGTGTAAGCCACGGGTGAAAGTGACAGCATGAATAGATATGGTAGTAAAGAGAGCATATGATGCACTTGCCTTTATCCATCAGGGTCTGAAGAAGGGTCTCGACCCGAAACATCACCTATTCCTTTGCTCCATAGATGCTGCCTCACCCACTAAATTTCTCCAGCATTTTAGTCTACCTTTGAGTTTTCCAGCATCTGCAGTTCTTTCTTAAGCATGAATAGATGTGGTAGTAAAGAGGGCATATGGTACACTTGCCTTTATCCATCAGGGAATTAGTTACAAACGTTGGGAAATTGTGTTGCACCTGGAAAAACTTTGGCTTGGTCACTTCTAGAGTATTGCATGCAGTTCTGGTCAACGCATCACAGGAAATCATGTGGAGGTTTTGGAGACGGTGCCAAAGCAGTTCAGCAAGATTTGTCTCGAAGGAAAGAAGAATTTGGAGAGACTTGGATTGTTTTGTCTGGGACTGGAGTGTCGAAGCTGACAGAAGTATATAAAATTTAAGTGTTGCGTAAGAATAGAAGCATAGATTTGAATTTAGAGGGATAAGTTTAAAGGAGATTGAGGCACGTTTTTTACACAGTGGTACTTGCTGATGGAAGCAGATACGATAGCAATATTTAAGAGGCACTTAGACATATGAACATGTACAGAATAGAGGGATATAGACCATATTCTGTTATGGTTAGCAAGTGGAGGGGTTGAGAGGATGCCAATCAAGTCGATGATGTTCAGCTTAAGATTTGTTGACTGTTCCAGCCGAATGGGAATCTATTCCATCATGATCCCATTTGTGATTTATATGGTGGAAAGATCTTGGTGTGTTAAAGCTCAAGAGCCAAGATGTGAACACTAGCTGAGCATTGGGAAATAGTTACCTAGATGGTGGCACAGCGATAGAGTTGCTGCCTCACAGCCCCAGAGACCTGGGTTCGATACTGACTACAGGTGCTGCCTGTATGGAGTTTGTGCGTTCCTGCCGTGACCACGTGGGTTTTCCCCAGGTCCTCCAGTTTCCTCCCACGTTCCAAAGGCGTACAGGTTTGTAGGTGAATGGACTTCGGTAAAATTGTAAATTGTCCCTAGTGTGTAGGAGAGCATTAGTGTATGGGAATCACTGGTCGGCACGGGAAGAAGGGCCTGTTTCCGTGCTGTGTCTCTAAACTAAACTAGAGAGTGATGCCTTCCATCACATGTTTTGAAAATGAAGGTAAACAGAGTGAACATTGATTGACAAACTGCTGGAGGAACTCAATGGGCGAGGAAGCATCTTGCTTTTCATCACAGTGAGGAATGTGGATTCCACTGTGTTGGATGTTTATGTTAAATTTTATTTTATGTGGCTGTGTGTATTGTTGCTTTTTACTTAGTATGGCTGTATGGTAATTCAAATTCCACTGTACTTTAGTTGGCTAAGTGACAATAAACGTGAACTTGAACGATCTGTGGGGGGAAATAGATCAGGCCTTAATTTGTCTGAAGAAGGGTCCCAACACGAAATGTGAGTTGTCCATTTCCCTCTGCAATTGTCACCTGACCCACAAAGTTCCTCCAGAACAAAACTCCAGCATCTGCAGTCTCTTGTGTCTCTGGTAATTCACTATGCTTGTACTTTTTCTGGTTTAGGTATATCTGGAGAAATTTTGCATTGTCAAATGGATGGCAAAATGTCTGTACAGTGAGACTTGGCTAATGGTGCAAGTAGGCCTGCAAAATGAGATATGATGTTGTGGAAGCCTTGATATATCCAATGCAATGTCAGACTTTAGAGTCATGGAGTCACTCTTCAGGTCCCTATTAAATCTTTCCCCCCTCACCTTAAACCTCGTCCTCTGTTCCTTGATTCCCCTACTCTGGGTAAAAGACTCTATGTGTTTACCTGATCTCTCATGATTTTCTACATCTCTCTAAGATCACCCCCATCCTCCTGCGCTCCAAGAAATAAATCCCAAGACTGCACAACCTCTCCCGGTAGCTCAGGCCCTCGAGTCCTGACATCATCTTCGTAAATCTTCTCTGCATCCTTTCCAGCTTGACAACAAGTCTTCCTATAACATGGTGACCAAAACTGAACATAATAATGTGGCCTCACCAACGTATAACTGTAACATGTCCTCCCAACTTCTATACTCAATACTCTGACTGATGAAGGCCAATGTGCCAAAAGACTTTTTGATCTCCCCACCTACCTGTGACACCACCTTCAAGGAACTATGTACATGCACTCCTTGACCCCTCTGCTCTAGAATACTCCCCAGAGCCCTACCGTTCACTGTGCAGGTCTGGCCCTTGTTAGACTTCCCAATATGCAATACCTCACATTTCTTTTTATTAAATTCCATCAATGTTCGCAGCCCACCTTCCCAACCAATCAAGATCCTGCTGCAATTTCTGGCAATCATCATCATCACCATTTACAATAACACTCACTTCTCTCCAGAGATGCTGCCTGCCCGCATTTTACTCCAGCATTTTGAGTCTACCACTCACTTTAATGTAGGAAGGAACTGCAGATGCTGGTTTACACCAAAGATAGACACTCAGGTGTAACTCAGTGGGCTAGGCAGCATCTCTGGAGAGAAGGAATGGGTGACATTTCAGGTCGAGAAAGGTCTTGAGCCGAAACGTCACCCATTCCTTCCCATAGCATTTGGTGTCTACCCACTTTGGTGTCATTTGCAAACTTGCATCATGCCATGTACGTTCTTATCCAAATAGTATCCGTGTATCCTATGTTGTGCCATTAGTTTGACGTTTCAATTTAAGATACATCTTGCGATATTCATGTCATCCTCCACATCATTCCTTTGATCTTTTGGCTTAGTGATAATATTAGCAACAAATATGCAAATGGTAAACGCCAGGAATGTAGGCAGCATCAGTGGAGAGAAACAAAGTTGACATTTAGATCAATAAATTTCATCACAACTGCTCTTCTGAAAGAACATCGGGTTAAAAGTAGGAGTAAACGGGTCCTTTTCACAATGGCAGGCAGTGACTAGTGGGGTACCGCAAGGCTCAGTGCTGGGACCCCAGCTATTTACGATATATATTAATGATTTGGACGAGGGAATTGAATGCAACATCTCCAAGTTTGCGGATGACACGAAGCTGGGGGGAAGTGTTAGCTGTGAGGAGGATGCTCGGAGGCTGCAAGGTGACTTGGATAGGCTGGGTGAGTGGGCAAATGCATGGCAGATGCAGTATAATGTGGATAAATGTGAGGTTATCCACATTGCTGGCAAAAACAGGAAAGTAGACTATTATCTGAATTAGGAAAAGGGGAGATGAAACGAGACCTGGGTGTCATGGTACACCAGTCATTAAAAGTAGGCATGCAGGTGCAGCAGGCAGTGAAGAAGGCGAATGGTATGTTAACATTCATAGCAAAAGGATTTGAGTATAGGAGCAGGGAGGTTCTACTGCAGTTGTACAGGGTCTTGGTGAGACCACACCTGGAGTATTGCGTACAGTTTTGGTCTCCTAATCTGAGGAAATACATTCTTGCCATAGAGGGAGTACAGAGAAGGTTCACCAGACTGATTCCTGGGATGTCAGGACTTTCATATGAAGAAAGACTGGATAGACTCGGTTTGTACTCGCTAGAATTTAGAAGATTGAGGGGGGATCTTATAGAAACGTACAAAATTCTTAAGGGGTTGGACAGGCTAGATGCAGGAAGATTGTTCCCGATGTTGGGGAAGTCCAGAACAAGGGGTCACAGTTTAAGGATAAGGGGGAAATCTTTTAGGACTGAGATGAGGAAAACATTTTTCACACAGAGAGTGGTGAATCTCTGGAATTCTCTGCCACAGAAGGTAGTTGAGGCCAGTTCATTGGCTATATTTAAGAGGGAGTTAGATGTGGCCCTTGTGGCTAAAGGGATCAGGGGGTATGGAGAGAAAGCAGGTACAGGATACTGAGTTGGATGATCAGCCATGATCATATCGAATGGCGGTGCAGGCTCGAAAGGCCAAATGGCCTACTCCTGCACCTATTTTCTATGTTTCTAAAATAACCATTTCTTTCACAGATGTTGATGTACTGAGTGATTCCACAATTTTCTGTTTATTTCACAATTTTAAACAGCTGCAGTGTTTTGCATATTGTGAGGGATATATTGAGCTGCAAGGTAGTGTATTGTGGAGGATAGTTTTGCTGCTCAAAAGCAGCTTGTGCATGCTTAGTTTTGACTTCGATTTTTTTATGGAGCCATTGGCTCTGCCACCACCCTTTAGCTCACCACCACCACCACCACCTTAACCCTGCTGATTCTGTCATGTTCTCTCCTCATAAAGGTGAGAAGAACTAAAGACCAAAATATGTTGGGGAATTTTCAAACATTGATCGACTGTTGAAAGACGTTCTTCCCGTTACATTTCTAATACGTGATCCTATTTTTCAGGAAAGGAAATTACGTTACTGATGCAGACGTTAAACACTTTGAGTACCCCGGAGGAGAAGCTTGCTGCACTCTGCAAAAAATATGCAGATATGGTGAGCAGAATGGTGTAAAATGTATGATCGTTATTCAGGCTGCCAACTACAATCAGCACACAAGCTAATTACTGTGTTGATATTACAATGTGTTAATCAATCATGCACAGTATCTGGAAAAATAGTCAACCTGAGTTTTGTTATTAAAAAGTTGGACAGCATAGAATTTGTGCCACATCTCACATCAACCAGTTTTTCTTTGGCATGGCAAATCCCTGCCAGACTGCTGGATGAACTCTGGGTCAGGTTACATCTGGGGAGGAATGGACAGGTGATGTTTCAGATAGAAACATAGAAAAATAGGTGCAGGAGTAGGCCATTCATGGCTGATCATCCAAAATCAGTACCCCATTCCTGCTTTTTCCCCATATCCCTTGATTCCTTTAGCCCGAAGAGCTAAATCTAACTATCTTGAAAACATCCAGTGAATTGGCCTCCACTGCTGGCAGAGAATTCCACAGATTCACAACTCTCTGGGTGAAAAAGTTTTTCCTCATCTCAGTCCTAAATGGCCTACCCCTTATTCTTAATTCACACGATCAGAGCCCTCGCCTACATCTATGACTTGCCACGCTTTGTCCTGCGCACGCCTTTCTGTTCCAGCTTTTCCCTTGCTACTCCAATCAGTTTGAAGGATCCCAACCTGAAACATTGCCTGTCCATTCCTGCTGAATTCCTCAAGCACTTTGTGTTTTCCTCAAAATTCCAGCATCTACAATTCCTTACAACTTCATGATTCTGAACTAAATTGCCAAGTTGAATAGAACCATAGAGTCCTACAGCTCAGCCATGCACTTTGATCGTAGGAATAAAGGTGTAGACTATTTTCTAAATGGGGACATATTCAGAAATTGGAGGTGCAAAGGGACTTGGAAGTGCTGGTGCAGGATTCACTCAGGCTAATTTACAAGTTGAACTGTGGTAGTAAGATGGGATAATGCAATGTTAGCATTTATTTTGAGAGGACTAGAATATAAAAACAGGAATATAATGCTGAAGCTTTAAGGTACTGGTCAAACTGCATTTGGAATGTTGTGACCACTTTTGGGGCCACATATCTGAGGAGGGATGTGCTGACGTTGGAGAGGGTTCAGGGGTGGATTGCAAGAACGTTGTTTAGAAGGATGAGGGGGAACCTCATTAAAACTTTCTGAATAGTGAAAGGCCTGGATAGAGTGGATGTGGAGAGCAGGTTTCCACTAGTGGGAGAGTCTAAGGCGAGTGGGCAGTCACAGAATAAAATGACGTACCTTTAGAAAGGAGATGAGGAGGAATTTTTTTAGTCAGAGGGTGGTGAATCTGGAATTTATTGCCTCAGGTGACTGTAAAGACCATCAGTGGGTATTTTTGAAGTGATTGACAGATTCTTAATTAGTAAAGGGCCTGGCCCACGGGCGTCGTGGTCGCTTGAGCCGTACGGCCTCGCGGGGCCGGTCCCACTTCGACCGCCGGAGCCGTATGGAGTTGTGCGGAGCTAGTCCCGACATCGTGCGGGGCTCCGAAAGACTGACCGTGTTAAAAAATTCCACGCGGCGCCGGCCTGCCGGCCCGCAGCCGCCTCGACGCCGTACGCACCGCCTTGACGGGTCGTGCGCATTGTCACGACGCCGTACGCAGCGTCTTGACGCCATGCGTCACGCGCGAACTTCCCGTGTCACTCACTCGACCTCCACGAGGCCCCCGCTTCCGGTTTGGTCGCGCTTGCCGCATGCAGCCGCATGCTGGTGGGACCGGCCCTGTACGGGGATCACTCGACCTCCGCGCGGCTCCCGCTTCCAGTTAGGTCGCGCTTGCCGCATGGAGTCGCATGCCCGTGGGACAAGCCCTTAAGGGTGTCAAAGGTTATGGGGAGAAGGCAATGGCCTAATTGTGCTCCTATCTTATGAACCTATGAATATCATCACTGCAATGTTGTATGATTCTTCCCTCCCAGCCCTTTCTTCGAGTTGCTTTTATTATTCCTCTATTAAATGATTTTTACTGGTAAAATGTTGATTCAGTGGTCACAAGTTCACAAGTTATAGTAGAATTAGGCCATTCGGCCCATTGAGTCTACTCTGCCATTCTATCATGGCTGATCTCTGCCTCCTAATCCCATTTTCCTGCCTTCACCCCATAACCCTTGGCACCCATTCTAATTAAGAATTTGTCTATCTCTGCCTTAAAAATATCCACTGACTTGGCCTCCACGGCCCTCTGTAGCAATGAGTTCCACAGATTAACTACCTTCTGACTAAAGAGGTTCCTCCTCACCTTTAATTCTGGTCCTAGACTCTTCCACCAGTGGAAACATCCTTTCCACATCCACCCTGTCTATGCGTTGTATTATTCTGTAAGTTTCAATAAGGACCCCGCTCAACCTTCTAGATTCCAGCGAGTAAAGGCCCAGTGCTATTAAGCACTCATCATATGTTAACCCACACATTCCTGGAATCATTCTTGTAAACCTCCTCTGGACCCTCTCCAGGGCCTGCACATCCTTCCTCAGATATGGTCCTGAATTTTATTTTCATAACATGCTGAAATTGCAAGTTCAGAAAAATATTTTATTTTTCACTTGAAATTATGCAATGTAAGTTTGGTACCAACTGTAAGCAGTCTTTCTGCAGCTTGAAGAACATAGAAATACTCAAAAGCAAATGAGATTACTGCAAAAGAAACAAACCCAGATCATCCAAGAGAAGGATCACTTGCGGAATGAGCACAGCAAAGCTATTCTGGCAAGGAGCAAACTGGAGAGCTTGTGTCGTGAGCTGCAACGTCACAATCGAACTCTGAAGGTAAGCTAATCTGATGGTTCCAGACAGGTCGGCAGACCATATCACCTAGCGCTGTGACACTTGCGGTTTAAGTTATTTTATATCTGTATCTGATAATAAATTATCTCGCCTGGGAGTGGGAACTATGTACCATTGGTTGGTTTGGCTGCATGCTAAAGGACAAAAGACCATCGGATCTATAAACCTTGGGTGCATTAGAGCATCTTCAGTCTATTCCAATCCCTGTGTAGTATGTACAGAGTTTTAAGGGAGAAGTGTTCCAAAGGCCTGTTTCCATGCTGAACAACTCTGAATCTTCTGAAGGAGGATCTGAATAAATTTCAAGATCCTCCTTCATGTCTACAAAGCCCTCAATGGGCTTGCCCCCACCTACATTGAAAGTCTGCTCACCCACCACACCACCTCCAGGTCCCTCAGATCGGCCGACTTGGGGTTGCTGAATATCCCGCGGTCTAGGCATAAGCTCAGGGGCGACCGCGCCTTTGCGGTTGCAGCTCCTAGACTGTGGAACAGCATCCCTCTTCCCATCAGAACTGCCCCCTCCATCGACTCCTTTAAGTCGAGACTAAAAATCCATCTGTACTCCCAAGCCTTTCTTGACGTCCTCTGAGCGAGGGCTATATGTATGTTGTTTGTTTGTTATACTATTCTTATACAAATGTAAAGCACTTTGGCCAACGAGAGTTTTTTAAATGTGCTATATAAATAAATGTGACTTGACTTGAATCTAATTACATTATCTGCTTGATCCCCAACTATTCCCATTTAATTCAAGGATCTATCTGTGTTTGCCTTAACCATGTTTGAGGACACAGCATCCACGCTGCTTTTATAGTACAGGCCTCAACATTTCATCATAATTTCCAGGAATCTATCTAGTGAACATTAATTGCTCTGTCTTTAAGGTAATTTTATCCTTCCTTAAATTGGAAGGCTTGATGAATGGACAGTGCTCCAGATTTAATCTCGGCAAAAGCCTGCACATTGAATTAAGCCTTCCTTACTCTTGCAGTCTGTTGCCCAGGCAATAAAGACCAGTGCTTGAATGTTGTTAATTACTTGAGCACTAATTTTCCTGCTCTTGTACAAAGGAACTAAATATCTTTGACTAACCTATAATGATGATTTGCCATTGAAATCTGTTAGCAACTTGTACCTTCTGTACCTCATCTTCATGATGTTCCTTACTGACAGCGCAAATGAGGCTGAATGCTCTCTGTTTGGAAATGTGAAATACGCAGCATGTAAATTCAGGATGCCTAAAGCTTGTCACTTTACCAAGTTTTGGAGGAGTGTTGTCATTTCATCTGTTTCCCACAGGAAGAAGGTGTTCAACGTGGAAGAGATGAGGAGGAAAAGCGTAAAGAGATCACTTCTCACTTCCAGGTAACTCTAAACGATATTCAGG
This sequence comes from Malacoraja senta, assembly GCA_038087875.1. Lineage (NCBI taxonomy): Eukaryota > Metazoa > Chordata > Chondrichthyes > Rajiformes > Rajidae > Malacoraja > Malacoraja senta. The sequence continues at coordinate 4,508,509 of CM075999.1, read as the reverse complement.
CACAGATGGAACAACACAATGAACGAAACTCCAAACTGCGCCAGGAAAACATGGAGCTGGCTGAGAAATTAAAGAAACTTATCGAACAGTATGAACTGCGAGAGGAGGTAAATTAACAGAATTCAACTATAATGTTTATCGGAATATTTCCTGTATCAGAGTGAAATAACCAAATGGAATTTAAGCCTATAGCTATTATTGTACATATCATAGTGATACAGCGTGGAAACAGGCCCTTCGGCCCAACTTGCCCACACCTGCCAACATGTCCCAGCTACACTAGTCCCGCCTGCCTGTGTTGGCCCATATCCCTCCAAACCTGTCCTATCCATGTACCTGTCTAACTGTTTCTTAAACATTGGGATAGTCCCTGCCTCAACTACCTCCTATGGCAGCTTGTTCCATACACCCACCACCCTTTGTGTGGGAAAAAGTTACCCCTCAGGTTCTTATTAAATCTTTCCCCCCTCATCTTAAACTATATCCTCTGGTTCTCAATTCCCCGAATCTGTGCATCTACCACAGTATGGGAACTGCAGAGGCAATTATTAACCACTTCAAGACAAATTCTATTGGCTCCCATTTCTTTGATCACACAGGTGCTGGGTGTATGGTACAAGCTGCCGGGGGAGGTAGTTGAGGCAGGTATTATCGCAACATTTAAAAAGCATTTAGACAAGCACAGATAGGACAAGTTTAGAGTGATATGGGCCACACGCAGGCAGGTGGAACTAGTGTAGATGGACGTGTTGTTTGATGTGGACAAGTTGGGCTGAAGGGCCTGTTTCCACGCTGTATGACTTAGGGTTACATGCAACACTACACCCAGCACGGATCGAATTGGGATTTCTTGGTAGAGAGTATTTGAAATGAACTCCTGTATTTCTGTTGTATTTGCTTGCTTCTGCAACTGTATGTATGAAGTTAAATGATAAAACTATATTCTATGCAATAGTGTCAGAAAATAGACTTTGGGGGTTAGATATCAGAGGGCCCTAAGTATTTCCGAACATTAACCTGTTGTTTCTCTTGAGTCTGAAATCTCCCTTTCATGTTTACTTTTGAAGTATTTTGGGGTCTGTATCAAATTAAATGACCTGATATCAGAGAAAATCTGATCAGATTCCTTTGCATTACAATTTATAGGAATAGAATTAATGACAGTATGTCTCCTGCATGCATGACTGTTTCAGGAGGGGTGGATCTGATGCCTTTGCGATAGGTCTGCAGTATTTAATTGCAAATATTAACCAGTTTACCAAAGATAGACACAAAATCCTGGAGTAACTCAGCGGGTCAGGCAGTATTTGGAGAAAATGGATAGGTGATGTTTTGGGCCAGGACCCATTGGGTCTGTACAAAACAGCATCTGCAACTCCTTTTTATTACAACCTGTTTACAGGTTGGGGTACTGATTATAAGTATGTTTGGACTGTTTAGACACAATATATAAAGGCATATCAAAAACATAGAAAAATGGGTATAGGAGTTGGCCATTTGGCCCTTCGACCCAGCACCGCCATTCAATATGATCATGGCTGATCATCTAAAATCAGTCTTCGGTTCCTGTGTTTTCCCCATATCCCCTGGTTTCTTTAGCCATAAGAGCTAAATCTAACTCTCTCTTGAAAACATCCAGTGAATTGGCCTCCACTGTCTTCTGTGGCAGTGAATTCCACAGATTCACAACTCTCTGGGTGAATTTTTTTTTTCCTCATCTCAGTCCTAAATGGCCTACCCCTTATTCTTAAACTGTGACTCCTGGTTCTGGGCTCCCCCAACATCGGGAACATTTTTCCTGCATCTAGTCTGTCCAATCCTTTAAGAATTTTATATGTTTCTATAAGATCCCGTCATCTTAAATGAATACAAGCCCAGTCGACCCATTCTTTAATTATACGTCAATCCCGCCATCCCGGGAATTAACCTGGTGAACCTATGCTGCACTCCCTCAATAGAAATAATGTCCTTCCTCAAATTAAGAGACCACAATTGCACACAATACTCCTGGTGCGGTCTCACCAGGGCCCTGTACAACTGCAGTAGGACCTCCTTGCTTCTAAACTGAAATCTTCTCGCAATGAAGGCCAACATGCCATTAGCTTTCTTCACTGCCTGCTATACCTGCATGCTTACTTTCAGTGACTGATATACAAGCACACCCAGGTCTCATTGCACCTCTCCTTTTCCTAATCTGACACCATTCATCTGATAATCTGCCTTCCTGTTCTTGCCACCAAAGTTGATAGCATCACACTTATCCACATTGTTCTGCATCTGCCCTGCATCTGCCCACTCACCCAACCTATCCAAGTAACCCTGCAGACTCATAGCATCCTCATCGCAGCTCACACTGCCACCCAGCTTTGTGTCATCCGCAAACTTGGAGATGTCACATTTAATTCCCTCGTCTAAATCGTTAATATGGATTTATGAAGGGGAAATCATGCTTGACTAATCTTCTGGAATTTTTTGAGGATGTATCTAGGAAAATGGACAAGGGAGAGTCAGTGGATGTAGTGTACCTGGACTTTCGGAAAGCATTTGATAAGGTCCCACATAGGAGATTAGTGGGCAAAATTAGGGCACATGGTATTGAGGGTAGAGTGCTGACATGGATAGAAAATTAGTTGGCAGACAGGAAACATAGAGTAGGGATTAACGGGTCCCTTTCAGAATGGCAGGCAGTACCGCAAGGCTCGATGCTGGGACCGCAGCTATTTACAATATACATCAATGATTTGGATGAAGGGATTCAAAGTAACATTAGCAAATTTGCAGATGACACAAAGCTGGTTGGCAGTGTGAACTGTGAGGAGGATGCTAGTGGGCAGATGCATGGCAGATGAAGTTTAATGTGGATAAATGTGAGGTTATCCACTTTGGTATCAAAAACAGGAAGGCAGATTACTATCTAAATGGCGTCAAGTTGGGAAAAGGGGAAGTACAACGGGATCTGGGGGTCCTTGTTCATCAGTCTATGAAAGTAAGCATGCAGGCACAGCAGGCAGTGAAGAAAGCGAATGGCATGTTGGCCTTTATAGCAAGAGGAGTCGAGTATAAGAGCAAAGAGGTCCTTCTGCAGTTGTACAGAGCCCTAGTGAGACCATACCTGGCGTATTGTGTGCAGTTTTGGTCTCCTAATTTGAGGAAGGACATTCTTGCTATTGAGGGAGTGCAGCGTAGGTTTACAAGGTTAATTCCCGGGATGGCGGGACTGTCATATGCTGAGAGAATGGAGCGGCTGGGCTTGTACACTCTGGAGTTTAGAAGGATGAGAGGGTATCTTATTGAAACATATAAGATTGTTAAGGGTTTGGACACGCTAGAGGCAGGAAACATGTTCCCGATGTTGGAGTCCAGAACCAGGGGCCACAGTTTAAGAATAAGGGGTAAGGCATTTAGAACAGAGACGAGGAAACACTTTTTCTCACAGAGAGTTGTGAGTCTGTGGAATTCTCAGCCTCAGAGGGCGGTGGAGGCCAGTTCTCTGAATACTTTCTAGAGAGAGCCAGATAGGGCTCTTGAAGATAGCGGAGTCAGGGGATATGGGGAGAAGGCAGGAAAGGGGTACTGATTGGGGATGATCAGCCATGATCACATTGAATGGCGGTGCTGGCTCGAAGGGCCGAATGGCCTACTCCTGCACCTATTGTCTATTGTATGGTAAATAACGGGTCCCAGCAATGAGCCTTGCGACACCCCACTAGTCACTGCCTACCATGCTGAAAAGGACCTGTTAAGTCCTACTCTTGCTTTATGTCTGCCAACCACTTGTCAATCCATGTCAATACCCTACCCCCAATACCATGTGCTCTAAATTTGCATACTAATCTCTTGTGTGGGACCTCGTCAAAGGCTTTTTGAAATTCCAGATACACCACATCCATTGGCTCTCCCTTATCCGTTCTACTTGTTACATCCTAAAAAAATTCCAGAAGTTCAGTCAAGCATGATTTTCCCCTTCATAAATCTATGCAGACTTTGACCGATCCTGTCACTGCTTTCCAAATGCGCTGCTATAACATCTTTAAAAATCGACTCGAGCATCTTCCCCACTACTGCTGTAAGGCTAACTGGTCTATAATTCCCTGTTTTCTCTCTCTTTTCTTAAAAAGTAGAGTTACATTGGCACCCCTCCAGTCCACAGGAACTGATCCCGAGTCAAGAGAACCTTGGAAAATGATCACCAATGCATCCACGATTTGTAGGCCTCCTCCTTGAATACTCTGGGATGCAGACCATCAGGCCCTGGGCATTTATCTGCCTTCAGTCCCAATGGTTTACCTAACGCCATTTCCTGACTGATGTGGATTCCCTTCAGTTCCTCCCTCCCACTAGATCCTCGGTCCCCTAGTATTTCTGGGAGATTGTTTGTGTCTTCCTTAGTGAAGACAGAACCAAAGTACTCGTTTAACTGTTCTGCCATTTCCTTGTTTCCCATTATAAATTCCCCTGTCTCTGATTATAAGGGACCTACATTTGTCTTCACTAATCTTTTCCTTTTTACATATCTGAAGAAGCTTTTAATTTTTATATTCCCCGCAAACTTTCTTTCATTCTCTTTTTTCCCCCTCTTAACTAACCCCTTTGGCTTCCTCTGTTTTCATTCTGAGTGAAAAGAAACCAAAGCTTACTTACAAGGGACGCCAATGTGAGAGGGTGGGGATTGGGTACAGAGATTTATATTGGAAGTATGACACACAAAACTTCCCTTTGGAAAGTTCAGTCTGAGCCCAGTAGGCTGCAGGATGTGAGACCTTGCCCAAAAACAGATCACCTGGACATCCTCCATCTGTTGTGGGGCAGAACAGTGGTTTAAAGAGGATTCATTCATTCCCCATCTTAATGGTAACAATTTTGAATAATGAAAACTTGTTCACAGCACATTGACAAGGTATTTAAACACAAAGATCTACAACAACAGCTCATCGATGCCAAACTCCAGCAGGCACAGGAGTTGTTGAAAGAAGCAGAGGAAAAGCACCAGAAAGAAAAAGATTATGTGAGTATTTAATCTCTAAACCTCTCTCTCACCAGTGTTATTCAACATGCTGATGTGACAATATACTTTTACAATGATACCTTAAGAGGATATAAATGTTTCAAGGCAATTTGCCCAGTGTAAACAGACAAAAATAGGAGCTATTTGGAGGGGTGAGCAGGTCTCTCTGTCTCCCTCTCTCTGTCTCCCTCTCTCTGTCTCCCTCTCTCTGTCTCCCTCTCTCTCTCTCCCTCTCTCTCTCTCCCTCTCTCTCTCCCTCTCTCTCTCTCTCCCTCTCTCTCTCCCTCTCTCTCTCTCTCTCCCTCTCTCTCTCTCCCTCTCTCCACCTCTCTCTCTCTCGCTGTCTCTCTCTCTCTCACTGTCTCTCTCTCTCACTGTCTCGCTGTCTCTCTCTCTCTCGCTGTCTCTCTCTCACTGTCTCGCTGTCTCTCTCTCGCTGTCTCTCACTGTCTCTCTCTCTCTCGCTGTCTCTCTCGCTGTCTCTCTCTCTCTCTTGCTGTCTCTCTCTCTCTCGCTGTCTCTCTCTCTCTCGCTGTCTCTCTCGCTGTCTCTCTCGCTCTCTGTCTCACTCTCTCTCTCTCTCTCTCTCTGTCTGTCTTTCTCAATTTTTCAATTTAAATTTCAATTAAAAAACTTTATTGGCATGATAAAAAATACATTGTTATATTGCCAAAGTATAAAACATGACATACATATTTAAATTGCATAAGTATAAATACAAGTATACAGTGCATGGATAGATATGTCCCTGTACATAAACTCGCAAGAGGCCTATAGCCCTTTATTGATTGCTACACGTTCTTGCAGCTGTAAGCAGTACAACAAAATAGCAAGTTTAGCAATTCAATATTAATTTCTTAGTGTCAGTTAATGTCAATTAGTGTGTGCGTACATATGTGCATATTGGTCATTCACCGTCTCTCAGGTTATGGCATGCTGTTACGTATTGTGCACCAAGATGTGCCGTATTTCCTTCACCAAGGATTATTCTTAATTATTATTGATGTATCATCTAGTTTTTTAAAATCAGGGGTTGCCAGACTGAGTTTGTCAAAGTATGTTTTCCTTGTTTTGTCAAATTTTTTGCATTTTAGGAGGAAGTGCACCTCTGTTTCAACCTCATCTGTCAAACAGTGGCCGCATATTCTGTTTTCTCTTGGTTGCCAGAATCTCTTCTGTCTTCCTTTTTCAACTGCCAAATAGTGGTCACTTAGCCCGTATTTGGTGAGGGTCTGTCTCTATGTCTCTAACAGTTGAGAGACAGTCTGCCAATTTATAATCTCTTTTTAGGGCACAGTAACATTCTAATCTGCTTTGGCTTTTGGTTTCTTTATCCCAATGTTCCAAATATGTTTCTTTACATGGTTTGATAATTTGGTTCACTCTAACTGGTGATTGGGGATCAGTATTGATCTGAGGCTGGTCAGGATTTAACTGGATAGGGTTTAACTGAATAGGGGTAGTTGGTCTCAGTACCAACTGATACAGGGAACTCTTTTCTGGGCTCCCCTCTTGTGTTTTAAGGGCTTTAAACTGGAGGGTATCTGGAGGGCTAGATTTAAGGTGATTCCAAAAATTTAGTGCGTCTCTCTCTCTGTCCGTCTCTCTCTCTCTCTGTCCGTCTCTCTCTCTCTGTCCGTCTCTCTCTGTGTCCGTCTCTCTCTCTGTCCGTCTCTCTCTCTGTCCGTCTCTCTCTCTCTGTCCGTCTCTCTCTCTCTGTCCGTCTCTCTCCCTGTCCGTCTCTCTCCCTTTGTCCGTGTCTCTCTCTCTCTCTCTGCCGTGTCTCTCTCTCTCTCTGTCCGTGTCTCTCTCTCTCTCTCTGTCCGTGTCTCTCTCTCTCTCTCTCTGTCCGTGTCTCTCTCTCTCTGTCCGTGTCTCTCTCTCTCTGTCCGTGTCTCTCTCTCTCTCTCTCTGTCCGTCTCTCTCTCTCTCTGTCCGTCTCTCTCTCTCTCCGTCTCTCCCTCTCTCCCTCTCTCTCTGTCCGTCTCTCCCTCTCTCTCTGTCCGTCTCCCTCTCTCTCTGTCCGTCTCCCTCTCTCTGTGTCCGTCTCTCTCTCTGTCCGTCTCTCTTTCTGTCCGTCTCTCTCTCTGTCTGTCTCTCTCTCTCTCTGTCTCTCTCTCTCTCTCTCTCTTTGTGTCTCTCTCTCTCTCTGTCTCTCTCTGTCTCTCTCTGTCTCTCTCTGTCTCTCTCTCTCTCTCTCTCTCTGTCTCTCTCTCTCTGTCTCTCTCTCTGCCTCTCTTTCTCTCTCTGTCTCTCTCTCTGTCTCTGTCTCTCTCTCTCTGTCTCTCTCTCTCCCTCTCTCTCCCCCTCTCTCTGTCTCCCCTCTCTCCCCCTATTTCTGTCTCTCCCCCTCTTTCTGTCTCTCCCTCTCTCTTGTCTCCCCCTCTCTCTGTCTCCCCCTCTCTCTGTCTCCCCCTCTCTCTGTCTCCCCCTCTCTCTGTCTCCCCCTCTCACTCTTCCCCTCTCTCTCCCCCCCTCTCTCTGTCTCCCCCTCTCTCTGTCTCCCCCTCTCTGTCTCCCCCTCTCTCTGTCTCCCCCTCTCTCTGTCTCTCCCTCTCTCTGTCTCTCCCCCTCTCTCTGTCTCTCCCTCTCTCTGTCTCTCCCCTCTCTCTGTCTCTCCCCCTCTCTCTGTCTCTCCCCCTCTCTCTGTCTCTCCCCCTCTCTCTGTCTCTCCCCCTCTCTCTGTCTCTCCCCCTCTCTCTGTCTCTCCCCCTCTCATCGTCTCTCCCCCTCTCATCGTCTCTCCCCCTCTCTCATCCTCTCTCCCCCTCTCTCTCTCTCCCCCTCTCTCTGTCTCCCCCCTCTCTCTGTCTCCCCCCTCTCTCTGTCTCCCCCCCTCTCTCTGTCTCTCCCCTCTCTCTGTCTCTCCCCCTCTCTCTGTCTCTCTCTCTGTCTCTCTGTCTCTCTCTCTCTGTCTCTCCCTCTCTGTCTCTCTCTGTGTCTCTCTGTCTCTCTCTCTCTCTCTCTCTCTCTCTCTCTCTCTCTCTCTCTCTCTCTCTCCCTCTCTCTCTCTGTCTATCTCTACACCAATCTATGGTCTTTATAGTTTTGCACATCTCCATCAGATCCCCCTCTGTTTCTCCGTTCCAGGGGAAAACAAACCCACCCTAACTAGTCACACTGTGTAACGGAAATACTCCATCCAAGTCAATATCCTCGTGAATCTCTGCGCCCTCTCCAGTCCTTCCTTTTGCCTTCCACTCCTTGCTTATTGAGAAACTATTGACCTGCCTTAAAATTATTCAGACTCTGCTTCCACTGCCCAGTGGGAAGCAAACTTCCAGAGATTAAATTCTCTTGATTATTGTTTTACATTTGTTACAGCTTTCTACTTGCTCAGTCGTTTCTCAAGGTGGGGGAATCAAGATCCAGAGGGCACAGGTTTAAAGTGGGGAAATATAATAATAGGTAATTGAGGGGCAGGTTTTTTACACAGAAAGCAATGGGTATACGGAACGAGTTGCCGGAGAATGTAGTTGAGGCAGCTACACTACATTTAAAAGACATTTCGGGAGGTACATGGATTGGAAAAGTTTACAGGTATATGATCAAACACAGGCAAATGGGATGTGCATAGATGGCATTTTGGTTGACATGGACAAGATGAGCTGCATGGCCTGTTTTCGTGTTGAATGACTGACACCTTCCTTCTTAGTTTTTGCTTAGTCCAGTATTGATGGGGATCCTGTACTCCTTCCAATGTGTTCTGCCTTTTGTGATTGCTTGGTTCTATCAAAGCTGCCATTGGAATGAAGAGTGCTTATGCTGTATTTACAAATGTATAACATCAGAAAAATTTGGAGTTTGCAATTGAGTAAAATAAAAAGACAAAATGCTGGAAATACTCTGCAGGTTAGACCACGTCTGAGTAGAGAAACAGTTAATCTTTTGTCAGAACTGAGAAGGAGACGCTAGAAGCCCGAGGGAAGGAGATGTCTTGATTAGTGTAACATGGTGAGATGGGGATAGGCTGTAAACAAGATCATTTGGCCATTGAGTTTATGTGAGTAGTTGTAGAGAGAACATGGATAAAAGAGTGTAGGATTTATGAAACTGCCTGAAAGTGGCAATACCAGCAGATGGAGTGATAACAAAGTCATATAGTATGCTCGATTTCATCGGTCAGGGCATTGAGTATAAGAGTCAGGAAGCCATGCTGCAGCTTTTTATGACTTTGGTCAGACTGCATTTGGAGTATTGCGTGCAGTTCTGGTCGCCTCTTACAGGAAGGATGTGGAGGCTTTTGGAAAATTTTGCAGAAGAGGTTAACAAGAACAATGCCTGGATTAGGTGGTATGAGCTACTGGGCAAGGTTGGACAGACTTGGATCTTTTCTCTGGAATGCCAGAGGTTGGGGAGAGATCTGATAGAATATAAAATTATGAGAGGCATAGATATAAGGTAGGCGGTCAGAATCTTTTTCCCAGCCTGGAAATATCAAATGCAAGAGGGCTTAGCTTTAAGCTGAGAGGGAGAAAGTTTAAACGAGATGTTCAGGACAAGAGTGCCTGGAACACACTGCCAGAGGTGGTGGCGGAGGAAGATACAATAATGCCGTTCTAGAATCATTTGAATGGGCGCATGGATATGCAGGAATAGGAGGATAAAGATTATATGCAGGCAGTGAAGATCATGGACTTGGATCATGTTAGGCACAGACATTGTGGGCCAAATAGCCTGTTCCTGCGCTGTAATGTCCTATCTATGAAATACAGAAAGGACAATGTGCTCTACGGGTCCTTCACTCCAAGAGAGAAGAAAAAGAAAAATAAGGAGATGGGGGAAAAAACAATAAACAAGCTGAGCCGGTATCACAGGCTGATGATGACAGAAATCAAGTGTGCAACAGCTGATTCACTGCATCATATAGCTGCCATAACCTGTCATACGGAACAGCAACAGGCAACTGTTCTCCTTCCATTTGGTTGCTCCAACTGCTCTTACATTCCAATATCCCTCCACACCTTTCTCCCCTTCACTTTCCTCAGTCCCCATCCCTTCACCTTCCCACCTCTCATCCCTTTTGATCTTCAAGAGGGTTTCCTGGAATCGTAAGTGGATGATCCAACTTGTTGAGGGACCATATTGTACATTGTACTGGAAAACTGTCTGAAGGAACTGCAGATGCTGGTTTAAACCGAAGATAGACACAAAATGCTGGAGTAACTCTGCGGGATAGACAGCATCTCTGAGAGAAGGAATGGGTGACGTTTCGGGTCGAGATCCTTCTTCAGACTAGTCAGGGGAAAGGGATAGGAGAGATATTGACAGTGGTGTAGAGAGATATAGAACAAATGAATCAAAGATATGCCAAAAAAAAGTAACAATGATAAAAGAAACAGGCTATAGGGAGGTTTCACGGCAGTCGGGTCACGACCCATGACCCGTACTGTTGCTACACTACACCAACTGGAGTACACGCGATGAACTGCAGGTAAGCACTTACCATTGTTTCCAGCGTAGCGGGTCCGTTAAAACCTGCCGAAATTGTCCATTTTTGCGCTGTAAATAATTATGGAAATCGGGATACGCGTGAGAGATTTTGGCCTACTTCAGAATTCCAAAAGTGAGGAGAAATGACGGTAGATAGAAGCGAGAGCTGAAGGGACAACAACAGCCAAAGTGCTTGTCGAACATTGGCCGTTTGCTCACTGCATTTCATCAACTAAGGCATTATTTGTGTTTTTTCTTGATTCCTTTGGCATCTAAAAAAATTCAGAAGTGATAAATCTGGCTGTAAAATTTTAAAATCGCCCATGGTTCTCAAGTGGGTTTTTACATACAAAAAGAAAACGCCTCTGAAGCAAAATTTACAACCAGATTTATCACTTCTGAGACTTTTTAGATACCAAAGGAATCAAGAACAAAAACAAATAATGCCTTACTGTTGATGAAATGCAGTGAGCAAACGCGATAATTCCCAATATTTTCAATTCCGATATCTGCACGGCCAATGTTGGGTACATGTCTCTCACACTTACCCGGACTTCCACAATTTTTTACAGCGTAAAAATTCAACATTTTGGCGGTTTTTAACAGGTAGAAAAGTACGCGTTTCTTGCATTAATAACATATACCGGAAGTTACGGATGTCCTCCAGATGGATTGAGCGGCTCCGAGCGTCAAGCCCTATGACCCAGTGACCTTGCGTGCAACCCCCCTATTGTTAGCTATTTGCTAGTGAGAGTGGGAACCTGGTGCAATATCAGGTGCAACTGATATGTGGCCGTCACTTCAAGGCCAGCTGATCAGAGTTCAGGCAGAAGCAAGGATAATGGTAAGGTAAGGAGCCAAGATAAAACAGTACAGCACAGAACAGGCCCTACTTGGTGAACATGATGTCAAGTTAAACTAATTCCTGCATTCCTCGCATATCCATGAGTCTACCCAAAAGCCTATTAAACACCACTATTGTATCTGCTTCCATCACCACCTCAGCTGGGGTGGGAGATTGCAACCATCATGTGGTCCACCCTGTTTTGACGAATGCAATCAACCTGGCGTGCACAACCAAGATCAAACAGAACAAGTTGTCTTACAACTTTAGGCTCTGCACACCGTACGGAAGAAGAAGATCACCTCAGGCAGCCACCACCCAGTGTGAAAACAAAACTTGTCCCTGCACATCTCCTTTAAACTTTGTCCCTCTCAGTTTAAAGCTAATCTTCAAAATGTGCACCTGGGGAAAGTCAAGTCACATTTATTTATATAGCACATTTAAAAAACAACTCTCGTTGGCCAAAGTGCTTTACATTTGTTATAAGAATAATATAAACAAACAAACTACATACATATATACATATAGCCCTCGCTCAGAGGACGTCAAGAAAGGCTTGTGAGTATAGATAAGTTTTTAGTCTTGACTTAAAGGAGTCGATGGAGGGGGCAGTTCTGATGGGAAGGGGGATGCTGTTCCACAGTCTAGGAGCTGCAACCGCAAAGGCGCGGTCGCCCCTGAGCTTATGCCTAGACCGCGGGATATTCAGCAACCCCAAGTCGGCCGATCTGAGGGACCTGGAGGTGGAGTGGTGGGTGAGAAGACTTTTTATGTAGGTGGGGGCAAGCCCATTGAGGGCTTTGTAGACATAGAGGAGGATCTTGAAATGTATACGGAACCGCACAGGGAGCCAGTGGAGAGAGGCCAGGATCGGGGTGATGTGGTCCCTTTTTCGGGTGCCCGTCAGGAGTCTCGCAGCCATTCGTCCTTGTCCCGCCTGCGTTTTGGACCAATTGCAGGCGGGACAGGGATGATTGGCTGATGCCAGTGTAAAGGGAGTTGCAGTAATCTAGGCGGGAGGAGATAAATGTGTGGATGATCTTTTCGAGGGCATCAAAGTGTAGGAATTGTTTTATTTTAGCTATAGGAAAAGGTTCTGCCCTATCAATACTTCATGAATTTATATACTTGTATCAGGTGCTCCAAAGTAAACAGTCCAAGTTCGTCCAAGAACGCAAAGTACTGGAGTAACAAAAGTACTGGAGTAATAAAAGCGCAGGAGAAGGTTAGGCAGCATTACTGCAGGACATGCATAAGCGACGTTTTGGGTCGAGGCCATTCTTCAGACTCTCCCGAGGTTTTCTCCAGAGATGCTGCCTGACAAGCTGAGTTACTCCACCCTTGCCTGTTGTTGATGTATATCCCGCTGTACACTTTGACAGATTTTTTCACTGTCTGCAACTTCCCAATTATGATGCTGTCCGCAAGATAGAAATGTCAAATACAGGAGGGCAGAAGTAAAAGGGGTTAAGATAATGTGCGGGTGATGTTTTTTTTTTCACTTGTTGATGGGTGTTTGGAATGTGCTGATGGGGGTGGAGGAAAAACGACAGGGTGACAGGGAGAACGTAGAAACTCTACAGACAGTACGTAGTCAGGATCGACCTTGAGTCTGTGGCGCTGTAAATACAGTAACTCTACTGCTGTGTCACCGTGCCGTCCTGTCAATGCCTTTAAGAATATTGCTAAGAACTGACCCTTCGCTCCACCATTTCTTTGCTAATCATGATGCCAATCTAACCAAAGATAAATACAAAATGCTGGAGTAACTCTGCGGGACAGGCAGCATCTCTGGAGAGAAGGAATGGGTGACGTTTTGGGTTGAGACCCTTCTTCAGACTAGTCAGGGGAAAAGACAGTGATGTTGAGAGATATAGAACAAATGAATGAAAGATATGCAAAAAAGTACGATTATAAAGGAAACAGGCCATTGTTCGATGTTTGCTAGGTGAGAACGGGAACCTTGTGCAACTTGGGTGGGGGAGAGATAGAGAGGGAGCGCAGGGGTTACTTGAAGTTGGAAATATCCATATTCATACCACTGGGTTGTAAGCTGCCCAAGCAAAATATGAGATGCTGTTCCTCCAGTTTGTGATTAGCTTCAATCTGACGATGTAGGAAGCCTAGGACAGAAAGATCTGTGTGGGAAATCAAAGTGTATGGCAACTGGGAGATCAGGTAGGTCCAGACGGACTGAGCAAAGTTGTTCAACGAAACAATCGCCTAGTCTGTTTGGTCTCGCCGATGTATTAGAGACCACATCTTCAACAATGGATACAGTAGATAATGCTATATGTGTTCTAATATATTGTCTCTTGTCTGGACTTCAGCTGTTAAAGGAAACAGTGGAAAGCCAAAGAATGTGTGAATTGATGAAGCAACAGGAGGTTCATCTGAAGCAGCAGGTATGATCTTTGTCAGTCGTCATCTCTGCCCTCCTATATGAGTTGGGTTCCTTACGACAGGCATCTCAAAGCACTAGAGAGTTGCCACAATTATCTCCCCAAAATCTTCCACATTCACTCACTGACTGGAGAAGCAAGTCAACATCACTTGGTTTTTCAGGTCAATATCCGAACCCTAATGCACTTTAGTTGCCTCCATTGGCCAGATCGCTGTTTGCATGACCAGCACTCGATTTGTGAAACAAATACTCTTGTGATGTTTGTGATGGTAAGAGATTGCCACAATCACGGGAAAAAGCTCAAATGCTCTCAAAATCTCCTTGAATACAGCCTGGGTGTCCTATGAGGGCTTACGACTCCTAAAGACCTTTCAAGGTGGACCTTGAAGCTCTATGAGTGCTTACGACTCCTAAAGACCTTTCAAGGCACTTCCTATCCCATTTGCATCTCCTTGGTCACCTTATTATCCTGCACACCAGAGCGGGCGTAAGTCACCCTTTATTCAGTGGGATCATGCATGAACTGTTTGCATCCCATTTTTCTTTCTTCTGTTACTAGGCGCTGTTTATTTTTTGTAAGCAACCATGTAATTTTTGAAAAAATACTTAGCAACCCACAATAGGGCAGCAGAGTGGTGCAGCAGTAGAATTGCTGCCTTGCAGCGCTTTCAGCGCCAGAGACCCAGGTTAGCTCCTGACCACGGGTGTTGTCTATGCGGAGTTTGTACGTTCTCCCAATGACTGCATCGGTTTTCTCCGAGAGTTTCCTCCCACACTCCAAAAACATGCAGGTTTGTAAGTTAATTGACCTGGTATAAATGTAAAGTGTCCCTAGTGTGGATAGTGTCAATGTGCAGGGATCACTGGTCGGTGTGGACTCGGTGGGCCGAAGTGCCTGTTTCAGCACTGTATCTCTAAACTAAACAATTTACGTGAATTTTGATTTGGAGATTCACTGTGAAGGAAATCATGAACCATTCTTGTTCTGTTCCTAAATGAGACATGCAATTTTAAATCCATATTAATTTTTATGTATGTTTGTTTTGTATTTTAACAGCTGGCCCTATATACAGGAAAGTTTGAAGAATTCCAAACTACTCTGTCAAAAAGTAATGAAGTTTTTACAACTTTCAGGCAAGAGATGGAAAAGGTAAAGGTGGTCAACTTGATGGAGTGGATATACTGGCTGAGGTTTTAAATCGTAATTAACTATTTGGCTTGTTATACCTTGCAAACTTACCTGCAAATTTTTGCCAATAAAACAGCTTTCTTTTAAGCTGATAATTGGATTGCAAGAGTTTTTCTTAGCTTTATAATTTATTTTATCAGTATCTCTAGTATTTCAGAATGTATGAAGAAGGGTCTTGACCTGAAACGTCACCCTTTCCTTCTCTCCAGAGTTGCTGCCTGTCCCGCTGAGTTCCTCTAGCTTTTTGTGTCTATCTTTCTCTGAGTGGAAATTTAGAGGTTTTGTTTTAGAAATGTTCTAGCCTACATTGTAGCGACCAATTGTAACGCTTGCATCGCTGGTTGTTCAGGCGAGTGTGAATCAGGAAGTTCCCTGGTTTGTCGCTCTCGACCACGCCTTCACTCACTCCGTTAGTTTACTTTATTACCACGTGCACCAAGGTACAGTGAAAGGCTTCTGTTTGCATGCTATCCAGTTTGCATGCTATAGTCCAGAAAAGACTATAAATGATTACAATCAAGCCTCCACAGTGTACAGATAAAGGGTACAACATTTAGTCCAAGATAAAATAACCTCGCACAGGCATAAAACTCGTCCATTTAGACTACAGAAATGGTCTTCTAGACATTGGTCATGTTTGGCACATACATTGTGGGATGAAGGGCCCATTCCTGGGCTGTCATGTTTTATGTTCTTATCCTATGTTTTATAATCTCTCTGCATACATCAGTCCTACCATCCTAGGAATCAGCCAGGTATACCTTTGCATCTCCTCCATGTCACCGATATTGTTTCTCAGATGAAGAGACTAAAACTGCACACACATCGTTGGATATAGTCTCACCTAGACCCTGGATAGCTTTACCAACTTGTTGCAACTTGCTTTGAGTAGCATCACTTTCTGTCATTATAATATTTCAAGAGTTAATTCTCATTTATATGTTTTTTTTCCTGTTTTTAATAAGATGACCAAAAAAATTAAAAAACTGGAAAAGGAGACCACAATGTATCGGACCAGATGGGAGAGCAGCAATAAAGCTTTACTGGACATGGTGGAGGAGGTAAACATGGCTTCTGTTCTGGTCCAAGAACTAGAATGTTAATTTTAAATCTTAACACAAAGCAGTGATATCTAATCTCCATCCAGTTAATCAACTTTTGTGTGTCAATCCTTGGTGTTTTTAAACAGTACTTTCCAAATCCACAGCTCGAATTAGAGACCAATTGAAGGTTGCTTTGCCATCTGTGAAAGCAAGATGCAAGACCATCAGATTGGAGAAGTCCAGACTTATTTGACTCAAGTACTGAGTTGTGATTTCCAGTAGCAGGAGTAGGCCATTCAGCCCTACCATGCTGCTTCAACACCACATGCTTTTATGGTTGACCATTGACTTCAGAACTCCATGATGGACACACAATGATAATTGCTAAATGTACCTCCATCCCCCCCGCCTCATCCCATCCAGAGTGGGAACTTCTCTTTACATTGCATGATTTTATTCAGCTGCTTACCTCCTAAGACAATGCTGGCATCACATGTTGCTCATCGTATACTGTTGTTGCTCCTCAGTAAGTTGTTGGAAGATAGTAGAAAGGCCAAATTATTGATTTCCTTTGCTAAATGGAAATTATTTGATGACACCAAGACACAGTGAGAAGGTTTGTTTACATACTATGCAGTCGAATCATCCTATACATGAGTACATCAATCCATGTACAGGTAGTGCAACAAATGAAATAACCAAAGTGCAGTAGATAATGTTATGGAATTGTAGTGTTACAGATGTGGAGAAAAAGTACATGGTCTGAATGAGGTTGTTTGGGAGATCTGTGCTTATGGGAGGGCCATTCATTAATCTGGTAAGAGGGGAAGAAGCTGTTCCTGAATCTGGTGGAACATGCTTTCAAGCTTTTTTATTTTTGCCCTACTGGAGGAGAGGGAATGACCGGGGTGAAAATGGTCTTTGATTATGTTGGCTGCTTTCCCGAGTGGGCGTGAAGTGTAAATGGAATCAAAGGTGGGAAGGTTGGTCTATGTGATGGACTGGGCTATGTCCACAACTCTGTGGTTTCTTGCAGTATTGGGCAGAGCTGTCACCAAACATCCCAATAGGAAGCTATCTGCAGTGCATCTGTAGAAGTTGGCAAGAGTAGTTGGAGACAAGCTAAACTTCCTCAATCTCCTGGGGAAATAGAGGTGTTGGAGCACTTTCCTAGCTGTGGTCCAGGGCTGATTGGTGATATTTATACCCAGAAACCTGAAGCTCGCGACCATCTGCACTTCAGCACCTTTGATGTTGACTGGAGCATGTATGCCATCTCGCTTCTTGAAGTTAATAATTAGCTCTTTTGTCTTGCTGGTGTTGAGGGAGAGGTTGTTGTCTTGACACCACTCTGTCTTCCTCCTTTACTCCGTCTTGTCAATGTTTGAGTTCTAGCCCACTATAGTGGTGTTATCTGCAAAATTATAGATGGAGTTTCATCACAATTTGGCTGCACAGAAGGTGTATTGTTGCCTATCCTCACTGATGTGATTACGATCTATAGGTCAGAACGTCGAGGATGCAGTAGCAGAGGTGGATGCTGATAACTCGGTTCAAGAGTTTAGAGATTAGTTTGTTTGGGATTATGGTGTTGAAGGCATACCTATAGTTATTAAGACTCTGGCATTGGGGTCCTTGTTATCTTGAGGTTTACAGATAACTGAGTATGTTGAACATTGGCTTTATTGACTCTTCATTTTTTTAATTGAAACTAGAAAACCCTACGTGACAAAGAATTTGAAAATCTACAGATAAAGATTCAGCGCCTGGAGAAGTTGTGTCGAGCTCTTCAGACAGAGAGGAATGACTTGAATAAAAAGGTTCATGATCTGAGTGTTCAATCAACACACAAGGGCCACGATAGAGAGGCTGGGGAAAATGATTCGCTGTGCTTCAGTAATGTCCCCCAAGATTATCAAAGTCCACAATCCACTCCAGGTGTTTCTGTAAAGGCTGATTGTCCTATCCAAGAAATCCAGCTCTCTCCTGAAGTGTGTCCTTGTGCCACTGAGCAGATGCAGTCACCTCTATTTACAGAAAATTTGGAGGAATCTAAGATTGAAGCTTCTAGCAACCAACCTGAGTTACTGTCATCGAACAGCTCCTTGGAGTAACTTCCCACTGCTTGGGAAGCATGAAAAGATACATTAATGTTACTATAATATAAAATGACATGACTGTATGGAACTCGTACATTTTTACAATATCTTGGTTTGGCTGAAATATTATTCAATAGTGATTTGGGTATAAAAGTTCCCTGCAAAGCTTGTTGACATAGAATCATATTTTCTGTATTAGACAAAGGTTCATCCAAGTATAAGTGGAAAATATTTGGTTTAATTGCATGCAAAAAAATTGGTGATAAATACGTTCCTGAAAACAAATGTGCTCTTTCATAAATGATTAGAACCCATTTGAAAGTTAACAGGCTGATCAGATGCCTTTCATTTACACGCTCTTAACACCATAGATTTGTTGCTGATCCAAAGTCTACTTTGCTCTCCCACCCCCAGAGTATGAATCTCTCCAGTTCTTTCATTTCACTGTGCTTTCCTCCCACAGTTGAGCTGACAATTACATGCTGCTCATCATCTTTTGTTTCTCAGTGAATTGTTAGAAGACTTGTGACATTCATAAAAAACATATTTTCCGCCAATTGAAATGGTTTAAAGAGACTTGTTCTCAAGCAAATGTTTAAGCAAATAAAATGACTCTTGGGCATCATTGTCAAAGAGCTTCTGAGGGAGCCTTTTACTTCCTCAACCCAGCTAATTTAAAATGATGGCATAACTGAACCAAACTTTCTACTTTTCCTTTATCTTCTATTAATCATTTTTTGCTTCCAGTTTCTTTTGTATAACACTTGCTTAGAGTAAAAAAACCTTCTCAAATGTTTATTTTAAATCTCTTACTGCATCATTTAGAACATATTGTGAAATTTAAAACTGAAGACATTACCATTACAAATGGTGTTTGTGATGTTGCCTTTTGGAAATATTTTAATGAGAGCTGATATGTAGTTATTTGTGCCCTCCTACTGCTCATTGGTACATGAGTACAAATAAAATGTCACATAGCACTTTTTCACATGCCATCTTCATTTTGTGTTGCTGTCTCGTTTCTTAAGGTTTCTTTTTCAGGACTTCAGCTTTGTTACAGATATTTTTGAAATTTTTAACCAAAAATAAAATCTTTTGTTATACTCGGGAATCAAAGTGCTGGTAACTTACTAAATCGTGCTTCACAATTCTACACTATTACACTGCACAGAAAAAAATAGTTTGAGCAAATGCTGTAACTTTTACAGCCTGTCCAACAATTGTGATTATTTAGTGTTGAAATATTGTTTCGGCGAGAAATGAAATTTAGCCACTGCTCCAATCACCTGAT
Source organism: Malacoraja senta (assembly GCA_038087875.1). Lineage (NCBI taxonomy): Eukaryota > Metazoa > Chordata > Chondrichthyes > Rajiformes > Rajidae > Malacoraja > Malacoraja senta. The sequence goes on along the minus strand of CM075999.1, from coordinate 4,489,201 downwards.
AAATGACCTGACACAAGTTCAAAATACATAGAAGGTAATTGTGATGTGTGAAAACATTCAATTAAAATGAACTACTTAAATATGCAGTTATCAATGAATTATAAAATTGATAGAGGTGGATGAATTATTCCCAAACTATTTTCAATTGTTAAATTTCATCAGAATCATGTACAATCTAAGCAAAAGCATTATTTTATTTCTTGCATGTGCATGTGTGCAGACATGCTTCAATGCTTATTTTATAACGTGGATATATTAATAATTGAGCGATCTATTCTAGTTAATGTGAAAGCAATTTATTTTGCCACCAGTAGATGGGTATATATTAAGTGGTAGATATTTCTGTTCCTACCTATATCACTAAAGCTTGCCCCCTTAAACTTCCTGCAAGAAAAAAAACACATTTGGGTGTACTGTAGTATCCAAGTATATTAATTATACAGTATTTCCTTGAATTAGTTGCCTTTCATAATTGACAACCAGTTTTTTACAGAAAAGCTGCATGTAGTGATTAACAGACATTTGGAAATTCAAGAATAAATCTAGAATTTGGGGGGTGGGTAGGTGTACTAATTTGGGGTAAGGCAGATTACAAGATCATTAGGTCGAGGGAGATTTGGAGCAACTATTATTAAATAACTCATGTAGGAGTTGTTTAAAGCCAACTGAACAGAGTAAGGAACAGGGACAAGGATGGCAAAGTGAGGGACCCTTGGGTGATCGGAGAGCTTGTAAACTTGGCCAAATTACGTGCCTTCATAGGTCAGGCATTGAGTATTAAGTCACATTGCAGCTTTAAAATTTGTTAGACTGAGTTTGGAGTATCGTACATAGTTCTGGTTGCCACTTTACAGAAAAGATATGGCAACTTTGGAGATGATACATGAGGTTTATCAGAATAGTCTGGGTTAGAACATGTTTAGTTTAGTTTTTGTTTACTATTGATGTTTAATAATCGGGAGATCAGGTAGGTCTAGGCGGACCGAGTGGAGGTGTTCAGCGAAACGATCGCCGAGCCTGCGCTTGGTATCGCTGATATATGGAGGCCCACACCTGGAACAACGGATACAGTAGATGAGGTTGGAGGAGGTGCAAGTGAACCTCTGCCTCACCTGAAAGGACGTCTGGGTCCTTGGACAGAGTTGAGGGAGGAGGTAAAGGGCGGTTGCGGGGGAAAGTGCTGGGGAGGGGGTGGTTTGGGTGGGAAGGGATGAATTAACCAGGGAGTTGTGGAGGGAACGGTCTCTGTGGAAATGCTGGTGGCTTTGGTATTTGGCTGCAGTCATAAGTAGTATAGTAGGGGGCTTGAGATCAACATTCCTGTGGGGCACCAGTGTGGAGGATTATTGTAGAAGATGATTTGTTCCCTATCCTTGCTGATTGTGGTTTGTTGGTCAGGAAGTTGAAGATCCAGTTGCAGAGGGGAGTGCTGACTCCAGGTTTCATAAGTTTGGAGATGAGCTTGCGGATAATGCTGTTGACACCAGAGCTGTAGGTCATAAGGAATGGGAGTAGAATTAGACCATTTGGCCCATCAAGTCTCCATTTAATCATGGCTGATCTATCTCACCCTCTTAACCCCATTCTTCTGCCTTCTCCCCCATAACCTCTGATACCTGTACTAATCAAGAATCTATCTCTGCCTTAATACCCACTGACTTGGCCTCAACAGCCTTCTGTGGCAAAGAATTCCACAGATTCACCACCCTCTGACTTTAAAAAAATCTAATCTTCCTAAAAGAACATCTTTTAATTCCGAGGCTATGACTTCTAGTCTTAGACTCTCCCACTAGTGTAAACATCCTCTCCACATCCACTCTATCCAAGTCTGACATAGATTTACGAGGATGGTGCTAGGACCAGAGGGTGTGAGCTATAGGGTGAGGTTGAGTAGGCTGGGTCTCTATTACTTGGAGTGCAGGAGGATGAGGGGTGATCTTATAGAGGTGTATAAAATCATGAGAGGAATAGATCGGGTAGATGCACAGAGTCTTTTGCCCAGTGTAGGGGAATCTAGGGCCGGAAGACAAAGGTTCAAGGTGAAGGGGAAAAGATTTAATAGGAATCTGAGGGGTAACTTTTTCACACAAAGGGTAGTGGGTGTATGGAACAAGTTGCCAGAGGAGGTAATTGAGGCTGGGACTATCACAATGTTTAAGAAGCAGTTAGACAGGTACATGGATAGGACAAGTTTGGAGGGATATGGACCAAGCACAGGCAGGTAGGACTAGTGTAGCTGGGACATTTTGGCCGGTGTGGGTAAGTTGGGCCGAAGGACCTGTTTCCACACTGTATCACTCTATGATTATGTCCTTCTCCCGGTGTTCCAGGGATGAGTGCAGGGCTGGGGGAGATGAAGTGCAGTGCATCAAGGCTGCTTGATAGATTGGATTTAATATGTGCCATAACCTGTCTCTACCGGACGGTGTATTGGCTGCAAGAAGGTGAACACGTTTGGAATGTTTTCTCTGGAGTACTTGAGGTTGAGGAAATGTGATTGAAGTGTATAAAATATTGAGGTGTAGTCAGAACCTTATTCCCAGGATGGAAATGTCAAAGAGAGAGGCCATAGTTTAGCTTAGAGATACAGCACGGAAACAGACGAGTGATATTGATATCGATCACCCATTCACACTAGTTCTATGTTGCCCCATTCCCACATCCACCCCTTACGCACTGAGCAGTTTACAGAGGTAAATTAACAAGGAGTACGTTGCTTTAGGTCAGACTTGTGAGAAGTTTTATTTTACCGAGTGGTGGGTGTCTGGAAGGTCCCTCCAGAAGTGGTGGAGGCAGATATGAAATGAGGTTTTAAGAGACATTCAGATAGGCAGGAAATGGGGGAATACAAATTACATGCAAGCATTGGAGACCAGTTTAACTTGACATTATTTTCGGCATAGAAATTGGTGTGGGACTTTATTTCTTGGAGTGCAGGAGGCTGAGGGGTGATGTTATCGAGGTGTAAGATCATGGTGGGGAGATAGATAGGGTGCATGCACAGTCTTTTACCCACGGCGTGGAGAATTGAGAAATCGAGGGCATCGATTTAAGGTAAGAGAGGAAAGACTTTTTCACACAGGAATCTGAAGAAGGGTCTCGACCCGAAACGTCACCTATCCATTTCCCCCGGAGATGCTGCCTGACCCGCTGAGTTACTCCAGCACTCTGTGTCTATCCGGTGTAAACCAGCATCTGCAGTTCTGTCCACATGTGTCTGTGAGAGGTACACAAAAATGCTGGAGAAACTCAGCGGGTGCAGCAGCATCTATGGAGCGAAGGAAATTGGCAAAGTTTCGGGCCGAAACCCTTCTTCAGACTCAGTCTGTGTCTGTGACAGGTTGGTCACAATCTCCCCGCCCGCCGCTGATTGACGGGACGGTCCCGCCCTCGCGGTCTACATGGTTTCTGCGTTAAAGACACAAAGTGCCGGAAACATCGTTGTTCGTGAGGTCGGAGGTCCGTTCCAGGGCCGCGGCGACACCTCCCACTTGGGCCGGATCGTCACCGGTCCAAGCCCCGACCTTCCGCACAACTTGGACGAGCTGTGAGTCAGGACAAGGCGCGGTTCAGATTGAGAACGAGTAGCTGCTGGGGCCTTGATCATTGAAGAAATAAACGGATCCCCTTGCAATCGGCCGACATTCCCAACGAGAATAAATACAGTAAACTACAGCTGCGGAGGTGAGTTAAGCAATAGTTAAGACCAGGTTCAGTTTTATTTCCTGCGTGAAGTGTTGCTCAGAACGAGGCTGGACCGCACACAGAAAGAACCAAAGATCCTATAGCAAGCTCCGCTATAGGATCTTTGGAAAGAACAGCCAAATGATGCCTGCCAGAAATGGCCTGATCTTATACAGAAAGAGAATAAACTGAAGTTGGAGAATTTGTTACAGCATCTGGAAGAAGGTGTGTTCCTCAAACAGATATGGAAATGGACCCCAGCTGCAGCCCTTCCAGGTGAGACAGGTTCATACGCACCTCCTCTACCCTCATCTCCATCTGATGTTCCCGAAGGCCAACTCGATCTGCCGGTTGCGAATCATTTAACTTGCCTTCCCATTCCCCATACTGCCTTCCTGTCTTCATTTTGTTTAGTTCAGTTTATCGTCAAGTGTACTGAGGTACAGTGAAAAGCTGTTGTTGTGTGCTAACCAGACAATAGACATACATGAAGCCATTCACAGTGTACAGATACAACGCCCTCCATAATATTTGGGACAAAGACCCATCATTTATTTATTTGCCTCTATACTCCACAATTTGAGATTTGTAATAGAAAAAAATCACATGTGGTTAAAGTGCACATTGTCAGATTTTAATAAAGGCCATTTTTATACATTTTGGTTTCACCATGTAGAAATTACAGTTGTGTTTATACATAGTCCCCCCCCCCCCCCCCCATTTCAGGGCTGTCTGGGACTGTAGGGGAAGAGGCCATAGTCACAGAGCTATATCATGGAGAAACAGGCCCTTTGGCCTAACCTGTCCACGCTGACCAAATAGCCGGCACCTGGCATATCCAAACCCTTCCTATCCATGTTGTAATTGTCCCCGCCTCTACCAGCAGCTCAGTCCATATATGCACTTCATAAAGGTTTATAAGAATACGGTTCAAATACAGGCAAGTGGTCGAGTTGGCTTGAAGGACCTGTTCCTGTGCTGGATGACCACTGGATGAAAAGGTTGCCTTTCAGGTCCTTTTTAAATCCCCCCCCCCCCTCCTCTCACCTTAAACATATGCCCTTTAGTTTTAGACTCCTCTACCCCGGAAAAGGCTGTGACTGTTCACCTTTTCTCTGTTCCTCGTGGTATTGTCACTCCTCAGTCTCCCGTACACCAGGAAAAAAAGACCTAGCCTATTCAGTGATAGACAAAACGCTGAAGTAACTCAGCGGGACAGTCAGCATCTCTGGAGACAAGGAATGGGTGATGTTTCCAGTTGAGACCCTCTTTCAGACCTATGCAGAGTCTCCCTTTAACTCTGACCTCCAGACCTGACAAATGTCTTTTGCAAACTTTCCAGTTTAATGAAGAAACAAGGAACTGCAGATTTACATGGAAGGGCAGAAAGTGCTAAAGTAACTCAGCAGATCAGATGGGGTGCGAGATTGCAACCTTCACGTGGTCCACCCTGTTTCAACGAATGCAATCAACCTGGCGTGCACAATCAAATAAGATCAAATAGAACAAGTTGTCCTACAACTTTAGGCTGTGCATGCCATACACAAGAAGAAGAAGCAGATCAGGCAACATCTCTAACATGACATGCCAGTTGTTTGATTTTCAGTGGTGTAAATGTACCACCAGTTTAACAGTGGAACTCTCTTTGTTCCCCTCTCGATCATCTAAGAATTTATCCTGTAAGATTGAAATAAAAGCCTTGGCATTTTATATCCACGTTTCACTGTTAGTTAAAGACGTTTCTGATGCGGAATACATTTATCATGTTGCATTATATGTCCAGACTGTTTATGGAATTACATGGCACAGAAACGATTCCTTAGATTTCTCCCCTCTTTCTTTCAGCTTGTGCCCTCTCATTGTAATTCTAGAAAATAAGATTCTATCATCAAAAAGATAAGGCACTGAGTCAGCTTCCTGCACTCTAGAGAGAATAAACCCAGTCTATCTGTTCTCTCTTAGAACTGCGGCCATCTGTTTCAGGCAACGTCCTGGTGAATCTCGTCTGCACTCTCTTACCATATCCTTCCTGTAGTGTGGCAACCAGATCTTGGTGTTGATGGGATGAAACTTTAAAAGGATCAATTTGTTCACTTGGTTTATTTCAACTTTGATCTCCTATCGTGCAAAGGTGAAACACCTGAGGATGGAAGAAAAAATAAAGAAACAAAGTCCAAGGATTACTTTGTCCCAGCACTGCAGTCCCAGGAAATCTCCTATGCCCATCTGTGAGAGTACAGCCTTGTGTCCCGTGTTACCTCAGCTTTCATCACCAAAACTAAAGTCAAAATTGAAAAGGTTGGTGCTAAATGAATGAGAGAAAACTCTCAATGTCATTTTATTGTATATTTTCTTGAGTAATCTGTTCCATCCAACATCACAAGTGTATAATGTACTTGGTGATCAATCACTATGCCTTTCACTGTGATATATTGGAAACTAAACGTGGCAAAGCAGAACCACAGATGATTGTGATCTGTTGTACACACAGTGGATTCGATTTGGCTCAAGTAGAACAAAGTCTCATGAAACTGATTGATATTTTTGAAGATGTGATCAAAAAGGTTGATGAGGGCAGAGCAGTAGACGTATATATACGGATTTCAGCAAGACATTCGACAAGGTTCAACATGGCAGGCTGCGCTGGAATATTAGAGCGCATGGGTTCCAAGGAGAGATGGCTGAATGGATAGAAAATTGGCTTCATGGAAGGAACTGGAGATTGATGAAGGAAGGTTGCTTTTCGGACTGGAGGCCTGTGATTAGTGGTGTGCCTCAGCTTTGGTGCTGGGCCCATTGCTGTTTGTCATCTACATCAATGATTTGGACGAAAACGTACATGGCATGATTATCAAGTTTGCAGATGACACAAAATTGGGTGGTATTGTAGATAGTGAAGATGGTTGTCAAAAATTGCAGCAGGGTCTTGATTGGTTGGGCAGGTGGGCTGAGGAATGGTTGAGGGAATTTAATACAGTCTGCATCCCAGGGTACTTAAGGAAGTGGCTCTAGAAATCGTGGATGCATTTGTGATAATTTTCCAATGTTCTATAGACTCAGGATCAGTTCCTGTGGATTGGAGGGTAGCTAATGTTATCCCACTTTTTAAGAAAGGCGGGAAAGAGAAAACAGGGAATTATAGACCAGTTAGCCTGACATCGGTGGTGGGGAAGATGCTGGAGTTAATTATAAAAGATGAAATAGCCGCACATTTGGATAGCAGTAACAGGATCGGTCCGAGTCAGCATGGATTTACGAAGGGGAAATCATGCTTGACTAATCTGGAATTTTTTGAGGATATAACTAGGAAAATGGACAAGGGAGAGTCAGTGGATGTAGTGTACCTGGACTTTCAGAAAGCATTTGATAAGGTCCCACATAGGAGATTAGTGGCCAAAATAGGGCACATGGTATTGGGGGTAGGGTGTTGACATGGATAGAAAATTGGTTGGCAGACAGAAAACAAAGAGTAGGGATTAATGGGTCCCTTTCAGAATGGCAGGCAGTGACTAGTGGAGTACCGCAAGGCTCGATGCTGGGACCGCAGCTATTTACAATATACATCAATGATTTGGATGAAGGGATTCAAAGTAACATTAGCAAAGTTGCAGATGACACAAAACTTGGTGGCAGTGTGAACTGTGAGGAGGATGCTGTGAAAATGCAGGGTGACTTGGACAGGTTGGGGGATGGCAGATGAAATTTAATGTGGATATCCTCTTTGGTATCAAAAACAGGAAGGCAGATTACTATCTAAATGGCGTCAATTTGGGAAAAGGGGAAGTACAACGGGATATGGGGGTCCTTGTTCATCAGTCTATGAAAGTAAGCATGCAGGTACAGCAGGAAATGAAGAAAGTAAGTAAGTAAGTAAGTTTATTGGCCAAGTATTCACATACAAGGAATTTGCCTTGGTGCTCCTCCCACAAGTAACAACATGACATACAGTGACAGTTACGAATGACTCAGAAAACACTAAACATTAATAATAATATAACATTAATGATAAAACACCATTGATCAAGCATGTGAACCAACAAAATACCAGATCAAAGGGAGGCTACAGATTTTGGGCTGTTGAGTAGAGCAACTACTCGCGGATAAAAACTGTTTTTATGTCTGGCTGTGGCAGCTTTGACAGTCCGGAGTCACCTTCCAGAGGGAAGTGATTCAAAGAGTTTGTGGCCAGGGTGAGAGGGGTCAGAGATGATCTTGCCTGCTCGCTTCCTGGTCCTTGCAGTGTACAGTTCATCAATGGAGGGAAGGTTGCAGCCAATAACCTTCTCTGCTGATCGGACGATTCGCTGCAGCCTCCGGATGTCGTGCTTGGTGGCTGAGCCAATCCAGACCATGATGGAGAAGGTGAGAACAGACTCTACGATGGCTGTGTAGAATTGGACCATCATTGCCTGTGGCAGATTGTGCTTCCTCAGCTGCCGTAGGAAGTACATCCTCTGTTGTGCCTTTTTGACTGTGGAGTCGATGGTAGCCCCCCACTTAAGGTCCTTGGAGATGATGGTTCCCAGGAACTTAAAAGACTCCACAGATGTGACTGTGATGTTGTTGATGGTGAGTGGGGTGAGGGGAGGGGGAGTTCTCCTAAAGTCTACAATCAATTCCACTGTCTTAAGAGCATTCAGCTCTAGGTTGTTGCGATGGCACCAGGACGCCAGCTGTGTCACTTCCTGTCTGTAAGCCGATTCCTCCCCATCCTGGATCAGTCCAACCAGGGTTGTGTCGTCCGCAAACTTGAGAAGCTTGACAGAGGAGTCTGTGGAGGTGCAGTCGTTGGTGTAGAGAGAGTAGAGGAGAGGAGAGAGTACGCAGCCTTGCGGTGCTCCTATGCTGAGCGTTTGCGGGTCCGAGATGTGCTTCCCCAGCCTCACATGCTGCTTCCTGTCTGTCTGGAAGCTGGTGGTCCACCGACAGGGGTTCAGGCACAGTCAACTCGGAAAGTTTGGAGTGCAGTAGCTCTGGCACAATGGTGTTGAATGCAGAGCTAAAATCAACAAACAGGATCCTCGCATAGGTTCCCTGGCGGTCTAGGTGCTGTAGGATGAAGTGCAGGCTCAGTTTTACTGCATCATCCACAGATCTATTGGCCTGATATGCAAACTGCATAGGATCCAGCAGTGGGATCGTGATATTTTTCAGCTTGGCCAGCACAAGCCTTTCGAGTGTCTTCATGACTACCAAGGTCAGTGCGACAGGCTTGTAGTCATTAAGACAAGTAATCCTTGCCTTTTTGGGTACAGGGACAATAGTGGAGACTTTGAAGCAGGCAGGGACAGTACATGTTTGCAGGGACTGGTTGAATTTGTCTGTATAGACCGGTGCTAGCTGTTTGGCACAGAGCTTAAGAGTAGACGGAGAAACATTGCCAGGTCCTGGAGATTTCCGGTTTTTTTGTCTTCTGAAAAGCCTCTCCACCTCCTCTATTTTTATTGTTGATATTGAATTAGTGATGTTGTGCAGCACAGAGGGTGTGGGTGATTGGGTGTGAACTGGTGATTGGAGGGGGGTGGGTGTAGAAGGGCCACAGTGAATTGCATGTTGGCCTTTATAACAAGAGGAGTCGAGTATAGGAGCCAAGAGGTCCTTCTGCAGTTGTACAGAGCCCTAGTGAGACCACACCTGGAGTATTGTGTGCAGTTTTGGTCCACTAATTTGAGGAAGGACATTCTTGCTATTGAGGGAGTGCAGCGTAGGATTACAAGGTTAATTCACGGGGTGGCGGGACTGTCATATGCTGAGAGAATGGAGTGGCTGGGCTTATACACTCTGGAGTTTGAAGGATGAGAGGGGATCTTATTGAAACATATAAGATTGTTAAGGTTTGGACACGCTAGAGGCAGGAAACATGTTCCCGATGTTGGGGGAGTCCAGAACCAGGGGCCACAGTTTAAGAATAAGGGGTAAGCCATTTAGAACGGAGACGAGGAAACACTTTTTCTCACAGAGAGTTGTGATTCTGTGGAATTCTCTGCCTCAGAGGGTGGTGGAGGCCGGTTCGCTGGATACTTTCAAGAGAGAGCTAGATAGGGGATATGGGGAGAAGGCAAGGACGGGGTACTGATTGGGGATGAGCAGCCATGATCACATTGAATGGCGGTGCTGGCTCGAAGGGCCGAATGGCCTACTCCTGCACCTATTGTCTATTGTCTACAAATGTTGCATTTTGGGAAGTCTAACAAAGCTATAGAGAGGTTGAGCAGGCTAGGACTCTATTCGATTGAGCACAGGAAAATGAGGGGTGATCTTAGGAGAGGAATAAATTGGGTAAATGCACAGAGTCTCTTGCTGAGAGTAGGGGAAATCGAGAACCAGAGGACATAGGTTTACAGTGAGGAGATAAAGATTTAATAGGACCATGAGGGGTAACATTTTTACACAAAGGATGGGGGTAAGGAACGAGCTGCCAGAGGGAGTAGTGGGGACGAGTACTATCGCAATGTTCAAGAAACATTTAGACAGGTACATGGATATGATAGGTTTAGAGGGATATGGGTGAAACGCCAGCAGGTGGGTCTAGTGTAGATGGGGCATGTTGGTCGGTGTGGGCAAGTTGAGTCGAAGGGCCTGTTTCCACACTGTGTAATTCCATGTTTCCTCTTGGTCATTAACACAAGCACTCAGGCAAGGGGGGGAGGGGAAGGGGAGGGGGGGGGGTGATCCTTGAGACAGGCTTTAGTTGAACCAAGCGGAGTCCAGTGTCTTAACAAACTGAAAGACTATTATTGCAGACTATTAAAATTAAATCACCGTTTGTTTATTATGAATCAAATTCTGTCTTAAAATAGTCAAAGACTCTGTTTCCACGAGTCTTTGAGGAAAAGAGGTTATTACACTCTGAGGCTGTGGGACGGCAGAATGTATGAAAATAATAGCCATATCAGTACCCCGTCCCTGCCTTCTCCCCATATCCCCCATCTTCCATCTTGATATCGGTCACGCCCATTTCCTCAAAGATTTTAAATCCACATATGGGACTGGGAGTCTGAAGAAGGGTCTCCAGAGATGCTGCCTGTCCCACTGAGTTACTCCGGCTTTTTATGTGTCTATCTTTGGTTTAAGCCAGCATCTGCAGTTCCTTCTTACACATTGAATTTGGCCTTGTGTTATAGGCAGCTTATTTGTGTGAAACAGTAGCGTTTATTACATTTTTTAAAATTCTACAATTATTTGGCCATGTAAACAGGGCAGATAAAGGTAAAGTAAAGACTCTACAACCTGCTGAGAATGTGCTGAAGCCTGCAGCAATTCAACATTCCTTCCTGACTGACGTTTCTGATGTGAGGGAGATGGAAAGTGGCCTCCTGCATTTACTGAATGATTTCCACTCTGGGAATCTTCAAGCTTTTGGTGAGTTCTTTGGTTGACAAAAATGTGATATTAAAAAAATTATGAATTTCTAGCTCACAAGATATAAAAAGTAAATATGCATTTAAGAAAGCAATTGGGAAGTTAAATGTTAAGTTGTTTTTCATTGTAAGGGACTGAAATACACGTGTCCTGCTGAGCTGCACAATTTTAGCAATGTGTGCTGTTTTAATGTCCTAGCTACTTCTGGCATCACTAATTCACTGATTTCTCTCTCATTCTTTAAAAAAAAAGTAGGTATAGTTTGACTAGTGGGAACTATTCAAATATCAATGGCATTAACATTTTCACCATCTGTTCAGAATCCGCAGAACAAGCAATCAGATCCTAGCAATTTATCCTTTCAGTCCAGTCAATTTTCAACAGTTCTAATTTCTTTCCCGTTTAATCTGATCCTGCAGCCCTCACTATTCGCAATGTTTTCTGAATCATCTTCCGTGAAAACAGATACAAAGTACTCGTTTAATTTCTATGCCATTTCCTTACACCTTAGTGTAATTTCTCTTCCTGGCAGTCTGTAAAGAACCCAAGTTAACTTGCTAATTTTTTTATTTTGCATAAAACAGATTGACAACACTCATGGTGTTAGACAATAGACAATAGGTGCAGGAGTAGGCCATTCGGCCCTTCGAGCCCGCACCGCCATTCAATGTGATCATGGCTGATCATCCCCAATCGGTACCCCGTTCCTGCCTTCTCCCCATATCCCCTGACTCCGCTATTTATAAGAGCCCTATCTAGCTCTCTCTTGAAAGCATCCAGAGAACCTGCCTCCATCGCCCTCTGAGGCAGAGAATTCCACAGACCACTCTCTGTGAGAAAAAGTGTTTCCTCGTCTCCGTTCTAAATGGCTTACTCCTTATTCTTAAACTGTGGCCCCTGGTTCTGGACTCCCCCAACATCGGGAACACGTTTCCTGCCTCTAGCGTGTCCAAACCCTTAACAATCTTATATGTTTCAATGAGATTGCCTCTCATCCTTCTAAACTCCAGAGTTTGCAAGCCCAGCTGCTCCATTCTCTCAGCATATGACAGTCCCACCATCCTGGGAATTAACCTTGTAAACCTACGTTGCAATCCCTCAATAGCAAGAATGTCCTTCCTCAAATTAGGGGACCAAAACTGCACACAATACTCCAGGTGTGGTCTCACTAGGGCTCTGTACAACTGCAGAAGGACCTCTTTGCTCCTATATTCGATTCCTCTAGTTATAAAGGCCAACATGCCATTCGCTTTCTTCACTGCCTGCTGTACCTGCATGCTTACTTTCATAGACTGATGTACAAGGACCCCTGGATCCCGTTGTACTTCCCCTTTTCCCAACTTGACGGCATTTAGATAGTAATCTGCCTTCCTGTTTTTGCTACCAAAGTGGATAACCTCACATTTATCCGCATTAAACTTCATCTATCATTCATCTACCACTCCCCCAACCTGTCCAAGTCACCCTGCATTCTCACAGCATCCTCCTCACAGTTCACACTGCCACCCAGCTTTGTGTCATCTGCAAATTTGCTAATGTTACTTTGAATCGCTTCATCCAAATCATTGATGTATATTGTAAATAGCTGCGGTCCCAGCACCGAGTCTTGCGGTACCCCACTAGTCGCTGCCTGCCATTCTGAAAGGGACCCGTTAATCCCTACTTTTTGTTTCCTGTCTGCCAACCACTTCTCTATCCATGTCAGCATTCTACCGCCAATACCATGTGTCCTAATTTTGCCCACTAATCTATGTGGGACCCTATCAAATGCTTTCTGAAAGTCCAGGTACACTACATCCACTGGCTCTCCCTTGTCCATTTTCCTAGTTGTGATTCTGATTAGATTACTCGCAGATCACTTTCCTTTTCTTTATGAATGTCTTGTTCCTTCTTGGCTGAACTTTCACACCTTCCCACTTGTCAGGCTTGCCGCTCTCGAGTACTTTTCCATCAGCTGTTCGTGTGTCTAAAATCATTTACTTAATATTTAAATTCTCTGAGTGCTTTGGGGAGTTTTTGTTGCAAGTTATTTATTCATTAAATGTTAGCTATTAGTTGTACAGATAATCCTCCGACATTTTCGCCACCTCTAACGGGATCCCACCACTGGCTACATCTTCCTATCTCCTCCCCTGTCGGCTTTCTGCAGAGACCGTTCCCTCCGTAACTCCCTGGTCGCTTTACCTCCCCCCTTGACTCCATTCAAGGACCCAAGCAGTCTTTCCAGGTGTGGCAGAGGTTCACCTGCACCTCCTCCAACCTCATCTATTGCATCCGCTGCTCTAGGTGTCAGCTGCTCTACGTCGGTGAGATCAAGCGTAGTCTTGGCGATCGCTTCGCCGAACATTTCCGCTCCGTTCGCATTAACCAACCTGATCTCCCGGTGGCTCAGCACTTCAACTCCCCCTCCCATTCCGAATCCGACCTTTCTGTCCTGGGCCTCCATGGGCAGAGTGAGTCCCACCGTAAATTGGAGGAGCAGCACCTCATATTTCGCTTGGGTAGTTTACACCCCAGCGGTATGGACATTGACTTCTCCAATTTCAGGTAATCCCTGCTTTCTTCCTCTTTCCCCACCCCTTCCCAGATCTCCCACAGCCCACTGTCTCCGCCTCTTCCTTTCTTCTTCCCGCCCTCCCATCCCCTCCTCAGTCTGAAGAAGAGTCTCAACCCAAAACTTCACCCATTCCTTCGCTCCATAGATGCTGCCTCACCCGCTGAGTTTCTCCAGCATTTTTGTCTACCTCAGTTGTTTATTGCAAATCATTTTAATGTAGTTTCCCACCTTATCATAATCAACACACCTCCATAACTGGATTTTACTTCGGAGTCACGTGAGTAATTCCGTGAAGAAGCCCCGCCAGTCCACATGCGTATCATTACGTCATCCGCACTGGCGAGGCACCGGTCTGGCAGGCAAACTCATTCCTGCCAGCGGTAAGTAAAAAACCTGCAGGTAAGTTTCAATACTTACCAGGTTGTGTTTTTCCTGCAGGAACCTCCTCTTACAGAGGTTTCCTGCTGGCTATAGTAGCGCTGTCCGGTTGAGCCGCGGGGAAACCGGCATTGGGCTGTGGAAAGACCCAAGTCCAGACCGCAAACGCGGGACCCGGCGGACGTCGGGTGCGTTACTCCAGCCGCTGACAAGGCAGTCAGCGACTTCCAGACCACGGAGGTTCCTGTGGAGGGGTTAGTCCTTACAGTATTAGGGTGCCGACTGCACCGTGGCTAATCCGGTGGGGGGAAAAGAGCCACTCAAAAACAAACCCGTGAATCGGGCCAGGAGGATACACCTCCCAATAAAAACGACGTCTGTGGACGTCTGGTAAGATGGAGCACCTGATAGAAGAGATGCTCCAACACGACAGGCTTCAGGAGGAGCTTCATACCCAAGAGGTCACCCCAAGGGCCGTGGCAGCAGCTTCAGGTAAGTGCTATATAGAGAAAATCAGCTCCAGGAACAGGAGCTTATATCCACGGGTCCTTCTTGGGGGACCACGGCAGCAGCACATGTAGACAGGCTGCATTATGTCTCCCTCATGAAGGAGGTTGAGCCTACCAGGGCAGTTTTGTTCTGTCACTGAGGTTGGCGGTATTGGAAAGCATACCCCAAGGCACAAAGCCAAGAAAACTGTTTGAGCGCAGCTCCAGCATGATTTGCTCCAGCAAGGAGCTTTATATTCTGAGATTGGAAGTATTGGAAAGCATACCACAAGGCATAAAGCCAAGAAAGGCTGTTTGAGCATAGCTCCAGCATGACATGCTCCAGCAAAAGAGCTTTATATCCTGAGGTAGAGGTTGGCTCTGAGGTTGGCGGTATTGGAAAGCATACCCCAAGGCATAAAGCCAAGTAAGGCTGTTGACACAGCTCCAGCAGGATATGCTCCAGTAAGGGAGCTTTATATTCGAAAGTCTCTTCAGGAAACTCTGGTTGCAGCACCTGGTCATGGCTGTCCAAAAATCCTCTCTCTATGAAAGAGAGTACCAGTGGTCAGTGTAACCAACTTCAAAAAATTCTAAAAACATGTCTGTGGAACGTACTGGAATAAATGTGTATGGACACAAGGGAATCCTCGCAAACGAAGGTGGAAAATATCCGGAAGGAGCTAGAGTTCCCCTCATGCTGTAAATGACGGGAATAAAAACGCTTCAGGGGTGACATTAAAATAAGCCGCTGAACTTTCTCTTAAGGTAAAACCTATTCAACAGGTAAAAACCTGGATAAAGAAGCAAAATTGTCGGACCAATTGAGGTACCATTAAAGAGCAAAGCTTCATCGTTGCGGCAACAGCACACCCCACCCCTTCGTTGACAGTAAACAGTTCACTGAAGTTGGTGGCTGCATGAAAGCTGGACAGAGGTCTTAAAATCCGAGACCCAATACGGGCTCAGGGAAAATATGGGACCATCTACAAGTTGACAATAATTACACTTGTTGGTACTAATGATAATGATAACATGTGTTTCGGTTATGTGTTGTATGGAAATAGCATTTTCCCTTGATAAGGATGAAAGGGGTCCTAGTGGCCTTACAACACACAAATGGATGAGATCTAACCATGTAAAGCTGCACAAAGCTAAGGTTCCAAGCACAGAAATTGTCCAGAGTTGTTTTTCAGGGCAGGCTCAGTATTATGGGCAGGAATGGCTTTCGGGACTAGCTCGGAAAACGGGCCAGAATTGTAGCTCGAGCAGGTACGGAATTCACAGGCGTGACCTGTCCATTGTGGAAAAGATGCAGAATGTTGTTTACTTCGCATCTGATTTCCTTAAGATGCTCCCATTTACAGAGATCATCAGAGACATTTTGAAAATTATCTGGATAAAGCAATAATAAACTTTGCAAAATGGGTTACCTTCAGTTCCCAGGTTATTTACCACTTTACTAAAACCAGTGCTTGGACTGCTCAGAGCTCAAAGACATTTGTTATGTCTGGAGGATATTCTAACGCTGTATGTGGTTCAAAACAACTGTTTCAGCCTCAAACTATGTCAAGGAAATGAAGGTTATACCAATTAGATTTATTCATTATTGGGATTACTTTTAACCATTAATTAGCCTGTGACTCCGCCCTGGGGTAAGAGATTGGAATTAATAGGAGCCTCGAACAATCTTGTTGTGATAAAACAGCCTTCTATTCATTAAGTATAATTGGCAATATAAGGGCTGTAATTCAGCTGTGCAGAGTGGTCATCTCAAATGCCATGTAGGTCTTGTGACAGACATTATGCTATTACCAGCTGAAACTACCAAGGTCATTATGGTAGACGAACAGTATTCAGCGTTGCTCCAGTAATCTGGTCAGTAAAATTTCAGTTATATTATAACTGATGGGGCTCTAAGGTGGAAAATTATGAATGGCATCTAGTTGAGAGGCGGAGGAGATTTGCATCAATTAACAATTATTCAGTTCTTGGTATAAACTACCTATAGACACTAGGTGCATTCTATAGGTTAAAGGGTTATTGAATGAATATGCATAATCTGCATGCCCAACGTTAAGTTGATACACTATGATGATGGCGTATGTTAGTCACATGGGTGCAATCAAGACAGAATATCCTGTAATAATTTACCTAATTTACGTTGGAATATCATCACGTATAATCAATGACAACACAAAATGGGTGTTGGATCACAAAGCATTTAATGAAATTTTGGCTCGATGGAATACTGAATTGATATGTATGTTTCCAGGCTCATTTACCGGTTGCAAAAATGTGTGGCATAACAGTGGCAAAAAATACACTCTCGCTAAAAGGAGAAAGAAGTTATGTTTGTCTCCCTTCATTTTTGCCTCATTAGTCGGGTCTTGCAATAAAGTCAGCAAGATCCCGCTCTAGGTTGTCGTTCTGTCTGACTGACCTATGCAGCTATACTTCCCGCTTTGTCGGGAATAAGAATACAACCTTTTACGGTTATTCTTAACATAAAATTTGTTGGTTTAGCCTGTGGATCGGGAAACCAGCCTCTGCATGATAAATCAATTATTCACTTATAGATTCTGAGTGGACCGTTCCTGCGACTCGAATTGTCAGTCCAATTCATGTATGTGCTCACTGCAAATGCAGGGATAGCACCAAGAAAGGAAAGCATTACATTTCCTCTTCAGGAAATGGGAAGTGTTGTTTAAATACTTAAGTTACATCTAATACGGCACAGATAACTGACAGCTTGGAGTTCGTTTCAAATGGGTCTTTGACAATATTAAGTTATAGGACCATTAACTGTGCCCAACGTGCTTTCCCCATCTTATTTACTGCAGCAATAGGGACCCACTCTGGAGGGTTTCACCCCCTAATATCGAGTTATAAATAATATTTTTCACATATGTTCTCCCAGGACAAGCACAGAGTCAGTATGGGATATTGATATGGTATTAACACTATTTTCACCAGGGGGCTCCAGCTACATCCTTAGTTGGCTCGGCTCTCATAAGGTAGTTATCCTCATGGTCAGCCAACGGGTTCAGTTACTACATATTGTGACTGGATAGGATGATTACATCTGCAAATAATATTATGTTTTAATGTTTGGCATGAGTAGACATGAAATCTCAAATTAGTTTCATGACATACCTCATGAACCTTCGGTTATGGTCACACATATATAACAATATGTCAAGTTCACGAAGAGCTTAGAGGCTCGGAACTAGCAATGTTGATAATTACAAAAAACGTTTAAAAGGGTATTTTAAAAGGACCATCCCCAGGTGATTGAAACAGGACTTGGCTCATACAGGAGTAGATACTGATATATTTAGAGTCTCACTCCACCAGGGCTGCTACAATATCAGCAGCAAGGGTTATGTACGTTCCGCTGGACCACATCCTGGCGACTGCAGGATGGGCAAACGAATTTATGAAAAATTCATAATAACCTATGGCCAGACCAGGGATATTTGCCAACTCTACTTGGGTTCAGTGGTTAGTTACTCCCGAATGAGAGGAGTTACTATTATTTATTCATTATGAATGTTTCCCTCATCAATGAAGCAGCCGTGGTTGTGGAGACTTGTTTCTCACGGCATGAAATCACAGAGCTTTGAAATCTTCACTGAATCACTCACGTGACTCCGAAGTAAAATAGTAAGATTAAACGAGAACTTACCAGTTTGAAGTTTGATCTTTATTTTATGAGGAGTTACGGTGAGCGATTACGTGCCCTCCGCTCCCGGCCCTCATAATCGCAAAGATCATCTGGTAGTTCTAGTCTTCTCTAAGTCTTACTAAGTTACTTCGACTGCTGTTATCTGTGATTTCACACCGCTGCTTTGAAGATTGATACGCATGCGGACTGGCGGGGCTTCTTCACGTAATCGCTCACCATAACTCCTCATAAAGATCAAACTTCAAACTGGTAGGTTCTCGTTTAATCTTACTATTATTCTGTTTTTATTGAAGACCCTGGTGAACCAAATCACTATTTGACACAATCTTTTATAGACATTTCTATTATATAACCATTGCTTCTCACTGGTTGGAATGCTTCCCTCCTCAGAGTTGAGTTGTTCCACCTAGATTGCTATTTAGCTGTAGATATCTATATTACTAAAAGTATGATTTTGACCACTTCCTGTTCTGTATATTGATTTTAGAAAAAACGCTGCCACTTACGGCTGTGATTTTTGGCCATCTTACTCAGAATCCCCTTCCGCTGCGCAGGACAAGAGGATTTTCCCATCGATGAAAAATAAAAGAGTTATTAGTGTTTAAAAAATGTTGAGATTCTCTCTCCTGAAGGCCACGCCCTTTCCGGAGAGACTATAAAACCCGGAAGTCTTGAGTGCCTCAGTCAGTCTCTGCAAGATGGGGGAGCGAGAGGGTCACGTCTCTCAGTCTGAGTTGTGAATAACACTGAACACATGTCTACTAAACTGTGAGTGGTTTTACTGACCTGTCAGTGCCCTTAATGTGGTTTGAAAATATAGTTTGGAAATGCTAAAGCTGTGTTGCCTTTGGTTTGGAAATGCTAAAGCTGTGTTGCCTTTGGTTTGGAAATGCTAAAGCTGTGTTGCCTTTGGTTTGGAAATGCTAAAGCTGTGTTGCCTTTGGTTTGGAAATGCTAAAGCTGTGTTGCCTTTGGTTTGGAAATGCTAAAGCTGTGTTGCCTTTGGTTTGGAAATGCTAAAGCTGTGTTGCCTTTGGTTTGGAAATGCTAAAGCTGTGTTGCCTTTGGTTTGGAAATGCTAAAGCTGTGTTGCCTAATTAAAGTAGCCTTGCCTAATTAAAGTAGCCTTGACTAATTCAAGTTGCCTTGCCTTCTATATAATTAAAAGCCTAATCTTGACCAATTTATGGAATTCCCTGCCATAGAGGGCAGTGGAGGCCAAGTCACTGGATGGATTTAAGAGAGAGTTAGATAGAGCTCTAGGGGCTAGTGGAGTCAAGGGATATGGGGAGAAGGCAGGCACGGGGTATTGATAGGGGACGATCAGCCATGATCACAATGAATGGCGGTGCTGGCTCGAAGGGCCAAATGGCCTCCTCCTGCACCTATTTTCTATGTTTCTATGACCACTTCCTGTTTGCGCTTTATATTGATTTTAGAAAAAACGCTACCACGTACGGCTGTGATTTTTGGCCATCTTACTCAGTCCCCCTCCGCTCATCAGGTGCCGACGATGTTTCCCATCAATGAAAAATAAAAGAATTATTAGCGTTTAAAAAATGTTGAGATTCTCTCTCCTGTCAATCACGCCATGAAGGCCATGCCCCTTCTGGTGGGAGGGGGGAGGGACTATAAAACCCAGAAGTGTGGGCGTGGTTCAGTCTCTGCAAGATGGAGGAGGGAGAGGTCACGACCCGCTGTCTTTAGTGGCCTTGCACCCTGCTTGAAATGGTATGAAGCTGCACTTGAATTTGGTGGCCTTGCACCCTGCTTGAAGTGGTAAGAAACTGCACTTGAATTTGGTGGCCTTGCACCCTGCTTGAAATGGAATTTCAAGGAATAGCCGTGAGTCAACTGCCAGCCCACCAGCCGTGAGTGAGTGAGCTGCCAGCACAGCAGGCTTGAGTGACTGAGCCGCCAGCCCAAGAATCCATTTGGCCCACAATGTCCATACTAGCTCTCTGGAAACCAGTCCCTTCAGCCTACAACACCAAAACTAGCGCTCCAGAAAGCCCCCCCCCCCCCCCCCCCCACTGGCCACCAATATTTGAATTGGTGGAGGTGGAATATTGCATTGGGGGACCAGCCCTCCCGTGTGATGCTGGGACCCAACGTGTCCCACTTAGTCTAGTCTTATTATATAGTTAATGAAAAACCTCCTGGAGACATTGAGGAATATTGTTTTTCTATTGTGTATTTGTGTAAAATAAATTAAGTAAAAGAAAGTACCCTACATATACCCTACATATGCAGGCAGCATATAATCGTTTGCTTTCACTGCAATACAAGCATGTTATCTTATTCTGACTCGCGTGCATCTGTACTGCTATACTAACTCAAGATGAAAGCAGTTGAAATAAGTTAAAATATTTAAAGATGAAAATCACCTTCAAATAAATTTGGTCCCTCTGATTTCATACCGTGCCCTCCATAATGTTTGGGACAAAGACCCATCATTTATTTATTTGCCTCTGTACTCCATAACTTGAAATTTGTAATAGAAAAAACCCACATGTGTTTAAAGTGCACATTGTCAGATTTTATTAAAGGGTATTTTTATACAATTTGGTTTCACCATGTAGAAATTACAGTTGTGTTCATACATAGTCCCCCCATTTCAGGGCACCATAATGTTTGGGACACATGGCTTCACAGGTGTTTGTAATTGCTCAGATATGTTTAAATGCCTCCTTAATGCAGGTATAAGAGAGCTCTCAGCACCTAGTCTTTCCTCCAGTCTTTCCATCACCTTTGGAAACTTTTATTGCTGTTTATCAACATGAGGACCAAAGTTGTGCCAATGAAAGTCAAAGAAGCCATCGTGAGACTGAGAAACAAGAATAAAACTGTTAGAAACATCAGCTAAACCTTAGGTTTACCAAAATCAACTGTTAGGAACATCATTAAGAAGAAAGAGAGCACTGGTGAGCTTACTAATCGCAAAGGGACTGGCAGGCCAAGGAAGACCTCCACAGCTGATAACAGAAGAATTATCTCTATAATAAAGAAAAATCCCCAAACACCTGTCCGACAGATCAGAAACACTCTTCAGGTGTCAGGTGTGGACTTGTCAATGACCACTGTCCGCAGAAGACTTCATGAACAGAAATACAGAGGCTACACTGCAAGATGCAAACCACTGGTTAGCCGCAAAAATAGGATAGCCAGTTTACAGATTGCCAAGAAGTACTTAAAAGAGCAACCACAGTTCTGGAAAAAGGTCTTGTGGATAGATGAAACGAAGATTAACTTATATCAGAGAGATGGCAAGAGTAAAGTATGGAGGAGAGAAGGAATTGCCCAAGATCCAAAGAATACCACCTCATCCGTGAAACACAGTGGTGGGGGTGTTATGGCCTGGGCATGTATGACTGCTGAAGGTACTGGCTGACTTATCTTCATTGATGACACAACTGCTGATGGTAGTAGCATAATGAATTCTGAAGTGTATAGACACATCCTATCTCCTCAAAACTCATTGGCCGGTGGTTCATTCTACAGTGACAATGATCCCAAACATACTGCTAAAGCAACAAAGGAGTTTTTCAAAACTAAAAAAATGGTCAATTCTTGAGTGGCCAAGTCAATCACAAGATCTGAACCCAATTGAGCATGCCTTTTATATGTTGAAGAGAAAACTGAAGGGGACTGGTCCCCAAAACAAGCATCAGCTAAAGATGGCTGCAATACAGGCCTGGCCGAGCATCACCAGAGAAGACACTGGTGATGTCCATGAATCACAGACTTCAAGCAGTCATTGCATGCAAAGGATATGCAACAAAATACTAAACACAACTACTTTCAATTACATGACATTGCTGTGTCCCAAACATTATGGTGCCCTGAAATGGGGGTCTATGTATAAACACTGCTGTCATTTCTACATGGTGCAACCAAAATGTATAAAAATGGCCTTTATTAAAATCTGACAATGTGCACTTTAACCAAATGTGATTTTTTTTCTATTACAAATCTCAAATTGTGGAGTACAGAGGCAAATAAATAAATGATGGGTGTTTGTCCCAAAGATTATGGAGGGCATGGTATTTGAGAAAATGGAATCAGAACTGGGAGCACAGCAGGTTTTCTGAATTACATGCTTTCAATGTTTTCAATTGTGGAAAGTGCTCCATTTTCTTTAGGGAAAGAGTGTTCCTTTGAACAGATGGAGCACGTAAGAGAGATGCAGGAAAAAATGGCCCATTTGCACTTTAGCCTTGACAGCCATGTGGAAGAGCTGTCTGAGGATAAGAAAAAAAAATGCGTCAGACAGGAATCTTGAACAACTTCTGATTAATGTGAGTATGTTTATGTTGGATGTAAGGGTGTATATGCTGCAGAATGACAATAGCTGAACATAACCTTTAATATTTTCATACATATTCATGTGTATGTTAATGAGTTGGTGTTCAATATAAGCAAGGAATGATGGGTAATAAATCTCTCTCTCGTGATCCAGGCAACCTGCGTGTAAGTCTAGTTCTTCATTCTGCCGTCCGGAATATAACACCTCTGAAGCAACAGAATTAATAGATGTTGGAGAAAAATGCATCCATGACATCACATTGGAATTATTTCAGTTTGAGATTATTTATCGGCCCCTTATGACTCCCTATAACCCCAACTCCTTCATTTTTCCAGAGTCATACATATGCATATTTGTTCACATCTTTTCCAAAATTGAGTTTTTGCCTCTTAAAATTAATGCAGAATTTAGCCTTCGATCTATATTGCACGTAATAATATGTTTTTTTAAAGGAGCATTTTTTCCACATGCTTTAAATGGCTACAAGCAACAGGTTAAATTAATTTGATGATTTAATGTAATTCTCTGGATTCCCAGAAGATAAACCTATTCTTGCTTCAACATTGAATTTCATGTTACTCATAGGATTTAGCAACCCGCAATACTAAATGGATTGAACCTGGAGGAAATTTGAAATCCATTCTGGGTGAAATCAAGCATTCATGAAACTGGTTATATTTAGCAGAATGATATGCAGATATTAATCAGATGTATTGAAATTTAATATTTTGAGACAACCAGCAATAAGACCATCTTGTAGAATGCACATGGAATCACGATTCCGTTGCTGCCTTACAGTAAATGCACATAAGGATCTGCACCGTGATTCAATAGAAAACAGTCGGTCCAATCTTGGCCTCAATACTCTACTTCCAGCCCTTCGCCATGACCTAACCCATTTGAAGATCAAGGTTGTGCCAGCTTTTCCCTTGAATGTATTCATGACGTGTCTAGAGTTCTTTGGGGTAGAGAATTCTTAAGAGCCATTGCCCTTTTAAAAAAAGTTTCAAATAGGTCAGTTCATGCTCTGCAAAAATGTCTAGACCCCCCCCCCCCCTCACCATCCAACCCTGCTGTTTTTCCCAATGAGCCCAAATGGAGGAAATGAAGCCCACAGCTGTAACCCACTTCTAGAGGTTTGGGTTGTGTGGTTGGGGCAGGGTGGCTGATTGGGCTTTGGGGGGGTGTGCGTGACATTTGTGCATTACTCATTCAACCAAATATTCTCACACCGGGTGGTTCACCAATGCTGATTAAGCTGGCGCCTCCTTAGCTCCGAGCTCCTCCCTTGGACTTGATGCTGAGTGTAGGGGGCAGAGCCATAGGTCAGAGTATCGTCAGTAGTCAGGAATGTGCTGACCTGTGAATAATATTTGCCAGTGGTACTGTACTGAGCTGCTGATCAAAGGCCCCAATGTGAGAAGTGGATCGTCTTTTAAACAACAAAATAATGTACAGCACTGCACTCTCACTGGGAAAGAATGGATTGGATCATTTGACTAGCTGTTCATCGGTTGTATTTTATGCAGTAATGTCTTGGCACATGTCTCCCAATGGACAATCTCTGAGTTTATAGACCTCTTCATTGAGCTTTTTTGAGAAAGTTAATAAAGGAGCAATAGCTGTGCTAAAAGTGTGATTTGAAATTGTTTTCCCAATTTTAGTTGGAGAAGCCATAGTCACACTATGGACCTGGCAGCATTAAATTGAGATTACTTTGAGTGCTATTCATTTTTTATGTTTTTCTCTGTATTAATTATATGTTTTCTATTTACAGTTGGAAGAGCTTAGTACCTCAATGTATCCTTTTACAATGATTTTTGTTAATGTTCATCTAATCTGTTACAAACTTACAGCACATCCCTGCTGATATTCAAATACCTACCACTATAAATCTTGGTCATTCAAGTGCTCATCCAGATGCTTCTTAAATGTAGTGAAATTATCAGCATCCTCCATCTTTTCAGGCAGAGTGTTCCAGATTCCTTGGTGCAAATATAATTCCTCTGATCTCTTCCAAACTTCTTACTCCTCACTGTAAACCTATCCTCTGATCTCAAACACTTAAGGCATAGAGAAACCTTTCTTCAAGTCAAGTCAAGTCAACTTTATTTGTCACATACACATACAAGATGTGCAGTGAAATGAAAGTGGCAATGCCAGCGGATTGTGCAAAACAACAGAACAGAACAGAACCAGTATTTACATTTTAGGGAAAAAAAGACACAACAGTAAATGAGTCCCTGGTGAGATTAGAGTTTATAGTTCTAATGGCCTATGCGAAGAAACTCTGTCTCATCCTCTCTGTTTTCGCAGCGTGACAGCGGAGGCGCTTGCCTGACCCTAGCAGCTGGAACAGTCCATTGCTGGGGTGGTAGGGGTCCTTCATTATCTTGCTGGCTCTGGATCTGCACCTCCTGGTGTACAGGTCCTGCAGGGGGGTGAGTGTAGTTCCCATAGTGCGTTCGGCTGAACGCACTACTCTCTGCAGAGCCTTATAAATGCCTGTCATAACTATCAGGTTTTCCACAGCAGTTACAAGCAAAAACACAAACTTCAGTCTCTTCTCATAACTGAACATCAAATGTAATCTGACTGAGGTGATGCATTTAGGGAAGTTAAATAGGGGGAAGAACATTTACTGTAAATGGTGGGGTGCCAATGAATGTTGGTGAAAGTGGCAATATAGGATGGCGAAGGAGGGATCATAGGTTGGCTTATAGAATATAAAAGTTGGGACATCATATTGCAACCGTACAAAATGCTGTTTAGACTACATTATTCAGGTGAGAATAATGTTTTAAGACAGCGATGGAAAAGGCCTGTTAAACTAATCTCCATTCCCTGCATATCCAAGTGCCGAAAAGCAAGTTAAATGTCACTATTGTACTGCCTCCATCATCACACCTGGCACTCACTGGCACCTTGTCCCGCTCACCTTAGAGCTAAGCCCTCTTGCTTGGACATTTCCACCATGGTAAAAGGTTCTGACTGTCTACCCTATCTGTGCCTCTCATAATTTTAGATACTTTATGGGGGTGGGGGGGTGGGGGGTAGAGTTGACTTAAAATGAGAGAATTCAATGTTCATGCCGTGGGGTTGTAAGCTACCCAAATGGAATGTGAAGCTCACTCTGGCAATGGACGAGAAGTTCAATATGGGATTCTCAATCCACTGCGCAACTAATGTTTACATTCATGCTACTCCAGAAACATTCTCTTTGTCATGACCATGCATAAGAATCCTAAAGAAATATATTTATTTTCCTGCACGCAAGAATTCTAACACCAATTGCTGTGTTCCTTCTGAAGGAAAATCAATGTCCCAGGCTGATTCTTGTGGCTCTATTTCATAGCTGGAATTATGATTGTCTACTGAGCTACTTACAGGTGGGGGAATGAGGTCATGCAAGAGTTTAAATGGTTTAGGTATATGATTTTTCTATGATAGGAAGAAATTATCCTTGACAGAAATTAAGACAAAAACTACACTTGGCAGAAAATCAAGAACTGCCAAAAGATGAAGAGTTGAAATCATCTCCATCATAGAAATAACCGCGAGAGGCCTAAGGGAAGATTGATCAATGATGGCAGTGCCTGAAGAAAGAGATAGGATGCATCTTTTTTATAAAGAAACCATATGAGGTGGGAGCAGATGTTAAAACTGCTAAGATTCCACAACATGCATACTTTTATTGTCATTTTTCTTTCCTCCTGCTCTGCTTTGTATTCTGTGTTTTCCTTTACTCGCATGACCCTTGGCAATACAATTAAACATGTGACCACTGGACATGCTGACCTATACCTGATTCTACAACAAATCCCAGTCAAAGTAATTCAGCTCAGAAATGGGCCTTTTAGCCCACCATGTCAATGCCACCACTGTGCCTATCTGCTATTAGGTCTTTTATGCCTTGCTTATTCAAGTGCCTTCCTAGATATCTCCTAAATGCCATGGATTATATCTGCCTCCTGTGTATTCAACACTCTGTGTGGAAAACTTTCCCAGTCAGATCCCCTTTACTTTTCCACCCTCTCACCTTAAACCTAGAAGACAAAGAGATTGCAAATGCTGGAATCTTGATCAAAAACTAGAATGCTGGAAGAACTCAGCAGATCAAAGCAGCATCAGTGAAGGCAAAACGTGCAGGAGGACATTTTGGATCAGGACAGATGGGAAAAGGAATATAGCCAGTATACAGCAGTACAGGAGGAGGCGATAACACTGAGGGTATGGGTTACCTGCAATTGTAAAATTCAATATTCATAGCATTGGGTTATAAGCTATCCAAGCAGAATGTTATTCTTCCAAGTTGCGTTTGGCCTCTCCGTTGTAATTAAGCCATGGATAGATGGGTCTGTATGAGAGTGTGAAGGGGAGTTACTATGATGTTTTGAGATTACTGTTGTAGACAGAATAGAGGTGCTCCACTAAATAGCTGACTAAACGGTTTGGTTTCTTCAATGTAAAGGAGGCCATGTCACCACCACTGAATGCAGTGGACTAGGTTGGAAGATGTGAAAATACACCTTTGTCTTACTTGAAAGGCCTTATAAGGTCTAGAATAGTCACGAGAGAGTGGAAGAGACAGGTGTTACACCTCCTATAGTTGTAGTGAGAAGTGCCAGAGAATGGGAGGGAAAGGTGGGGAGAGATGAGAGGACCAGGGGCTCACGACAAGTAGACTACTCAGGCACTAGTCGGTGCAACAGAGAAAGATTTGAGGGGGATACCCCAGTTCAGAGGAATAATTGTTCCACGTTGCCAACAAAGACTTGCCACGTTGCCCAGCCCTTTCAAAAATCTCTCAATGCACAACCGAATGACAGAGCTTTTAACAAATGTTGGTCAGCACCAATTCACAATTCGACAATTACTGTTCTTGAATTTTTATTCCAGCTACAGTGCCCTCCATAATGTTTGGGACAGAGACCCACCATTTATTTATTTGCCTCTGTACTCCACAATTTGAGATTTATAATAGAAAAAAATCACATGTGGTTATAGTGCACATTGTCAGATTTTATTAAAGGCCATTTTTATACATTTTGGTTTCACCGTGTAGAAATTACAGCTGTGTTTGTACATAGTCCCCCCCATTTCAGGGCACCGTAGTGTTTGGGACACATGGCTTCACAGGTGTTTGTAATTGCTCAGGTGAGTTTAAATGCATCCTCAATGCAGGTATGAGAGAGCTCTCAGCACTTAGTCTTTCCACCAGTCTTTCTATCACCTTTGGAAAATGTTATTGCTGTTTATCAACATGAGGACCAAAGTTCTGCCAATGAAAGTCAAAGAAGCCATTATAAGCCTGAGAAACAAGAGTAAAACTGTTAGAGACATGAGCCAAACTGGAACATCATTAAGAAGAAAGAGAGCACTGGTGAGCTTACTAATCGCAAAGGGGCTGGCAGGCCAAGGAAGACCTCCACAGCTGATGAAAAATAATTCTCTATTATAAAGAAAAATCCTTAAACACCTGTCCGACAGATCAGAAACACTCTTCAGGTGTCAGGTGTGGACTTGTCAATGACCACTGTCCGCAGAAGACTTCATGAACAGAAATACAGAGGCTATACTGCAAGATGCAAACCACTGGTTAGCCGCAAAAATAAGATAGCCAGTTTACAGATTGCCAAGAAGTACTTAAAAGAGCAACCACAGTTCTGGAAAAAGGTCTTGTGGATAGATGAGACGAAGATTAACTTATATCAGAGTGATGGCAAGAGCATGGAGGAGAGAAGGAACTGTCCAAGATCCTTAGAATACCACCTCATCTGTGAAACATGGTGGTGGGGGTGTTATGGCCTGGGCATGTATGGCTGCTGAAGGTACTGGCTCACTTATCTTCATTGATGATACAATTGCTGATGGTATAGACAATAGGTGCAGGAGTAGGCCATTTGGCCCTTTGAGCCAGCACCGCCATTCAATGTGATCATGGCTGATCATCCCCAATCAGTACCCCGTTCCTGCCTTCTCCCCATATCCCCTGACTCCGCTATTTTTAAGAGCCCTCTCTAGCTCTCTCTTGAAAGCATCCAGAAAACCTGCCTCCACCGCCCTCTGAGGCAGAGAATTCCACAGACTCACCACTCTGTGAGAAAAAAAGTGTTTCCTCGTCTCCGTTCTAAATGGCTTACTCCTCATTCTTAAACTTCGTGGTAGTAGCATAATGAATGCTGAAGTGTATGGACGCATCCTATCTGCTCAAGTTCAAACAAATGCCTCAAAACTCATTGGCCGGCGGTTCATTCTACAGCAAGGCAATGATCCCAAACATACTGCTAAAGCAACAAAGGAGTTTTTCAAAGCTAAAAAATGGTCAATTCTTGAGTGGCCAAGTCAATCACCTGATCTGAACCCAATTGAGTATGCCTTTTATGTGCTGAAGAGAAAACTGAAGGGGACTAGCCCCAAAACAAGCATAGGCTAAAGATGGCTGCAATTCAGGCCTGGCAGAGCGTCACCAGAGAAGACACCCAGCAACTGGTGATGTTCATGAATCGCAGACATCAAGCAGTCATTGCATGCAAAGGATATGCAACAAAATACTAAACATGACTACTTTTATTTACATGACATTGCTGTATCCCAAACATTATGGTGCACTGAATGGGGAGAACTATGTATAAACACTGCTGTAATAAGCGAGTTCGGTATCTCGATAAACGCAAGGAATTATGGGATTTGTCAAAGGTCATTCAGATTAAACAATAGCAAACGCAGCGCTGTATAAACTGTATAAATTATTAACTACTCTACCAAGGAATTAATCTAGAATTCTGTCAACTCAATAGCTTCCTTTCTTGTTCTGTTGTTCACACACGACTTACACATCCCAGTTCTAGTTCAGTTCATTAATCTGCAACTATGAGATGTTCAACAAGTTAAAGAATTTATTATTTTCATTTAATCCTTAATGCGTTTGCTACTGGAATAAGAAAATATTACTTGTGTTTGAAACATTTTCTTATCTTTATTCATAATTTGTGTCTGAGGTAGGCAGCGACTGTATCAGTGTGATGTGGGCTGATGCTTTACCTACAGGCGGTGTGAATGTACCGTTGGCAAAGATTCATCTCCGAGGAAAACTGAGTACAGGGTTGGCCCTGTGAAGGAGCCGCCAATCCGATATAAGACGTTTAACTGTGAAATGCCTGCCCTTTAGTATTGGATAGATTGAGTGGAGGGTCTGTGCTGTTCCAAGTTTGCGGTGGTTGCGGTGCGTTTGCCCCAGCCATCTCGCCCAGTGCACGTTGACCAGCACAGTTCGCCAGCCCTTGTTAACAGAGGCTCTTTGTGCAGGTGTTACCCAAAGCCCAAAGGTTTTATGGAGGTTCTGCGTTAGGATTGGGCACGCAGTGAGAGGGCTGTCAGATCAGATCAGCCCAGGTTGCCGAAGGGCGGAATTTAATGGGTCATTATTAAACTGTTCCATCTCTCCCAGATCCCCCACCCCAACTGTTGACAAAGTCTCACTGAGAAAATGCTCCCACTCATATTACGGGTTGACTCCGCGTTTGCCCACTCGCTGGGGCGGGTGGCTCCTCCTTCAAAGAGAGCGAGAACAGGTCCCGTCAGCTGGGGAGCTGTGACCCACTACTGAGTGAAGCCTCGAGTTTGGCTGCGCTTCAAATGGCTGCAAATTCTCATAATTATCACTGCCTGGTCACCCGGACCCGGCTCCCAACTGTGTGCCCTGACAGACTGGAACCAACCCCAGAGGTTAAAGCGACAGCATCTTTATTTAAGCCAACCCACTTTGAAAGTTTAACCAGCCTGTTCGAATCCAATCTGAACTTTCCAACCTACCTCGCACACAGCACATTCTCCTCGTTTCCTTCAATCCAGGAAGATTGTTTAGATAGGAATGTATGGACTGTCTCAAATTGGTTGACCACACAACTTGTAATTCGTGTAAATCAATATCGAATTTGAATGGCTGGGACTTGGGCTAATGCCAGGGATTTGATAATTGACAGGTTCGTTCCAGGCATTCTTGCGTTTTCAAGGCTGGTGCTGTATTGAGTCAATAATTTTAATAGATACAGTTGTGGATTTGTGCAGCCTGCAGTATGCTGTGGCCTACTGCTGACATATTTGATGGATACATTTATTTATAAATCTCATTGAAATGAATACGCAGGTCCGCACACACTCAGCTGGCAAGGATGTTTATCCCGAATGACCCATGACTTGGGTATGCGCAGTTGTAATACCGAACTCGTTTATTTCTACATGGTGAAACCAAAATGTATAAAAATGGCCTTTATTAAAATCTGACAATGTGCACTTTAACAACATGTGATTTTTTTCTATTACAAATCTCAAATTGTGGAGTACAGAGGCAAATAAATAAATGATGGGTCTTTGTCCCAAACATTATGGAGGGCACTGTATAAGGTTGCTCCACAGAGGAACCTTCAACTTTAGAAAGTAATGTTAGCAAATCAGGAAGTATGCTGTAAATGTGACAATGTTAATCTTGTCTGCATCAGCACAAAACATTTCATCCAGAGTCATTCCTGTGAAAGTGCTTAAAATGTTTTCAAGCTTTTATTAAAATGTTTTAAGTATCGGCATTTTTTCTTTACCTCAATTCACTGCAAGTTTCATATTCTCACCCCTCAGGTTTACAAAGTTAAGATTTTTCTACTAAAATGTCTACAAATATTTCTGAATATTATTGAGAGAAGCAGCAGGTACACTACTGCATTTGTTTTCCTTTTGCATTAATCTAATTCTGTAAAGTCTTTCTTAGGTAGAATTTATTTAAAATGTTAGTTTTTGATATTATATTCTTATACTGCATTAATACAAAATATTGACTTTCTTACAAACTAACACATATCCTGTCCTCTGGCCCATGAGTCAAATAGTTTATATTTCTTTACATACTTTTCTTCTGAGAATTTTGGCATATTTGGAATTTTCTCCATAAATGCATCAATTTAAATTTTCTCCCAAAAGTCAACCAATTGACCAACTACCCATCCATCACACTTGTGTATTTACTCCTGTGAAACACTCAATAAAAGAGCCGGATAAAATGTATAATGTTTTTGCATTATTTAAAATTCAAAACCCTTTAGTTTAATAGGTGACCTTCTCTTGCAATGAGAAGGATTGATGCTCTTGTTCATGGGTGCTAGGAGCATAATTTTAAATTGAGCATGAAAGTGACATGGTTCAATGCAAGAAGCCTTCCTAAATCTACACAAAGGAAACGCTATGAAGTTATGAGTGGAGTGTTGGCCAAGGTTGAATGAGAGAACACATTTAAAGATGACAGGTCAGGAAACGGTTAGCATTTAAAGAATTATTGCACAAGTTTCAAAATAAATATTTCCTCTCGGACACAAAACATTTCCATGACCAACATCAGAAACTAAGGATAGATTTAAATCTAAACAAAAGGCTCTCAAATTTCCAGAAACAACAGTTAATCTGGGAATTTGGTATAATTTAGAACTAGGCATCAGAGGAAAAAACAATTGATAAAGAGTATTGCAATGGACTGATGAGTAATGCAAAAGCAGGTTGTAAGAACATTTATTTGGAGGTAAAAAGTGAAGGCAAATGTGGATCTATTCTGGCTGAAGATAGGATTTATAATGGGAAATAAGAATGTGGCAGTGAAAGTAAACAATTGCTTTGCATCGAAGGTAGACACAAAATGCTGGAGTAACTCAGCGGGACAGGCAGCATCTCTGGAGAGAAGGAACGTGTGATGTTTCGGGTCGAGACCCATCAGACTGATGCCAGGGGAGTAGGCGGGACAGAGATAGAATGTAGTCGGAGAGAGTAAGATTGGTGGGAGAATTGCTTTGCATCTGTCTTCACAGAAGACACAACAAACATATTGACTATATTAAGAATCAAGTGTCTGGTGAGAGTGAGGAATTGAAGAACTGAAATTGGTTAAATTGAACGCTGATTAAATCCCAAGGATATAATGATTTGCATCCTTGATATTTTGGGCACCATAGGGCATAGGAAGGATGTGTGGGCTCTGGAGAGGGTCAAGAGGAGGTATACAAGAATGATCCCAAGAATTAGTAGGTTAACCTACGATGAGCGTTTGTCGGCACTGGGCCTGTACTCGTTGGAGTTTAAGAGAGTTCAAGAGACATTTATTATCACATGCACCAATTGGTACAGTAAGATTTGAATTACCATACAGCCATATGAATAAAAAAAGAACACAATACCCGATAGAATTTAACATGAACATCCTCACTATTCATTAGAAGAATGAAAGGGAGTCTCATTGAAACACAGAATAGTGAAAGGGTTGATAGAGTGGATGTGGAGAGCATGTTTCCACTAGTGGGGGGGATGTGGGGTGTGGGAAGGGGTGGGGATGTGGTGGTGGTGGGGGAGGGGGGTGTGTGAGTTGTGGGGAAGGGGGGGATGTGGAGGTGGGGGGGGGCTGTGGGGGAGGGAGGGTGGTGGAGGTGGCTGTGGGGGAGGAGGGCTATGGGGGTGTTGGGGATGGGAAACCTTCATAACTTTTGTACTATTTCACCGATCGGAACAAAACTTATTTGACTTGCAGCAGAGGAGAATGGTGAGTAAGGTGGCGAAAAATCGTAGGGCTATGGGGGATCGTTTTTGCATTAAATTAATTATCACGCATACAGGAAGTGGTCAAGATGAGAGTTTTAGTAATATACTAGACTAAGTGGGACCCGTTGGGTCCCAGCATCACATGGGAGGGCTGGTCCCCCAACGCAATATTCCACCTCTCCACCAATTCCAATATTGGTGGCCAGTAGGGGGGGGGGGTTCTGGAGCACTGGTATGGGTGTTGTGGGCTGAAGGGACTGGTTTCCAGAGGGCTAGTGTGGACATTGTGGGCCGAATGGATTCTTGGGCTGGCGGCTCAGTGACTCAAGCCTGTTGTGCTGGCAGCTCACTCACTCACGGCTGGTGGGCTGGCAGTTGACTCACGACTATTCCTTGAAATTCAATTTCAAGCAGGGTGCAAGGCCACCAAATTCAAGTGCAGTTTCTTACTACTTCAAGCAGGGTGCAAGGCCACCAAATTCAAGTGCAGTTTCATACCATTTCAAGCAGGGTGCAAGGCCACTAAAGACAGCGAGTCGTGACCTCTCCCTCCTCCATCTTGCAGAGACTGAGCCACGCCCACACTTCTGGGTTTTATAGTCCCTCCCCCTCCCACCAGAAGGGGCGTGGCCTTCATGGCGTGATTTACAGGAGAGAATCTGAACATTTTTTTAAAACACATAACTCTTTTATTTTTCATCGATGGGAAAAATCCTCGGCACCTGATGAGCGGAGGGGGACTGAGTAAGATGGCCAAAAATCACCACCGTACGTGGTAGCATTTTTTCTAAAATCAATATAAAGCGCAAACTGGAAGTGGTCAAGATTAGACTTTTAATTATATAATAATAATAATAATAATAGATTTTATTTATGGGCGCCTTTCACAAAGTCTCAAGGACACCTTACAAAGTTTAACAAATAGTGTAGAAACATGTAAGCGGAATGAAATAAATAGCAAAGACATCACCAGTACACAAATTAAAGATAGAATTAAATCCAAAAACAAAAATCAAAAACACAATATGGAAGAGAGAGCAGCGGCTGCTAAAGCGCGCCAGCGTCCACTCTCCCTTCCGACCGCCATCTTGGACAAAGACTAACATAGACACTACACATTACACACAAAATCATCCCCCCACAATGATTGCCACTGTGGGGGAAGGCACAATGTCCAGTCCCCAACCCCAGTTCACCCAAAGTCAGGCCTATTGAGGCCTCCACAGTTGCCTCTACAGAGGCCCGATGTTCCTGGCCGTTCTCGCCGGGTGCAGTTGTCCCGGCGTCGGGAGAGTCCTCGCAGCGGCTGGGACGGCCGATCTCCAACCGGAGTCCGTGGCACCTGAAGCCGACAAGGCCGTGCTGATTTGGAGCTCCGAGGCTCCCGATGTTAGGGTCGGCGCCGCCGCCCGTAGCTGGTAGCTCCGCAGTCCCGCAGCCCGGAGGTGTTGAGCTCGGCGGTCCAGCTCACCGGAGCTCCAGCGCGTCGATCCAGCGTGGCGACCCAGGCAAGGCATCGCCCGCTCCACTCCGCGATAGCGCTCCAGCGCTGTGCCGCCACCGAAGCTGAAGGTGCTGGGCAGTCCCCGCCAGGAAAACGCCGCTCCACACCCGCTGGTAGGCCACAAGGACGGGTCGACGGGGCAGCCCGGAGAAAAAGCTGCCTCACCGACCAGGTAGGGACCTGGAGATAGTTTCCTCCTTACCCCCCTACATTAAAAGTCAAAATTCCCCATCACATAGACAGGAAAAAAAACCTAAAAACTAAATAAAAAGTGAATTGAACGGACGGCTGCTGGTTAGCAGCCGTTCCCCAAGATAGCTCCTCCTCCTCCTCAAGGCAAGGCAACTTTAATTAGGCAAGGCAACTTTAATTAGGCAAGGCAACTTTAATTAGGCAAGGCAACTTTAATCAATCAATCAACCTTTATTGTCATCTTGCAAGCAACAGTTGTACAGTGCAAAATGAAAAGACGTTTCCCAGGGAATACCGGAGCATCGCACATGAAATTTAAAACATTTCACACATAATAACATTAAAAACAATCCAGTCCCTGATGGAACAGTATAAATAGTGAAAAAGTAGGTAAAACAACAACGTTAAAATACAGTAAAACCAATCATAAACATGTCCGGGGTAGCTGATTTGAGTGGCCAGTGCCAGTTATTGAAGTGGCCAGTGCCAGTTATTAAAGTGTCCGTGCCAAGCCGCAGAATCAGGTGACTGTGAGTACAGAGTGGCTGTTTAGCAGCCTCACAGCATATGGCAGGAAGCTGTTTAGCAGTCTTGTAGTCCGGGCTTTGATGCTGCGATATCTCTTGCCTGATGGCAGGAGATCCAGGTGTATGTGGAGGGGGTGCAGTTTGTCCTTAGCAATTCTCTGAGCTTTTTTCAGACAGCGGCTCCGGAACAGTTCTTGTACCGAGGGTAGGGAGACGCCAATGATCCTCTCTGCTCCCCTCACTACCCTCTGCAGAGCCTTCCTGTCCGAGCAGTTGCAGGTGGAGTACCACGTATTTATGCAGTACGTGAGTACAGACTCCACCGTACCCCTGTAGAAAGTCCTGAGGATGTTGGTGGGGAGTGAGGCCTGTTTTAGTTTCCTCAGGAAGTGCAGTCGCTGATGGGCCCGTTTGACGGTCCCAGTGGTGTTCCTGGACTAGGTGAGGCTGTCTGTAATTTGCACACCGAGGAACTTTATGCTCTCCACTCTCTCCACTGTGGCGCCACTGATGTTGAGGGGTGTATGCTTTGGCTGCGCCCTCCTGAAGTCGACAACCATCTCCTTTGTTTTGTCGACATTTAATGCTAGATTATTTTTGCCGCACCAGTCCACTAGTTGTTTTACTTCCTCCCTGTACATTGATTCGTCATCTCTGCTGATGAGTCCCACCACTGTTGTGTCATCCGCGAATTTTATGATCTTATTGTCCCTGAATCTGGCAGTACAGTCATGTGTGAGCAATGTGAACAACAGCGGGCTGAGCACACAGCCTTGAGGGGAGCCGGTGTTCAGCGTGATCGAGCCTGAAGTGTTCTTGCCAACACGGACTGACTGCGGTCTCTCTGTCAGAAAGTCCAAGATCCAGTGACACAGGGTGGTGTTGAGGCCCAGCAGGGTTAGTTTCTCCACAAGTCTCTGTGGGATGATGGTGTTAAACGCTGAGCTGAAGTCAATGTACAGGATTCTGGCGTATGTGTTTTTGTTTTCCAGATGCGTGAGTACTGTGTGCAGCGTGGTAGAGATGGCATCCTCTGTAGAATGGTTGGGGCGATAGGCAAACTGGAGGGGGTCTAACGATGAGGGGAGGCTGGCAGTAATGTGGGGTTTCACCAGGCATTCAAAACACTTCATTATTATTGGGGTCAGGGCGACAGGGCGGTAGTCATTTAGGCAGGCAACAACTGGTTTCTTCACTATGGGGATTATTGTGGACGTTTTGAGGCATGTGGGGACAATGGCTTGACTAAGGGATATGTTGTAGATGTCTGTTAGCACATCTGCTAACTCCTCAGCACATTCCTTGAGCACACGTCCTGGGATGTTGTCGGGTCCTACTGCTTTCCACGGGTTGGCCTTAGACAGGATTCTCCGTGTGTCCATCGGGTCTATGGTCAGGACTGGCTGGTCGGTTTGTAAGCGGGGCTGGCTCTCCCCTAGGGTGTGGTGTTTGCTGCATCAAAATGAGCAAAGAAGTTGTTCAGTTCATCTGGGAGAGAAGTGTCCGTGTCAGTTACCTGCTGCCGTGCCTTGTACCCCGTCAGTGTTTGGATTCCCTTCCACATCCTCCTGGTGTCTCCTGTGTCACAGAGGTGTCCCTGGATTTTCCCCGTGTAGGCACGTTTCGCTGCCCTGATTCCTTTTTCCAGTGCAGTCCTGGTAGATCGAAGAGCGGCTGTGTTACCGGCTCTGTAGGCTGCATCACGAGCCCTCAGCAGCGAGCACACCTCTGCTGTCATCCATGGCTTTTCGTTTCCACGTGCAGTGAAGGTTTTCATGATAGTGACATCCTCGGTGCACTTGGCAATGTAGCTGGTTACAGTCTCTGCGTATTAGGCAACACAGCTTTAGCATTTCCAAACCAAAGGCAACACAGCTTTAGCATTTCCAAACCAAAGGCAACACAGCTTTAGCATTTCCAAACCAAAGGCAACACAGCTTTAGCATTTCCAAACCAAAGGCAACACAGCTTTAGCATTTCCAAACCAAAGGCAACACAGCTTTAGCATTTCCAAACCAAAGGCAACACAGCTTTAGCATTTCCAAACCAAAGGCAACACAGCTTTAGCATTTCCAAACCAAAGGCAACACAGCTTTAGCATTTCCAAACCAAAGGCAACACAGCTTTAGCATTTCCAAACCAAAGGCAACACAGCTTTAGCATTTCCGAACCAAAGGCAACACAGCTTTAGCATTTCCAAACTATATTTTCAAACCACATTAAGGGCACTGACAGGTCAGTAAAACCACTCACAGTTTAGTAGACATGTGTTCAGTGTTATTCACAGCTCAGACTGAGAGACGTGACCCTCTCGCTCCCCCATCTTGCAGAGACTGACTGAGGCACTCAACACTTCCGGGTTTTATAGTCCCTCTGGAAGGGGCGTGACCTTCAGGAGAGAGAATCTCAACACTTTTTAAACACTAATAACTCTTTTATTTTTCATTGGTGGGAAAAATCCTCTTGTCCTGCGCAGCGGAGGGGGACTCTGAGTAAGATGGCCAAAAATCACAGCCGTAAGTGGCAGCATTTTTTCTAAAATCAATATACAGAAAAACTGGAAGTGGTCAAGTTCAGACTTTTAGTAATATAGATATTATTTTATATAATATAATTATACATAATTATATATGATTAGTCATATTCACAAGTCATATATATATATGGTATAACAATATATGGTTTAAATAGACCGCAGCACGGAATTAAGCTCCCCATGGTGTAATGTGGACATTGGACACTAGATAGCGCTTACTTTTTCGATCTCATTTTCTAATTAGTTTAATTAATTAATGTGCAACTTTTGGCACTGACGAGTTATGACTTCCTTCTCAATTATATTTTATCTAAATCTGTGCGAAATTTAATGTAGTTCCGAGACATGGGTCACGACAGTTAAATTCTAGACACATTTTTGATGCTCGGCCCACAGTAGTGATGTTACAAAACTTACCTTCAGCGGCGCTCCAGATCTGCCACTGACTGTGTGTGCGACTCCGGAGCCTTTAAGGGGGGCAGGATTAAAATGCAGGTTTGTTTTGCTTGTCGGAGAGGGATTTCCTCGGCCTGCTAGCTGATGAAGACAAATCGATCGGACTTCCGTTCCCGTTTTTTGGGGGGTTTTTTAATCGCTGGACAATTTAATCGCTTGATTAAAGTAAAAAGTGACTTTTAACGCCGTCAACGCCTTCAACGTCACGGATCGCAATATCAGGACAAAACAAAAGGTATGTCATTTATTTCACATATAATCTTGCTTCTTGGGGTGGCTTTAGTCTAATCTTACGATGCGAAAATGTTATTTAGGCCCCATACAAATCGGACATGTCTTGCCTGCTGATATGGGCTTAAAATTCACAGCAACGGCAACGTTCCAATCGATCACATTCTAGAAACATCCACTCTCAAGATTATTAAAATTCTCTTTTTTTTGGACAATCATGTCATAAGAGCATCTAAATCACCTATATTTTGAGTTATTGTCTATCCATAATCCATATTTTTGTGCTAAATATCCACAAGTTTTAGTCACATGTATTGTGCAAAAAATAATAATTTTGATTATATTGAAAGTGGATGTTTCTAGATTAATTTATGGGAATTAAACATTAAAAATTGAAATTCCTTCCATTTGGCATATAAATTCATGACAGTGAGATTTAAAAATCATGTTATATTGTGAATTCTTGTGTGAATGGGATGTTTGTTATTTGGATACTTAGGCTATTTAAATTTTTTTGCCTTTTCTTAAGAAATGGATAGATGTTTAGATCTAGTAATTGAATTTTGATGAATTTAATTGATTATCCCTCGGTCCAGCAGTCCAACTGCAACGTCGAGGTGACTGGGGCTCACGATGTTAAAGCCCCCGACGGGCGATGGTAAGTTCCGCGGCCATTTAAGCCGCGCCGGGCAATGTTAGGCCCCACTCCGAGTCCTTTAAACCCCACGATTTCGACGGGAGAAGTTGCCGTTGTGGGAGCTCCGAAAAGCAGTCTCCCACCAGGGACCTGCGAGCTCCCGATGATCCTGTCCACCGAGCCTGCGCCGGGTTGCAGCTGCGCACCACCACAGCTCTCCACGCTCTGAAGCCGGCCAGCTCCGCGATGGTGAGTCTGCAGGCTCCGCGACTGGAGCCCTCAGGTTGGTTCCGGGTTGGAGGCCGCCGCTGGCTCCACGATGTTAGGCCCAATGACATCGGAGACCCGACAGGGAAAAAGTCCGGTCCCCATACAGGGAAGAGATTAAATGTAGGTATGTTACAATACTTACCTTCAGCGGCGCTGCAATTCTGCCACTGGCCGTGTGCGCGATTTTTGCGCCTTTGAGGGGGGGGGCGGGGTTAAAACACGGGTTTCTCCTACCTTGTCCTGTATTATATTTCGTTGGAGTACAAGCGTTTGCTGAAAAATCGTTCCTACGGGCGTTTTGTGTATTTTTTATTTTTATTAAATCGACAATGTCAGCGCTGGAGTCATTTTAAAATCAGCTTCGAAAGCCGTCAACGCCGACAACGGGGACGGATTTCACACACGGGACAGGTAAACGAAGGTAGTTTATCTTAATGTATAAAAGTGCTTCTTAAGAAGCCTTTAATTCATATTTTTTAATGCGAAACGGTGATTCTTTTCCCCGAACCAACGGCAGAATTTTTCATGCCGATACGAGGTTAAATCCACCGCAAACCAACGTTCCAAATGATTGCGATCCAGAAAACCTCACTCGCAAAATTTAAATGGCCATTAATTTACAGGTATTAAACATTAAATTCCTTCCATTTGGCCTGTAAATCCATGACAATGAGATTTAAAAATTATGTTATATTGTGAATTCTTGTGTGAATGTTATTTGGACACTTAGGCTATTTAAAAATGTTAATCTATTCTTAAGAAATTGATAGATGTTTAGATCTAGTAATTGAATTTTGTAATTAGCTACAATTAGGTAACTAACTAATTATATGCTTTAATTTCATGTCATCTAAGTAAGATTGTTTCATATTTGTTTCAGAATGCTTCAATCTATAATAACTGAAATTTCTTTCAGTTCTCTTAACTTTTAAGAAAGTTATGGGCTTTTGACTGTCCTGGATCACAGCTTTTGTGTTAAATCAATGGAAAAGCAATAGGGAACAAGATGCAAATTTCCGAGTATGAAAATGGCTATAACCTTTTTAATACTGAAGATATGAAAGTGAATTAGGTATCAAATTAAACTTCTTTTTATGCTTTATCTGATGGGATAATTGCAGACTTTATTTTTTAAATCTCAAAATGTTGTAACATTGCTATTAAATGGTTTCCCCCACTCCCACTCTCCCCCCCCCCCCCTCAGCTAAAAAATAATAAAAACTAGAATCAAAAACATACATTTAACGAGACAAAAATTTGGTGCGGAGCCGCTGCCGTCTCCGCACCAAAGATCTCATAGCGGAGCAAAGATAACTAGTGCGGAGACGGAAGCCGGTTACGGAAACATCCTCGTAAACATAAAAGTTATTTGGTAAAAATCTTCTCCTCATTTTCAGAATTATAATTTATTAACACAAACTGTTCCCCCACAACGTTGATTAGACTGCGAGTCGGGTTACTGAAATGGATGGGGGGAAAGGCCCACGTTCCGCTCCGTTGCGTTGCGTTGCGTTACGTTGCGTACTACACGTCAGCCCATTGCATTTAGAAGGAGTGGTCTATCTTGCTTCGCTGTGGGATCTTTGTTTGGAGTCAGGTTGACGCTAAACATGGCGCCGCCCAGGCCGGCTTCAGCCCCCGACAGGTGGTCAGGACGCCGCCTCTGATTGGCCGCACCGCCACCCAAGGCCCTGACGTTCAGTTGGCGCGCGAAAGGACCGCGCACGCGCAGCTGGCGCCGACACAAAGGCGGCAGGCATGGCGGATAAAGAAGGTAATCGGCCCGGCCCCGCTCTGCTCCACACGCACAGTCCGGCCCGTGGCCCCGCTCCACCCACACGGCGCGGCGCTCTCCACCCGCCGGGGTTCCCGCACTCCACGCACCATCGGAGGAGCGGAGCTCCGGCTGAGTGGGCTGCGGCGCCGGGGGCGGGAAGCGGCCGGGCCTGGTCCTTGAGGAAGCAGCGCGGGTGGGCCCAGCTCAGGCGGTGGTGCGCGGAGGGTCCCTGGTGGCGTAGAAGCGGGGAAGAGGGGGCGGGATAGTGAGGAGGGGGGGCGGGATAGTGAGGAGGGGGGGGGGAGGATAGTGAGGGGGCGGGGATAGTGAGGAGGGGGGGCGGGGGCAGTGGGGGACATGAACAGCTGGAGAGACGTGAGTGGGAAGGGGGTGGGTGGGGTAGGACTGGGAGGAAGGAGGGGGCAGGACTTGGAGGGAGAGTGGTGGAAGCAGTGCGGTCGCAGGATGGAGGGATAGGAGAGGGAGTGGGACTGCAGAAAGGGGTTAGGAAGATTGGCACTGGGGTGTTGAGTAGAGGTGGATGTGGAGGTATGGAGACGGTGGGTTAAGGCTGGGGCTGGACTGGCGAAGGGCCAGGGTAGGATGGGCTGGGGAAAGAGCAAGGTGGGATATGGCTGGGAACTGGACAGCTGATCAGTGGAGCTGGGGGAGAGATTGGGTTGAGATTGGTGTGTTGAGGTATACTGTGGTGATGGTTATTAAGCACAGTGTGTTCTTTGAGCATAGGGATGCTATTGGGTGGTTGGGTTAGGTGGGTGTTCTTTGGCATTCATTGGTGGAGGTTCAAAGAAGGTTGTTATTGACTGTCTAATGAGGATGCTGTTTCTGCGGGTATTAGGCAGTATGTGGGTGATTGGGGTGAACGTGGGTAAGGTAGGAAGTGAAAAGTTGAGGATAGGATAAGGAGGTGGAAGGTAGGAATGTAGGGTGTGGGTGTGCAGTTAGGGATATGGTGGAGGATATCGGTGTGGGAGTATGGTATTGGGACCATGTTGGGTGAAGTGAAGTATGGGGAAGGTGAGGATGGATGGGTGCAGGAATAATGGTTTGGTGAAGGGGAGAGTATAAGGAATAGTGAGATAGGTATAGAGAAGTTGGTGTATGCAGTGGGAGTAGGGCAAAGTGAGGATTGGGGCATTATGTTGGGTGAAGTGTACTAGGGAGGCCAGTGATATGGGGTTGTAGGTGATGTAGTGTGGAATTAGTTGATATTTGCATGGAGTGGTTTGGAGATATGTGGGAATGGATAGCGTTTGTAAGGATGGGTGCAGTTGGAGGAGGCATCACGGAGGATGTAGGGGGAGAGCATGGGCCAGGTTTTGTAGGTTGTGTAGAATTAGGTTGGAGCTTCAACTCCCCCATCTCTGGAACAGTTTTGGTTTGTATTGGGGGAATGGTTACATTCCAGTTGTTCTATCATGCAATTGTTCAGCAAATGTAGTGGGTGTATGGAACAAGCTGCCAGAGAAGGTAGTAGAGGCTGGGACCATCTCATTGTTTAAGAAATAGTTGGATAGTATTCATAGAGTACTATGACTATATGATGCTCATGCTGTAGGTTTGGATTTTGTTTGAGACAAAATTGGGAAATGGGAACTCATTGGCTCTTGTGTCCTTTTAGATAATTGTTAGTCATTTTTTTCTTACACCAGAGTCTGGCTAATTAGCGGGTAGTTGAAAATATATTCACTGTCAAAACTTGTATTAGTCTTTTATTAAAGTAGTACTTGCCTTTTTGTAATTCAAGTTGCGTCCCAAGATTTCAATGCAGGTAACTATCAACTTTATTTGCATTTCACTTCTTATTGTGATTAAGTAAAATATGAAAATGTGAGTAGGCTCTGTCTCCCCACTCAAAGTGAACTTCTGTCTCCCCACTTTTATTTGTCTTCTTCCTCAGTTGGAAGAGTGACATGTTGCTGCTATTAGTGCTCCTCTATTTAAACTATCAGCAGGTGCCTTGAGGAATGTGGAAAGGAATACCATTTCAACCATTCTCGTTTCTTTAACTGAGATAGATATAATCCCTGGTTTCCTCCCCATTTCCACAACTTACTTCCTCCAAAGGAATGAAAACCTGAGCATGAATAATGGACTGAATGGCAATGGCATTTTGTGTTCTGGCAGTGGATACTGGGCTCAGCAACACTCTATTTTAAGGGGATGTGAGAATCCATTGCAGTGCAAATTTGTAAATTTGTATCCCTATAAGCTGCATGTACTATTGTCAGAATGTTCAGATTATTTTCCTTTAATTTTGCACCTCTAGCATCAGATGCCCATTATGATGTTACACCTGTGACGTCACACACCCACTGTTCTTCATTACTGACGGCCGCCTCACCAGTGCAGTCCACTCATCTCGACACGACGCCAGCCATTTGTCATGAATGGAAACGAGGAAAAAAAAGTACCTTGTATATATTATACACAATAACAGACTGTCAGGAGATGAATTAGAGAAGTGCGTGGGAGACTCCATTAAATTGTGGCCTTGTAGTGGCTATAATGTGAAATGTCCACACTAGCCCCATTCCAGTCAAAGCCCTGATACACATCTATAATTCACCTCATGACATTGATTACTTGATTTAAGCATTGTAAAATGTGCAACTGCGCATTAAATGTACTTTAAATGGTTTATATTGTGTAAATTATACTATGCTGTGCATCTCCCCTTAAAATGAGTAAAAAGGAACTGCAGATGCTGGTTTAAACCGAAGATAGACACAAAAAACTGGAGTAACTCAGCGGGACTGGAGCATCTCTGGAGAGAAGGAATGGGTGACGTTTTGGGTTGAGACCCTTCTTCTGAACCTGAAACCCTTCTAGACCTGAAATGTCACCCATTCCTTCTCTCCAGAGATGCTGCCTGTCCTGCTGAGTTACTCCAGCTTTTTATATCTATCCCCATAAATCTAAGTGGTTTGTAAATTTGTTGTATGGACCTCTCTGATTTGATTTGTTAAATTGAGAAAGAGATGGGTTGGTAAGGTTTTGAAATATGTTCTCTTCAGAAATTTTCAATTGTAAATGTTGGCAAATGTCCGTTTTGTCTTAAAAATGATTTGTATATATGGACATTCCAAGAGGTCTATCCAAGTTAGCTGACAATTTGGTCAATTTATCAACAAGCCCTTCAATAAAACTGCCAATCCAGGGAAACAATTAATTAACAATCTAGTGTTAAAGACTCAGCGGGGGCAGAATCTTTTAAACGTGTGCAGGAGAGCTTTTTAATGCAGTACAGATACTACTGCTATAGCACGATAGTTATAGAATGTTGCATTATAACTATTGTGTCAATGGGGAACAGGAGGTTAGGGGCTAGAAAGCTTTGGACTCATAATAACACCGT
The DNA here is from genome assembly GCA_038087875.1 of Malacoraja senta. NCBI lineage: Eukaryota > Metazoa > Chordata > Chondrichthyes > Rajiformes > Rajidae > Malacoraja > Malacoraja senta. Next base: position 4,444,657 of record CM075999.1, on the reverse strand, counting down.
TATTTTATACAAGGGTCTTTTTTTTAGTATATTACATCAAATTCTATTTATTTATTTATTTTTGTTATAGTGCAATGGGGAGGGGAGTGTATATAGAAGTTAAATAATGTTACAGAATTCAATGTTCATTCTGCTGGGTTGTAAGCTAAATATGAGGTGCTGTTCCTACAATTTGTGTTTGGCCTCTGGCAATAGAGGAGGCCCAGGCAGAAATATCAGAGTGGGAATGAGATGGGCATCAACTGGGAGATCCAGTCACCCTTAGCAGACCAAGTGTGTTCAAGTGTTCAGTGAAGCTGTCGTCAAGTCTGCGTTTGGACTCGTCAATGTACAGGAGCCTGCGTCAGGATACCGGATGCAGTAGATGAGGTTAGAGAAGGTGCATGTGAATCTGTCTTGCCTGGAAGGACTGACGGGGTCCCTGGATGGAGTTGAGGGAGAAGGTATGAGGGCAGGTGTTGTTTCTCTTGTGGTTGCTGGGGAAAGTACCTGATGAGTGAACCAAGTTTTATTGTTTTGTTTATGATACTGCCAGGAAAATGCTAAAGGCTGTATGTTGCTTTGTGTAATAGAGTATCATTGTACAAGTGACAATGGAAGCAAGTGCTTGTCAATTTCAGTAGCTACCTGTGGTAAAACTAGCCGCCTATATCTTGAGGAATAATGGCGTTGATTGCAGCAGGGAGGTTGCAAGGAAAAAATGTTTTCCCTTTATACTTTCTACCCCAGTTGCCAATTTCAAAAGTAACGTCTCGATATTTAGTTCTAGATTGGAATTGTATTCAGCCAATGATCATATTGAATGGCGGTGCTGGCTCAAAGGGCCGAATGGCCTACTCCTGCACCTATTGTCTATTGTATTATAAACAATTAGGCTTGCATAATGGAAATAGTATTTCATTAGTCGTGTTAAATCCAATTGGTGATATGAAAACGAGCTTCATAGCGGAACTACCTTTAAGTTTAGTGTTATTGTCACGTGTGCCAAGGCTTTGTTTTGTATGCCATCCAAACAGATCAGGTAAAACTTTACATAATTACAAAAGTCACACTCACAATAGATGTGAAGATACAGAGTGCAGAATATAGTTCTCATATTGTTGAGCATCAGTTCCATAGCCAAAGTCCAATGTCAGCAATGGGGTAGAAATGAATCTGACAGTACCCTAGTGCAGGAAGGACTGTTCAGAAGCCTGATACCTATATGTAAATAGATGAATGAGAGAAGGAAATAACTGGATCTTTATTTTGGGGAATGCAGCTGGTCAGGTGGAGGGAGTGTCCATTTGGAGTTCACTTTGGTGATAGTAACCATGACTTTTTGTTCTTTCAAAACTTGGAGCTTGGAGGCTATTCTTTTCTGCTACTGGATTGGATAATTGCTGGTGTATCTTGAATTCATCTGGCTTTATAATTTAAATCTACCCTTGCCTAACCAATTTTACAATCTTTTGTCTAATCCCCAAAGGTTCTAGATTTCTACTCCCTTTGTGTGGAGAAGTGGTGCTTTACAACATCTAGTAATGTAAGAGAGCACCTATCTACAAACAAGAAAGTTTTATCGAGTCCTCTTATTCTGGACCTTTCTGCCAGAAAAAAAAATGCGACCTTCTCACTTTAATCATGTCATTTGCCATGATTAGAACAGACCTTAACTTCCTACATGCTAGTGGATTTAAACCTTTTTTTAAATAATTTTTGATATAAAGTATTTATGTTCTGGGATTAATTATGTTCTGGGATTATTGGCATTCTCTTTAGGCCAAAGATGCAGTACCTTGAAATGGATGTGACCAGAATTTTACACAGTTGACATGACTTCAAGATATGGACAAATATTACAATAGTTTTAATTAATTATCCTCTGCTGCTTCAGTTCTAAGAATCAGGTATCTATATTACTAAAAGTCTGATCTTGACCACTTCCTGTTCTGTGTATTGATTTTAGAAAAAGCGCTGCCACTTATGGCTGTGATTTTTGGCCATCTTACTCAGAAGCCCCCTCTGCTGCATAGGACAAGAGGATTTTTCCCATCGATGAAAAATAAAAGAGTTATTAGTATTTTAAAAATGTTGAGATTCTCTCTCCTGAAGGCCATGCCCCTTCCAGAGGGACTATAAAACCCAGAAGTGTTGAGTGCCTCAGTCAGTCTCTGCAAGATGGGAGAGTGAGAGGGTCACATCTCTCAGTCTGAGCTGTGAACAACACTGAACACATGTCTACTAAACTGAGTGGTTTTACTGACCTGTCAGTGCCCTTAATGTGGTTTGAAAATATAGTTTGGAAATGCTAAAGCTGTGTTGCCTTTGGTTTGGAAATGCTAAAGCTGTGTTGCCTTTGGTTTGGAAATGCTAAAGCTGTGTTGCCTTTGGTTTGGAAATGTTAAAGCTGTGTTGCCTTTGGTTTGGAAATGGTAAAGCTGTGTTGCCTTTGGTTTGGAAATGCTAAAGCTGTGTTGCCTTTGGTTTTGAAATGCTAAAGCTGTGTTGCCTAATTAAAGTTGCCTTGCCTAATTAAAGTTGCCTTGCCTTGAAACATATAAGATTGTTAAGGGTTTGGACATGCTAGAGGCAGGAAACATGTTCTCGATGTTGGGGGAGTCCAGAACCAGGGGCCACAGTTTAAGAATAAGGAGTAAGCCATTTAGAACGGAGACGAGGAAACACTTTTTCTCATAGAGAGTGGTGAGTCTGTGGAATTCTCTGCCTCAGAGGGTGGTGGAGGCGGGTTCTCCGGATGCTTTCAAGAGAGAGCTAGATAGGGCTCTTAAAAATAGTGGAGTCGGGGGATATGGGGAGAAGGTGGGAACTGATTGTGGATGATCACATTGAATGGCTGTGCTGGCTCGAAGGGACGAATGGCCTACTCCTGCACCTGTTGTCTATTGCCTAATTAAAGTTGCCGAGCCTAATTAAAGTTGCCTTGCCTTCTATATAATTAAAAGTTCAATCTTGACCACTTCCTGTTTGTGCTTTATATTGATTTTAGAAAAAACGCTACTACGTACGGCTGTGATTTTTGGCCATCTTACTCAGTCCCCCTCAGCTCATCAGGTGCCGAGGATTTTTCCCATCGATGAAAAATAAGAGTTATTAGTGTTTTAAATATGTTGAGATTATCTCTTCTGTCAATCATGCCATGAAGGCCACGCCCCTTCTGGTGGGAGGGACTATAGAACCCAGAAATGTGGGCATGGCTCAGTCTCTGCAAGATGGAAGAGGGAGAGGTCATGACTCGCTGTCTTTAGTGGCCTTGCACCCTGCTTGAAATGGTATGAAACTGCACTTGAATTTGGTGGCCTTGCACCCTGCTTGAAGTGGTAAGAAACTGCACTTGAATTTGGTGGCCTTGCACCCTACTTGAAATGGAATTTCAAGGAATAGCCGGCCCACCAGCCGTGAGTGAGTGAGCTGCCATCACAACTGACTGAGCCGCCAGCACAAGAATCCATTCGGCCCACATTGTCTATACTAGCCCTCTGGAACCCAGTCCCTTCAGACCACAACACCCACACTAGCGCTCCAGAAAGCCCCAACGCCCCCCCCCCCCACTGGCCACCAATATTGGAATTGGTGTGGAGGTGGATATTGCGTTGCGGGACCAGCCCTCCCATGTGATGCTGGTAATGCTATACAGCACAGAAATTGGCCCTTTGGCCCAACCTGTCCATGCTGAACCTGATGCCTACCTATACTATTCCCAGTTATCTGCATGAGCTGGACTCCTGTCATTAAGGTGTATAAGTTTCCAGGGCTTGATGGGATCCTCGTCCCAAGTTATTGAGAGATGCAAGAGAGGAGATTGCTGGGGCCTTGGCAGAGTGTATCCTCTCTAGTGGTAGGTGAGATCGCAAAGGACTGGAGAATAGCCAGATCCCTGAAGAATGGAAAATAGCGTGTGTATTTGTTTAAGAAGAGAAATAGGGATAATCCAGGAAATTAGAGGCCAATGAGCCTCATCAGTGGTATGCAAAGCTATTGAAGAATAAGTTTTAGTTTACTATATGTTGTTGTCGCCTGCACAGTAATTGAAAGTGAAAATTTCGCTATTTCTGTTCATATCTGGTGCATGTGGCATTGAACTCCTGGAAGGAATTTTTAGGGATAGGATTTACTCACATTTGGGGGAAAAACATGGGGTTATTAGGGGTAGGTTTAAACAGCGCTGTCAGTTTAGCGCTATGGGTTCTAATTATAGCGCTACCAGCCGGAGCGCTATTGCCTTTACACATAGCACTATGACCACAGCGCTATGGGTCACAGACTCTTTGGAGTGGGAGGGAATAAGGGGGAGGGAGAAAAAAAGGCAGGAAAGGGGGAGGGAGAGGGAGGGAAAGCGAGGAAGGGGGGAGAGAGAGTGAGGGAGGCTTCCAAAATGGCTTCAACATCATCATCTGGTGCTAAAAGCAGGAAGCAGCCGTTCAAACAAGAATACAAAGACATGGCAATGAATGCACTGTTAAGTAAGGTACGAAAAAGACATATCAATTGGTAGCAAAGTTATGCATTCTTGTACACTTACATGGGTATGACCGTACATTAAAAAACTACATTTTTTTCAGCAAAATGGCGCCGCATAAAAATACTGATTTCCAGGTATTAGAATACTGAAATGCTCTGACAAAACTTGGCAGCTCTGGGCTTGGTAGATTGGATTTAAAATTGTCTTGGCCATGGAAGAATGAGGATGGTGGTGGCGGGGGTGCTATTCTGTCAGGTTGTCTGTGACCAGTGGTGTTCTGTAGAGTGAAGTGCTGGAACCTCCGTTTGTTATATTTGTAAATGTTTTGGACAAAGTTTTAGGTGGACCAATCAGTAAGTTTGCAGACGACACAGATTGGTGGAGCAATGGACAATGAGGAAGGTTGCTAAAAGATACAGTACCATATCAGCTAAAGCAGAGCAATGACAAATGCAATTTAATTCAGACATGTGTGAGGTATTGCACTTTAGGAGCTTGTATGTAAAATAAAATTTTACAGTAATTCATATGTACAGTGTGATCTTGGTGCACAGAAGCAGGCCTTAAGGCCCAAAGATGTCTATCAAAGCTAGCCCCATTTGCTCGTTTGGCCCATATCCCTCTAAGCCTTTTCTTTTAATGTACCTGTCCAAATGACTTTTAAATATTTTAAAAGGAAACTCAAGGTAAAGGAAACACTAGGAACAGTGAGGAACGCGACAGTGAGAGTAGGAATGGAGCGAGGTGGAGGATAAATACGTGGCTGAAGGACTGGTGCAGTGGGCAGGGATTCAAGTTTCTGGATCATTGGGACCTCTTTTGGGGAAGGTGTGACCTGTACAAAAAGGACGGATTGCACTTGAACCCGAGGGGGACCAATATCCTGGCGGGGAGATTTCCAAAGGCTACAGGGGAGACTTTAAACTAGAACGGTTGGGGGGAGGGACTCAAATAGAGGAAGGTTGTAGACGGTGCAGGAGGCAGAGAAGGGAAGCACTCAGACCCAACACGTAGGGGGGAAAGAAGAAATAAATAATAAACAGAATAAGAGGTGGTGGGTTTCTTAAATGTGTGAGCAGAGAGACAGAGGGGTGTAAAATGAGGGTAGAAGCAATAGGTAACAAGGTGAAAAGTAAATGTGGCAGGCAGGCAAATCCTGGGCAAAAATCAAAAAGGGCCACTTTTCAACATAATTATATAAGGGGTAAGAGCGTTGTAAAAACAAGCATGAAGGCTTTGTGTCTCAATGCAAGGAGCATTCGTAATAAGGTGGATGAGTTGAATGTGCAGATAGCTATTAATGATTATGATATAGTTGGGATCACGGAGACATGGCTCCAGGGTGACCAAGGCTGGGAGCTGAACATCCAGGGATATTCAATATTCAGGAGGGATAGACAGAAAGGAAAAGGAGGTGGGGTAGCGTTGCTGGTTAGAGAGGAGATTAACGCAATGGAAAGGAAGGATATTAGTTTGGAGGATGTGGAATCGATACGGGTAGAGCTACGAAACACTAAGGGGCAGAAAACGCTAGTGGGTGTTGTGTACAGGCCACCTAACAGTAGTAGTGGAGTTGGGGATGGCATCAAACAGGAAATTAGAAATGCGTGCAACAAAAGTAAAACAGTTATAATGGGTGACTTCAATCTACATATAGATTGGGTGAATCAAATTGGCAGGGGTGCTGAGGAAGAGGATTTCTTGGAATGTATGCGGGATAGTTTTCTAAACCAACATGTAGAGGAACCAACGAGAGAGCAGGCTATTCTAGACTGGGTATTGAGTAATGAGGAAGGGTTAGTTAGCAGTCTTGTTGTGCGTGGCCCCTTGGGCAAGAGTGACCATAATATGGTTGAGTTCTTCATTAGGATGGAGAGTGACATTGTTAATTCAGAAACAAGGGTTCTGAACTTAAAGAAAGGTAACTTTGAGGGTATGAAACGTGAATTGGCCAAGATTGACTGGCAATTGATTCTTAAATGGTTGACGGTGGATATGCAATGGAAGGCATTTAAAGACTGCATGGATGAACTACAAAAATTGTTCATCCCAGTTTGGCAAAAGAATAAATCAGGGAAGGTAGTGCATCCGTGGATAACAAGGGAACTCAGGGATAGTATCAAAACAAAAGATGAGGCGTACAAATTAGCCAGAAAAAGCAGCCTACCAGAGGACTGGGAGAAATTCAAAGTCCAGCAGAGGAGGACAAAGGGCTTAATTAGGAAAGGGAAAATAGATTATGAAAGAAAACTGGCAGGGAACATAAAAACTGACTGCAAAAGTTTTTATAGATATGTGAAGAGAAAGAGATTAGTTAAAACAAATGTAGGTCCCTTGCAGTCAGAAACAGATGAATTGATCATGGGGAACAAGGACATGGCAGACCAATTGAATAACTACTTTGGTTCTGTCTTCACTAAGGAAGACATAAATAATCTGCCGGATATAGCAGGGGACCGCGGGTCAAATGAGATGGAGGAACTGAGTGAAATCCAGGTTAGCCGGGAAGTGGTGTTAGGTAAATTGAATGGATTAAAGGCCGATAAATCCCCAGGGCCAGATAGGCTGCATCCCAGAGTACTTAAGGAAGTAGCCCCAGAAATAGTGGATGCATTAGTGATAATTTTTCAAAACTGCTTAGATTCTGGAGTAGTTCCTGAGGATTGGAGGGTAGCTAATGTAACCCCCCTTTTTAAAAAGGGAGGGAGAGAGAAAACGGGGAATTACAGACCAGTAAGTCTAACATCGGTAGTGGGGAAACTGCTAGAGTCAGTTATTAAAGATGGGATAGCAGCACATTTGGAAAGTGATGAAAGCACAAAGTCAGCATGGATTTACGAAAGGTAAATCATGTCTGACGAATCTTATATAATTTTTCGAGGATGTAACCAGTAGAGTGGATAAGGGAGAACCAGTGGATGTGTTATATCTGGACTTTCAGAAGGCTTTCGACAAGGTCCCACATAAGAGATTAGTATACAAACTTAAAGCACACGGTATTGCGGGTTCAGTATTAATGTGGATAGAGAACTGGCTGGCAAACAGCAGGAGTAAACGGGTCCTTTTCAGAATGGCAGGCAGTGACTAGTGGGGTACAGAAAGGCTCAGTGCTGGGACCCCAGCTATTTACAATATATATTAATGATTTGGACGAGGGAATTGAATGCAACATCTCCAAGTTTGCGGATGACACGAAGCTGGGGGGCAGTGTTAGCTGTGAGGAGGATGCTAGGAGGCTGCAAGGTGACTTGGATAGGCTGGGTGAGTGGGCAAATGCATGGCAGATGCAGTATAATGTGGATAAATGTGAGGTTATCCACTTTGGTGGCAAAAACAGGAAAGTAGACTTATCTAAATGGTGGCCGATTAGGAAAAGGGGAGATGCAACGAGACCTGGGTGTCATGGTACACCAGTCATTGAAAGTAGGCATGCAGGTGCAGCAGGCAGTGAAGAAAGCGAATGGTATGTTAGCATTCATAGCAAAAGGATTTGAGTATAGGAGCAGGGAGGTTCTACTGCAGTTGTACAGGGTCTTGGTGAGACCACACCTGGAGTATTGCGTACAGTTTTGGTCTCCAAATCTGAGGAAAGACATTCTTGCCATAGAGGGAGTACAGAGAAGGTTCACCAGATTGATTCCTGGGATGTCAGGACTTTCATATGAAGAAAGACTGGATAGACTCGGCTTGTACTCGCTAGAATTTAGAAGATTGAGGGGGGATCTTATAGAAACTTACAAAATTCTTAAGTGGTTGGACAGGATAGATGCAGGAAGATTGTTCCCGATGTTGGGGAAGTCCAGGACAAGGGGTCACAGTTTAAGGATTAAGGGGAAATCCTTTAGTACCGAGATGAGAAAAACATTTTTCACACAGAGAGTGGTGAATCTCTGGAACTCTCTGCCACAGAAGGTAGTTGAGGCCAGTTCATTGGCTATATTTAAGAGGGAGTTAGATGTGGCCCTTGTGGCTAAAGGGATCAGGGGTTATGGAGAGAAGGCAGGTACAGGATACTGAGTTGGATGATCAGCCATGATCATATTGAATGGCGGTGCAGGCTCGAAGGGCCGAATGGCCTACTCCTGCACCTATTTTCTATGTTTCTAAAGACCACAAAGTTTTAATCTGCAATTTGAGAGGGAGAAGGTGAAATTGGATGTGTCGGTATTGCAACTGAGCAAAGGGGACTATAGCGGCATGAGGGAGGGTCAAAGTTGACTGGAAAAGGACCTTATTCCTGACAATTATTCCTGTCATTGCAACAGCAATGACAGGAATAATTGGGAAGATGCAGAATCTTTTCATTCCAAAGAGGAAGATGGATTCTAGGGGGAGAAAGAGGTGACCGTGGCTGACAAGAAAAATCAAGGACAGTAGAAAACTAAAAGAGAAGGCATAAATTGCAAAGATTAGTGGGAAGCCCAAGGATTGAGAAACTTTTAAAGAACAAGAGAAGGTAACTAAAAAGGCAATACGGGGAGATATGAAGGTAGGCTAGCTAATAATATAAAAGAGAATAGCATGAATTTCTTCAGTTATATAAATAGTAAGAAAGAGGCAAGAGTGGACATTGGGCTGCTGGAAAATGTTGGCGAAGTAGTAATGGGGAATAAAGAAATGGCAGAGGAGTTGAATAACTTTTTTGCATCAGTCTCCATAGTGGAAGACACCAGGGACATGCCTGAAATTCAAGAGAGTCAGGGGGTGGAAGTTAGTGGAGTGGCAATTACTAGGGAGAAGGTGCTTGGGAAGCAGAAATGGCTGGAGGTGGATGAGTCACCTGGACCAGATGGACTGCACACTGGGGTTCTGAAAGAGGTGGCTTTAGAAAATGTGGAGGCATTGATAGTGATATTTCAAGAATCGCTAGAGTCAGGAGATTTGAGATTTGAAAATTGCAAATATGACCCCGCTGCACAATCGAGCAAAGCAGAATAGTGGGAACTATAGGCTGGTTAGTCTAACGGTGGTTGGTAACATTATAGAGTCCTTAACAAAGGATGAGGTTACAGAGTACTTAGAAGTTCATGATAAAATAGGCTAAAGTCAGCATGGTTTTGTGAAGGGGAGGTCTTGGCTGGCAATAGTAGGACAGACAAAGGAGAGTCAGTAGATGTTGTTTTCCTAGATTTTCAAAAAGCCCTTGATAAGGCACGACACGGAAGGTTGCTAAGGAAGATGAGAGCCCATGGGATCATAGGGCAGATACTAGCATGGATATCAGGTTGGCTGGATGGCAGAAGGCAAAGAATGGCAATAAAGGGGGCTTTTTTTTGTTGGCTGCCAGTGACTAGCTTCATCCTCGGCAACAATCGGAACGGGAGCACCTCAAGGCTGTGTGCTCAGCCCCCTGCTTTACTCACTATACCCATGACAGTGTAGCCGGACATAGTGTGAACTCCATCATCAAGTTCGCCGAAGACACGACTGTTGTAGGACGAATTACAGATGGTGACGAGTCAGAGGATAGAAATGAGATTGACCGATTGACCAAATGGTGCCAGCACAATAAACCTGGCTCTCAACATCAGTAAAACCAAGAAATTGATTTGTGGACTTTGTTAGAGGAAGGATGAGGACCCACAATCCTGGGACAATGGTGGAGAGGGTCAAAAACTTCAAATTCCTGGGCGTGCATATTTCCGAAGATCTTTCCTGGTCCCAGCATACTGAGGCAATTATAAAGAAGGCACCTCAGCGCCTCTACTTCCTGAGAAGACTACGGAGATTTCGGAAGTCAACGAGGATTCTCTTGAACTTCTACAGGTGTACAGTAGAGAGCATACTAACTGGTTGCATCGGGGCCTTATTCAGCAACTTGAATGTCCAGGAACGGAAAAGACTGCAAAAAGTTTTGACCACTGCCCAGTCCATCACCGGCTCTGACCTCCCCACCATTCGAAGGGATCTATCGAAGTTGCTGCCTCAAAGGCAGTCAATATCATCAAAGACCCACACCATCTTGGCCACACACTCCTTTCACCACTACCATCGGGAAGAAGGTACTGGAGCCTGAAAACTGTAACGTCCAGGTTCATGAACAGCTTCTTCCCTACAGCCATCAGGCTATTAAACACGACAACAAATAAGCTCTGGACTGCAACAGACTATTACTATTATTGCACTATATTTGTTTATTTATTGCGTGTGTGTGTTTGAATATATATACACACTGAACCTTTTTTTTTTCCCCTCCCAATATGTACTATGTTTACAAATTCTGTTGTGCTGCAGCAATAAGGATTTCATTGTCCTATCTGGGGCATATGACAATAAAACACTCTTGACTCTTGTTCCAGGCGTACACTGGCCCTATCCCCAAACTCTACTTCCGCTACATTGACAACTGCATCAATGCGACCTGCTGCACCCATGCAGAGCTCACTGACTTCTTCAACTTCATGACTAATTTCCATCCTGCACTCAAATTCACTTGGATGATCTCACCGTCTAGATCTCACCGTCGCCATAACAGGAGACAGATTATCCACTGACATCTATTACAAACCCACTGACTCCCATAGCTATCTAGACTACACTTCTTCCCACCCTGCTTCCTGTGAAGACTCTATCCCCTACTCCCAATTCCTCCGTCTACGTCGCATCTACGTCCAGCATGAGGTGTTCCATACCAGATGTCCTCATTCTTTAAGGAACGGGGGTACCCCTCTCCCATTATAGATGAGGCTGTCACTGGGGTCACCTGGATATCCCTCAGCTCCGCTCTTGCTCCCCTCCCCCACCCCCCCTTTCGTAACAAGGACAGAGTCCCCCTTGTCCTCGGCTTCGCACACAGCACACCATCAGCTGTCGCATCACCTAATTCTCTGACATTTTCGCCACCTCAAATGGGATCCCACTACTAGCCACGTCTTCCCATCTCCATCCCTTTCTGCTTTTCGCAGAGACCGTAACCTCCGCAACTCCCTGGACACCTCGTCCCTTCCCACCTAAACCAGCCCCTCTCCAGGTACTTTCCCCTGCAACCGCTGGAGGTGCAACACCTATCCCTATACCTCCCCCCTCGACTCCGTCCAAGGACCCCAACAGTCTTTTCAGGCGAGGCAGAGCTTCACTTGCACCTCCTCCAACCTCATCTACTGTATCCGCTGTTCTAGGTGTGGACTCTTGTATATTGGCGAGACCAAGCGCAGGCTCGGCGATCGTTTTGCTGAACATCTCCGCTCAGTTTGCCTAAACCTACCTGTTCTCCCGGTTGCTCAACACTTTAATTCTCTGTCCCATTCCCACACTGACCTTTCTGTGCTGGGCCTCCTCCAGAAACAGGACCTCATATTTCGCTTGGGTAGCTTACACCCGAAGCGGTATGAACATTGACTTCTCTAACTTCAAGTAGCCCTTGCTTTCCCTCTCTCTCTCTCTCCATCCCCTCTCCCTTCCCAGTTCTCCTGCCAATCTTACTGTCTCCGTCTACATTTTATCTCTGTACCACCCACTCCCCTGACATCAGTCTGAAGAACGGTCTTGACCCGAAACGTCACCCATTCCTTCTCTTCAGAGATGCTGCCTGTCGTGCTGAGTTACTCCAGCATTTTGTGTCTATCTTTGAGTTAAACCAGCATCTGCAGTTCTTTCCTACACAGTGTAAGCTGAAACATCTTTTGGTCTACAGATGGATCTAGGGAACAGGCAAAAGGTAGGTGGACATAAAGATGCAATAAGCTATGAACTTGAATCACAGAGCAGGCCTGACTACTTTTACTAGTCCTTGTATTTTTGGATGAAAGTTTCTCAAGAAGTGAATTGTCTATCTTATGACACTACAAAATGACTACTGTTTGCTTGTATTTCAAATTGCTGCATTTCAAAGTAATCCTTCATAAAGTGCATCAAGATGCCTGTGGGAGAGGCTTATATCAATACATTGACCTTCCATCAGTCAGAGCATTGTGTATAGTTGGTGAGGCCGCATTTAGAGTATTGTGTTCCGTTTTGGGCACCATGTTATAAGAAACATGTTCACGTTATAGGAGTAGAATTAGGCCATTCGGCCCATCGAGACTACGCCATTCAATCATGGCTGATCTCTGCCTCCTAATCCCATTTTCCTGCCTTCTCCCCATAACCCTTGACACCTGTTCTAATCAAGAATTTGTCTATCCCTGCCTTTAAAAAAAAAAACACAGACTTGGCGTTCACAGCCCTCTGTGGTAATGAGTTCCACAGATTAACTACCCACTGACTAAAGAAGTTCCTCCTCACCTTTCTAAAGGAGCGCCCTTTAATTCTGAGGCTATGATCTCTGGTCCTATATTCTCCCACCAGTGGAAACATCCTTTCCACATCCACTCTATCAAGTCTTTTCATTATGCTGTAAGTTTCAATGAGATCCCTGCCCGTTCCCCCCCCTCCCCCTCAACCTTCTAAACTCCAGAGAGTAGAGGCCCAGTGTTGTCAAATGCTCATCATATGCTGACCCACTCATTCTTGGAATCATTCTTGTGGGCCGCCGCTGGACCCTCTCCAGATCCAGCACATCCTTCCTCAGATATGGGGCCCATATTTGCTCACAGTACTCCAAATGCGGCCTGACCAGTGCTTTATAGAGCCTTAGCATTACATCTCTCCAATCCTCGATATAGAAAATAGGTGTGGGAGTAGGCCCTATGGCCCTTTGTGCCAGCACTGCCATTCAATATGATCATGGCTGATCATCCAAAATCAGTACCCTGTTCCTGCTTTTTCCCCATGTCCCTTGATTCCGTTAGCCTGAAGAGCTATATCTAACTCTCTTGAAAGCATTCAATGAATTGGCCTCCACAGCCTTCTGTGGCAGAGAATTCCCCAGATTTACAACTCTCTGGGTGAAAAGGTTTTTGCTCATCTCAGTCCTAAATGGCCTACCCCTTATTCTTAAACTGTGACCCTAGTTCTGGACTCTCCCAACATGGGGAACATTTTTCCTATCTCTAGCCTGTCCAATCCCTTAAGAATTTTATATGTTTCCATAAATCCCCTCTCATTCTTCTAAATTCCAGTGAATACAAGCCCAGTTGACCAATTCTTTCATCATAAATGCTAGCATTGAATTTGCCTTCCTTACTACTGATTCGACATGCAAATAAACCTTTTGGGGTGTCCTGTACCAGCACTCCAAGTCCCTTTGCACCTCTGATTTCTGGATTCTCCATTTAAAAAATAATCTATGCCTTTATTCTTATTACCAAAATGTATGACTCTGCACTTTACTACACTGAATTTCATCTGCCACTTCTCTACCTACTCTACTCACCTGTCCAATTCCTTCTGCAGAGTCCTTGCTTCCTCTACACTGCCTGCTCCTCCACCTATCTTAGCATCATCTGCAAACTTGCTCACAAAGCCTTCAATCCCCTTATCCAAATCATTAATATACAACATGAAGAGTAGTGCCCCCCACACCGACTCGTGCGTATCTCCACTAGTCACTGGCAGCCAACCTGAAAGAGTGCCTTTTATTGCAAATCTTTGCCTTCTGCCATCCAGCCAACCCGCTATCCATGCTAATATCTTCCCTTTTATACCATGGGCTCTCATCTTACCGATCAGCTTGACGTGCTGCACCTTATCGAAGGCCTTCTGAAAATCTAGGTAAACAAGATCTACAGCCTCCCCTCTGTCCGTCCTGCTATTAACTTCCTCAAACAACTCCAGCAGATTCGTAAGGCAAGATCTTCCCTTAACAAAACCATGTTTGTTGTGAACTTCTAAGTACTGCATAGCCTAATCCTTTATAATTGACTAAAGTCGGGCTAACCGGCCTATAGTTTCCACTCTTCAGCTTTGTACAGCGGGGTGATATTTGCAATTTTCCAATCTTCAGGAACCACTCCTAACTAGTGATTCTTGAAATGTCACAACTAATGCTTCCACAATCTCTGAGGCTACCTCCTGGGGTGCAGTCCATCCGATCCAGGTGACTTATCCAACCTCAGACCTTTCCCTAGCATCTTAGTATCACTGCTCCACTAACTTCCATCCCCTGACTCTCTAGGATTGCAGACGCACTGCTAATGCCTTCCACTGTGAAGACTGATGCAAAAAAGTTATTAAATTCCTCTGCCATTTCTTGATTTCCCGTTTTCACTTCTGCATCATTCTCCAGTGGCCCACCGTCCGCTCTTGCCTCTTTTTTACTCGTTATATATCCCTGGAACATTTATACATCTGTAGATGCTGTTGTTGGAAAGGGTGTAGAGAAGATATACAAGGATGTTGCCAGGAGTCGAGGGCCTGAGGCGTAGAGCGAAGTTCAGCAGGCTAGGACTCTATTCCTTGGAGCGCAGGAGGTTGAGGGGTGCTCATAGATCATCATCATTGTTGAAAACATCAACAGGCACGGTGCCTTACAATGCTATTTACGACAGTGATCACAACTTCTACTGAAGTTGTACACTACTAGAGGTGTACAAAATTATGAGAGGAATAGATTGGGTAGATGCAGACTCTTGCCCAGAGTAAGGGAATTGAGAACCAGAGGACATAAGCTTACGGTGAGGGGGAAAGATTTAATAGGAACATGAGGGGTCACTTTTTCACGCAAAGGGTGGTGGGTGTATGGGACGAGCTGCCGGAGTAGGTAGTTGAAGTAGGTACTAACGCATTGTTTAAGAGACATTTGCACAGATACATGGATAGGACCGGTTTAGAGGGATGCAGGACAAATGCAGGCAAGTGGGACTAGTGTAGGTGGGACATGTGGCCAGTGTGGGCAAGTTGGCCGAAAGACCTGTTTCCACGCTGTAAGACTCGGAATGATTTTAACCTGCAAAACTTTAGAACTTAACAAATCGATAGGTTGAGTAAACAACTGGAAGGACTAATGATAAATTGTGGCTCTCTTTTCTGCAAATGTCCATCTTGGTGCAGTGGATTGGAAGTGCAGTGGTTTCCAAATCCAAATTAACTATATTTTTTTTAAATGGAAGCAAAGAAATTAAACACTTTTGCTCCCAGATTTTATATGCAGTTAATTCTTAGTCAAGGTATTGACTGGATGATCTGCTCCAGGCATCTGCCTCACCACCATGTTGGTGAACAGCAGGCCAGTTTCTTTTTTTTTAAACATTTAAATGTTATTCATTTAGCTAACTATATTTTCTATCCTTTCTCTGTTGCTTTGGCCAACATCAAAACTCAAAGAATCGCAGACTTATACAGCATGGAAACAGACCTTTTGGCCCAACGTGTTCATACTGACCAAGTTGCAATCCTTTCACTTTAGCTAGTTCCACTTGCTTTTGCCTGTGTCCCGCATGGTATCCTAAATTATTTAGAGGAAACGCTGCTGTTTAATGGGCAAATGGAGATGTGCAGCTTTCTAATGTGTCTAATGGGAGTTATGCAATGTAGCCAAGAGACGAAAATGTAAATTTCAGTGACTGCTTTTATTATAAGTAAAACAATTTCTATTTGGTATGAAATAAATTGTGGTCCAGTGGTAGAATAGCAGCAACATAAGTGATATTGTTTTGTGTGTTCAATTTTTGTTTGCTGTTAATGACTAGTTGTGCATTTACAGCAGCTTTTGATGATGCTGTGGAAGAACGTGTCATTAATGAAGAGTACAAGATCTGGAAGAAAAATACTCCCTTCTTATATGACCTGGTTATGACTCATGCTCTGGAATGGCCAAGTCTGACTGCACAGTGGCTACCTGATGTTTCCAGGTATGGATGTGGCTTAAGAAGAATAACTCATTTGGTATTAAACATTGTTTATTAAACAAACATGTGCACTATGTATCTTGAGATTCCACTTTCTGGCAGGATATGCTGGAGTAACTCAACAGATCAGGCAAAATGGATAAATGACATTTCGGGTCGGGACCCTTCTTTAGATGGGTCCCATCCCAAAATGTCACCTATCCATGTTCTCCAGGGGTGCTGCTTGACCCGCTAAGTTACTCCAGCATTTTGTGTCTTTCCTTGGTAAACCAGCATCTGCAGTTGCTTGTTTCCAAAATTTAATATGGATTGTTAACAGTAGAATGTGTACTCTCACCAGTAATTTGTTCCCAATAAGCAGTTCGGCAAATGAATTAAAGAACTTGAGGGAAATGATAAATACTTTTCAAAAGCCTGGTAATAGACAGATGAACATAGAACAATGTCACTGCCAGACACGGTGTCAAATTACACTAATCCCTTCAGTCTGAACATGATCCATATCCTTCCATTCCCTGCATATTCATGTGTCTGTCAAAAATCCTCTTAAACTCCACTATCGTATCTGCTTCCACCTGCATCCCTGACAGCAGCTACTGCTCTGTGCAAAAGAAGAAAACTTTCTTTGCATAACCCCTTTAAATCTTTTCCCTCACACCTTAAAGCTATGCGCTGCCTGGGCGGAATAAAATTCGGACCGTCTACCTAAATATACTTCTCATCATGTCCACTCCCTCGGTCTCAAGCACTCCAGTGAAAACAATCCAAGTTTATCCAATCGCTCCTTACAGCTGGTACCCTCTAATTCGGGCAGCATCCTGGTAAACCTCTTCTGTACCCTCTCCAAAACCTCCACATCCTTCCTCCAATGCGGCAACCAGAACTGCACGCCATACTCCAAATATGGCCAACAAGATTTGTAAAGCTGTTTGTAACATCACTTCCTGATTCTTACACTCAGTCTTTTTGACTTTTACCAGGACTTCCTGGTGCTAATCTTACATGCCTTTGGTCTAAACATGGACCAAAGAACTGTATATAAGGTCAAGTGAGTGTGAGACCAGATAACATTGTCTACAGGTCATTCAATTCAATTCAATTCAATTCAACTTTAATTGTCATTGCACAGATACAAGTATGGGTACAACGAAATGCAGTCTAGCGTCTGCTCGTAGCAATATTGCAATATAGAAATAAAAACACAGAATAAGAACAATATACAGAATAAAATACAGAATGAGCAAACAATGTGGATGGAGAGACTAGAGAAATCTATCGGCGGGACTCCGAGTTCAGCAATGTGATAGTGTTGTTAAAGAAGCTGATCCTCATCCTGCATGTACGAGACCTGAGGCTTCTGTACCGCCTCCCTGATGGGAGGAGGGCAAACAGTCCATGGTTAGGGTGGGAGGGGTCCTTGATGATCTTCCCGGCCCGTCTCAGACACCGTTTTCGGTGGAGGGCATCCATTTCAGGGAGCGGGGCACCGATGATGTACTGAGCAGTCTTCACCACCCGTTGTAGTGCCTTCCTGTCAGCTACCGTGCAACTACTGTACCATGCTGTGATGCAGGTGGTCAGGATGCTTTCGATGGTACAGCGGTAAAAGTTGGTCAGGATCTGGGGGGACAGGTGAGCTTTCTTGAGCCTCCTCAGGAAGTAAAGGCGCTGCTGCGCCTTCTTGATCAGTTTGGAGGTATTGAGGGACCAGGATAAATCCTCCGAGATGTGTACCCCGAGGAATTTGTAGTTGGAGACGCGCTCCACCTCAGTCCCGTTTATATGGATGGGGATATGTCTGCCCCCTCTGTTCTTCCTGAAGTCAACAATAATTTCCTTCGTCTTCATGGAGTTGAGGACGAGGTTATTGTTGGCACACCAGACTGCCAGGTGCTGGACCTCCTCCCTGTAGGCTGACTCATCGTTGTCACTGATCAGTCCTACCACCGTGGTATCGTCAGCAAATTTAATGATGGCGTTGGAGCCATTCTTAGGGATGCAGTCATGGGTGAAGAGGGAGTAGAGGAGAGGGCTGAGCACACAGCCCTGTGGCACGCCGGTGTTCAGTGTTATAGTGGAGGAGGTGAGGTTGTTGACCCTAACAGACTGGTCTGTTGGTAAGGAAATCCAGTGTCCAATTGCAGAGGGAGGTGGAGATGCCAAGTCCGCTGAGTTTGGTGATCAAGCTAGCGGGGATGACAGTGTCCATGGTCTCACTAGTTCTACCCTGCACTTCCTGCCCCATGCACCCTCCAGGTTAACAAGCTTCCTTTGACCCTTTCCCACTTCTGATGAGTGGTTCTTGACCTGTAACTTTAGCTGCTTCTCTTCCTACAGATGCAGAATGACCTGTTAAGTTTTTCCAGGATCATCTGGGTTATTTTCTTTCAGATTTCCATTATCTGCAGTTCTTTATTTTCACCGGGTTCTATTCCTGACCCCTTGTAATTCTCCTTAATACTATACGATAAAACTTTATTCATCCCCGGAGGGATGATTCCTCCGATATATCAAAAACATGCAGGCTGGTAGGTTAATTGGCTGCTGTAAGTTGTCCTATGTATGTAGATAAGTGATAGAATCTATGGATGTTGATGAGGGTTGTGTGTTTATAACTATTTTACAGCTGCCCAAGTCACTTTGAAGCCAGCAACACTGGTTGAAAGTAGGGGTGGTATGGGTACAAGTGAATTTTTATTTTATGGGACATTTTTCTGTATTAAAAAAAACTCAAATTTGCTGGATAATCTGTCATGTAAAATTTACTGATCTACAGACCTGAGGGGAAGGACTACAGTGTTCACAGGTTGGTCCTGGGAACCCATACATCTGATGAACAAAACCATTTAGTCATTGCCAGTGTTCAACTACCAAATGATGATGCTCAGTTTGATGCTTCACATTATGATAGTGAGAAGGGAGGTATGATTTTTGTTTTCCTTTTTCAAAGTGTTTCATTTCTGATGTGTGTAAATAGTCCTAACAGTGTTTATCGAGTTAGGAGTGGTGGTGACATTGAGAAACCTGCAATTATGCTCTTAACAGAATAAGATGAAGAAGTTTCCCACCAATTTAGTTCCTTTGCACAGCTATTCATAGAAACATAGAAAATAGGTGCAGGAGTAGGCCATTCGGCCCTTCGAGCCTGCACTGCCATTCAATATGATCATGGCTGATCATCCAACTCAGTATCCCGTACCTGCCTTCTCTCCATTCCCCCTGATCCCTTTAGCCACAAGGGCCACATCTAACTCCCTCTTAAATATAGCCAATGAACTGACCTCAACTACCTTCTGTGGCAGAGAATTCCAGAGATTCACCAGTCTCTATGTGTGAAAAATGTTTTTCTCATCTCGGTCCTTAAAGACTTCCCCCTTATCCTTAAACTGTGACCCCTTGTTCTGGACTTCCCCAACATCGGTAACAATCTTCCTGCATCTAGCCTGTCCAACCCCTTAAGAATGTTGTAAGTTTCTATAAGATCCCCCCTCAATCTTCTAAATTCTAGCGAGTTCAACTAACAAATGTAGCCAAAGTCCATGTATTATATGTGTTCAGTCATAAATAAGAACCTAATTAAAAGGGTTGACTGCAACTTTTCCATCGGTGCATGATGTTGTGAGTGATGTTTCCCATGTTGGCATTTCACTGCTGCCTAGTTCAAATGTAAGTCGAGGAATGGGAAGGTCAATTTAGTCTAATCTTGTCTTCGCCTAATATTCGCCAACATACAGTGAAAAGGCACTTGAAACTATGGGATATCAAGTGATGCTTAAGATGGTAACATTATTAATTTAAAGAGATCTTTAATTTACTATATGTTGGGTTTAATATACTGACAATGCAAGTCTTTTCTGTTTATAACCTGTTTCTTTTGCAGAATTTGGTGGATTTGGTTCTGTTAGTGGAAAAATAGAAATTGAAATAAAAATCAATCATGAAGGGGAAGTAAATCGTGCCCGCTACATGCCTCAGAACCCTTGTATCATTGCCACAAAGACTCCCTCCAGTGATGTGTTGGTCTTTGATTATACGAAACATCCTTCCAAACCAGGTAAACAGTTGTCAGTTTTTATGAAACTCTTTTTTGATTTGTCCAGTAAAAGCTAGTAGAAAGTGTTGCATTTCACTAATATCAGAAAAAAATACAGGGCACTGTTGAAACAAAACTTAGATGTCAAATGTTTATGGCCTTTCAGCCGTGCGTCATTCCACCCTGATATGCACTTCAGGCTGAGTCTAAAGATGTAGAGTCTCATCATGCAGTAATTCTGTGTACAGTTTTCCTTATCATATTTGATCATCCGTTCATGAGTCATCGGAGCAGAATCAGGCCATTCTGCCCATGAGTCTACTCTGCCATTCAATCAAGCCTGATTTATCCTAGTCTCTCAACTGTATCCTCCTGCCCTTTCTCCATAACCCATGACAACCTGGCAATGGGTACAGTCATGATGTAGTGGTTTAGTTTCCAAACTGGTAATCCAGGCACTTGGACTAACGATCCAGAAACGGGCCCTTTCAGCCATATATCCATTTTGACAGTAATCCAATTTGCTGGCTTTAGGCCCGTCCCTCTAAGTTTTTCATATCCAGGTATCTTTCCAAACACCTTTTAAACACGGTTGTATCTTCAAGCGTCGAGTGTGTTTTATTGTCATATTACCCAGATAGAACAAAGAAATTCTTACTTGCAGCAGCACAACAGAATATGTAATATTTCTCTTCAACTTCCTGATTGCTGAATACAATGAATATAGATTGCTGTTAATTTCATCTGGTTGACATGTATCCCTGAGGGGAATTCATTAGCCATTCTTGCTGGCCATCATATGACCATTCATACGATGGATGCCTGAATGATGTCCAAAGTAGCATAACAAGCCACTTGGTTGTATCATTGCTGTAGTTTTCAAAAGGAGAAAGAATATAACCAAGCAGACTCTCACATGGAATTTGACCATGGTAAAGTAATTCCCAGCCCACTTTATCTTAAATGTTTGCCTCTGGAAATTATATTTAAATTGGATAGCTGCACTACAAATTGATCAATCCATAGCGTCACATTATCATACTCAGAATCGTGCACAAAAGTTAGTTGTTTCTTGTCATGTATATTGAGGTACAGTGAAAAGCTTTTGTTGCATGCTAACCAACAATTGTTGGTGCGCTAAAGTCCGTATACCAGAGTCGTTCATTGCAATTGTTCCTCTGGGAGGACAAACCCATCTGTTATGGTTTTTCTCAAGAACCATTCAACTCCAGACCTCAGCACAGTCTTGACCCAAACTCTCCTAGTAAAATGAGCGCATGGGGAAATGTTCCCGTGATCAGAGTCAGACTTTGCACAAAGGAAAATGCTTGATATCCGAGGTCAGTCATTTTGGCCCCAGGACATGAGTTGCTCACAGCAGTGATCAAAGATGAACCAACCGCAGCTTCAGATTAGACACAGGGATGCTGACTGGGAGCACAATGTTCAATTCCGTTCTCAACTTCACCACATATGAAGTAGTCCGTGCTTGTATGCAGTCACACCTAGCATGGGCTGATTAGTGGCAAATAACATCTGTGCCATGAACGAGAATTTAACTGGCATTGCCTTTGCCTGGTTCCCCACCATTAACATTCTGGTGGGGGTGTGCCGATGGTCGTGAATCAACTGGATCAACGGATAAATACTGTGTAACGATAATAGTTGAAAGGTTGGGTATCCATCAGCGAGTGACTCATGACCACCATCATCATAGCACCACTCGGGGCGTGACGCAATGGTTTTCAATGAACTGGATATGTGCAGCTGCAACAGCACTCGAAGCTCAAAGTAGCGCACTTCACGGACACTTCAATCACCAACCTAAACTTTTCATTGTCTACCCCAACTAAACCCAATAATTGCAGTGTGCACCATTGACAGAATGTATTGTGGATCTTGTGACATTGCTTCATGGAACAAGGGAGGCATGGGCAGCAGATACATGAGCACATTACTACTTGCTGGTTGCTCTCCAAGTTGTACACCATCCTGACTCGAAAATATATTGCTGGTATTTCATCGTCGCCAGGTCTAAATCATGCAACCATCTACCCAACAACAGCATTAGAATAACTAGAAGAGCTGCAGTGGTTCAAGGTGTTCTATGGCCACCACCTTTTGACAGGCAGTAAAGGCGGGCCTTGCTCATAATATTCTGTTTTTTAAAATTATTAGAACTCTGAAGCAATCCATCTTTGCTGTACTCCGTAAAGTTAGCACAATTTTAACATTTGAAGATATTTGAGCTTGTAAATAAACTTTATTTTAATAAGTTAAAAGCTAAGATAGATACAAAGTTTGAGTAACTCAGCGGAACAGGCAGCATCTCTGAAGAGAAGGAATGAGTGCCGTTTCGGGACGAGACCCTTCCCTCCAGAGATGCTGCCTGTCCCGCTGAGTGACTCCAACTTTTTGTGTCCATCTTCAGTTTAAACCAGCATTTGCAGTTCCTTCTTACATAAGTTATGTACTCGTACATTAGAATTGTATGCTTTGATTAGTGTTTGGTTTGTTCATTAGGAGAATATTGTGCTTTATTACCACATAGATCCATCTGGTGAATGCAACCCAGATCTTCGGTTGCGAGGACATCAGAAGGAAGGCTACGGGCTCTCTTGGAATCCGAATCTTAGTGGCCATTTACTTAGTGCTTCAGATGATCATGCAAGTATTACGTTGTCACTTTGGTGATTTATGGAGAGCAAAAGATGTAATCAATTTATAATATTACTTTGAATAGCTGTTAGTAATGGGGTGGCACAGTGCAGCAGCTGGTAGAGCCGCTGCCACATAGCGTCAGAGTCCTGGGTTCGATCCTGACCTTGGATGCTGTCGGTGCAGTTTGCACGTTCTCCCTGTGACTGGGTTTCCTCTGGGTGCTCTGGCTTCCTCCCACATCCCAGCGATGTGTGGGTTTGTAGGTTAATTGCTCGCTGTAAATTAACCTCTTGTTTGTCGGGAGTGGATGCAAAGATGGGATAACTAATATGAAAGGGTTGGCAGGATTCGGTGTTTCCATGCTGTTTCTTTTAATTTCAACTGCTACCACAGGGTGCTTCATACTAATGGTATAAATATGCTTCAATAATTGTTTGTGTTGTATATTCCATATAATTCAATGACTTAAGTCTTGTTAGCTAATAATTCCTACCTAAATAATGTTGCTCTTTTATTACACAATTTGGCAATTACATAATTTAATGTATTTAATGTGAGGAGCCACGAATATATTAACATGTTATTTACTGGCCATGCATCTTAATTTTGGTTCTTAAATGTGACTATTATAGTTTGTTGCAAAAATAATTGATTCTTGAATATCTGCACAATGCAATGGACAATAGGTGCAGGAGTAGGCCATTTGGCCCTTCGAGCTAGCACCGTCATTCACTATGATCATGGATGATCATCCATAATCAGAGCCCCGTTCCTGCCTTCTCCCCATATCCCTTGACTCCACTATCTAAGACCTCTATCTAACTCTCTCTTGAAAGCATCCAGAGAATTGGCCTCCACTGCCTTCTGAGGCAGAGAATTCCACAGATTCACAACCCTCTGGGTGAAAATAAGCAGCTGACTCTGGCATGTCAGCGGCTTATTTTAATGCCATTTATTATTTAGTGTTCTGTTTCTTTAATGAGATTGAAGAAAATAAGTTTGTATGTAACATCATACATAGAGCAAAAATGTAGAGTGTAAATCATTGTTGGCACTAAATCAAGAGTGTGTTTATTTGTCATATGAACTGGAACAATTACATTCTTACTTGGTGCAGCCTTACAGGCACATTAACTGCAACAGTAACACTGTACAATAAATTATCAGTTATTCAAAGTAAACTTGACCAGCTTAAAGTCAAAGATCAAATTATATGGAGCAGACATAGTAGTGCAAAGTCCATTATGGTTCGGTGCCGAGGTTGGATTGTGGTTAGAATTATGCAGAATGGTTGAGCCTAATAGTTGATAAGTAGAAGCAGTTCTTGCATGTGGAGGTCAAGGGCTCCTATACCTTCTTCCCAATTGTATCAGTGAGAAGAGATCCTGGGCAGAATATCGTGGGGCTTTGATGTTAGCTGCCTTCTTGAGGGACTGCCTTCAACGGTGGGGAAGTCAGTGCCAAGTAACATATACTTTGTGAGCGTTTGAATTTCCTAACCAGGCCGTGATGCAACCAGTTAGTGTGCTCTCCGCTGTACATTTCTGTTACATGCCAAATCACCTCAACTGTCTGAAGAAGTAGATCTAGACAAAAGGAACTGCAGATGTTGGTTTATAAAAAAGGACACAAAATATTAGAGTAACTCAGCTGGTCAGTCAGCATCTGTGGAGAACATGGATAGGTGACATTTCGAGTTGGGACCCTTCTGACTGAAGTAGATGTATTGGTTATCAATGTTGTACATATTGGTTATCATGTTGTAGGTTTAACTTGTTGCTGTTTTTTTCTTATTATCTTTAGACCATCTGTTTATGGGACATCAGTGCTGTGCCTAAGGAAGGAAAAATAGTTGATGCAAAAACCATCTTCACTGGTCACACTGCAGTGGTAGAAGATGTGTCATGGCACTTGCTGCATGAGTCTCTGTTTGGTTCTGTGGCAGATGATCAAAAACTAATGATGTAAGTTCATCAACTTTTACGAGTCATTTAAATAAAATTGTCAGATTAAAAATATTAATGGTGCAACTGTTTTATTATTTCTTGTTACAGTGCTGATTGACAATTTAAAATAAATTACAGTAGCTATAGTGCATATTAAAAGAAGGCAAAGTACTGCAATACTGAAAATCAGAAATAAAATAGTAATTGCTGGAATTCCTCAGGTAACATATGTGAAGAGTCTCCAGCTGAATTTTTTGTTTTGTTTTATCCTAGGTTAAATCAAATTCTGCCCACTAGGCTACACACAAAATAATATCTTAGTTTTCCTTTCTGAAGGTGAACTACTTTCTTCACACTTGGTTTGGTCATTTGCCTCCATGTCTGTCTTTAATGAGTGGTTCTTAATTCTGAAACTTTCCCCTTATTCATGAAATCTACCTCACTCTTGAAAACATCCAGTGAATTGGCCTCCATTGCCTTCTGTGGCAGACAATTCCACAGATTCACAACTCTTTGGGTGAAAACGTTTTTTTCCTCATCTCAGTCCTAAATGGCCTACCCCTTGTTCTTAAACTGTTCTTAAATTCCAGAAGATTAGTCAAGCATGATTTCCCTTTCATAAATCCATGTTGACTTTGACCGATCATCTCACTGCTTTCCAGACGCGCTGTTGTAACATCTTTAACAATCGACTCAAGCATCTTACCCACTACCGATATAAGGCTAACTGGGTCTATAATTCTCCATTTTCCTTGCCTTTCTTAAAAAGTGGGGTTACATTGGCTCCCCTCCAGTCCACAGGAACTGATCACCAATGCATCCACGATTTGTAGGGCCACCTCCTTGAGTACTCTTGAATGCAAACCATCAGGCCCTGGGGATTTATTTGCCTTCAGTCCCACCGGCTTACCTAACACCATTTCCTGACTAATATGGATTCCCTTCAGTTCCTCCCTTCCACTAGATCCTCGGTCCCCACTAGATTTCTGGGAGATTGTTTGTATCTTCCTCAATGAAGACAGAACCAAAGTACTTGTTTAACTGTTTTGCCATTTCTTTGTCTCCCATTATGAATTCACCTGTCTCTGTCAAAACCAAAATTCTGTCTACATTTGAAAAGTTTTAGTGAGGTAAGTATTTGCCCACAAAGTTTGTGCCAGCAGCATTAATTGCTCACCTAAAATAATTGACAGAAATCTCTGATAATGCTGCAGTTAATAAACATTTTAAAAACCCGTGTTTAATTTTGTCTTCAGCCAAGGGCTTGGGGTCTTTTTCTGTGTATCATGTTCCAAGTTGCTAGCCCTGTAGATAAATGAACATTTCTAGTTTCATGCTCTGCTATTTGGGAGAAAATATAAAATTTGACTTGGCTTTCAATTTTTTTTTGTCTCCAGTTGGGATACCAGATCTAACAACACATCCAAACCAAGTCATTCAGTTGATGCACACACCGCAGAAGTAAATTGTCTCTCCTTCAATCCTTATAGTGAATTCATCTTGGCAACTGGTTCTGCTGATAAGGTGGGATTTTAAATGTCGTACTGGCTTTATTTAGTACTTTAGTCCACTATTTAATTATTTAGTCCACAGGATAGCGAGATGAAATGTTTTATATTTTCTGTACTAATAACTCTCAAATTTGTTTAGATGGTGAATTGGTTATGCATCAATGAATTTACCAAATGCAGATTTCCTTTCTGTTTGATGTGTAAATGAAAGTGCATCAAATTGTTCATTATTCCCCAACAGTAATGGGGAAAGTGAGTAATCAGGTGAAGGGGTTTGTACACAAGTTTTGGTAAAATGTGATTTATGAAGAAAGGTGGTGTCATTTTGAAGGAGTAAATTAACACCATTATTGTTCATAGTACAACACTGCTCTTCAGCCTAACTTTACATGCCGACCAAGGTGCCTTCCGAAGCTAGTCCCATTTGCCTGCATTTAGCCCATATCCCCTAAACCATCCCAATCCATGTATCTAGTCCAAATGTCTTAATTGTTTCAAGTAATCCGGCCTCTACCACATCCTCTGATCCATACCAACCAGATTTCTTAAATTAGCAAATGAAGGAGCAGGTGATTTGTATATATGACTGCTGTATAAAAAAACCATATTGTTTTACTCATTTATCTTTTCCCACGTCAACAGTAATATATAAACTTGAAGAGTTCTGGATTGCTTGTGCAAGTTATTCATAAATGCAGTAATTCTGGATAGTGCCACTGATGGATTTTCATGTTTGAAAAGTGACCTTTTACATCCATTTGTTTCATGTCATCTGTGTTAATTCCATGCCTTCACTTCTGATGGCAAAATTATTGTGGCATCTTGCCAGGTGCATTTCCTGCAGTGACCCCTGCTACTACTTCAAAACAAACTTTATCTATTAGTTACACTTTTTATGAATAGCTTGAAGCACTACTTTTGGTAATTTGAAATTCTTTCTGTTCACAAATATCCTGTACATAATTTTGGGCTACGTTGCTGTGGTTTATGATAATCTAAAATGTATTGCAGACTGTTGCATTGTGGGATTTAAGAAATCTGAAACTGAAACTGCATTCCTTTGAATCGCACAAGGACGAGATTTTCCAGGTAAAGCTGTTACCTTTACCTTGCACACCCTATATAGTAAAATATATTACCCAAGAACACATCTCGTCAATATGGTGGGGCTCGGGCAGTGCGGCGGTAGAGTTGCTACTTTACAGCACCAGAGACCCAGGTTCGATCCTGACGATGGGTGCTGTCTGTACGGAGTTTGTATATTCTCCCTGTGACCGCGTGGGGTTTCTCCGGGTGCTCTGGTTTCCTCCCACACTCAAAAGACTTACAGGATTGTAGGTTAATTGGCTTTGGTAAAAAATTGTGAATTGTCCTTGGTGTGTACTTTAATGCTGGTCGGCACGGACTCGGTGGGCCGAAGGGCCTGTTTCTACTCTGTATCTCTGAATTAAAAGGTTACTGGCAACTATAGCTTCAGGCAGAGGTCCCTTTAAAGTTTGGCCTCTCAGGTGTTCATGGTCATTTACATCCTGAATAGACAATAGGTGCAAAATGTAGGCCATACTGTCCTTCAAGCCAGCCTTCAATGTGACTAATATGGCAGGTTATAATCTTGGCATGTTGTGGTGTTCAAAGGCAACTTTGCACTGTGTACATGTGGTGAGGAATGTGGGCTGAAATGAAGTTATTAGGAACAAGCATTACTTGCATTTGTAAAATCGTGGATTTATTTGGGATAATGAGCATGCTCCATGACTCTTATGGCATGAAAACTGGTGGAGTTGAGCATGTTATAATCAGTTGGAACGTTGGACTGCAAAATGGTAGATGGAGCTTAATCCGGATAAATGTGAGGTTTTCTTTGTCCTTTGAAATAATTTTCAAAGGACAAATGCACCAAGCTTTTCAATCAAACTTTAGTTAATTTCATTGAACAATGAAATCTTTGTTAATAATTTTTTTGTATATCCTCCCTGAACTCCAATTAAAACAATGCTGGCCTTTTAGGAAAATTGGATTACAATCTAGTTTTTAAATAATTAATTGTATCCATGCTGTGATTTCTGTTAATACCATCAGGTTCAGTGGTCTCCTCACAATGAAACTATCCTGGCATCAAGTGGAACAGATCGCAGACTGAATGTATGGGATTTGAGGTAGGAGTTTCTCTTTGTGTGACACTGCTCTTGAGTTATAACTCAGTTCTCAGTTCAAATCACAGAAACTTCATCCCACTGAATGATTTTTATATTAGTTTTGAGAAAATGGAAGTTCCTTGCATAACTCCAGCTGACAATGTCATGCTGGTGAGGACAGTGCTTGCTTTTTGTTCTCCAGGAAGTGAAGACAGATCTATTTCCCTTCAATAAGGTAATGATATTTTAATAGAGCAAGTGGTGAATTTGTATCTCAGTCTACCTAGGCATGTCTTTCCGCACCTATTGCTATGTCTCATGACACTCTACAGAAGGTAGTGGAGGCCAATTCACTGGATGTTTTCAAGAGAGAGTTAGATATAGTTCTTAGGGCTAACAGAATCAAGGGATATGGGGAGAAAGCAGGAACTGGGTATTGATTTTGGATGATCAGCCATGATCTTATTGGATGGCGATGCTGGCTCGAATAGCCTACTCTTGCCCGTATTTTCTGTATTTCTACATCTGACTGGTGCTTGAGCCATCTACTGGTGGGAAAAGAGGTCAGTCTGTAAGAGTGGTTGTTTGGCCAGCCGATTCAGTGAGATGGACGAGTCATGACTAGAGGGCTTGAGCTGGAATGGACTGGATGGGTTAGGACTGGAGCATGGGAGGTGATGGGGGACCTTGTTGATCATACACCTTATATAAAATAAAGAGATATAGACAAGTTGAGTGGTCATTCTTTCTTGGTGTTGAGGAGTAAAACTAATGGGCTTAGATTTAAGATGAGAGGACTTAAGATTCAAAAGAGCCCAAGACGCAGATTTTCATCGAGGGTGGTCATATATAGAATAAGCTGTCAAGGCGGATACAATATGTAAAAAAGCATTTAGACAGGTGAGTGGATAGTGAATTTACAGAGAGATATGGGCCAAAGCAGAAAAAGGCTAACTCGGGAAAACATTTTGGGTGGTGTGGATGAGTTAACTTTCCCAATATTGACTGGGAAAATCAATATAAAGGTTTAGATGGGGTGCAATTTCACAAAGGTGTTAAGCAGAGTTTTCTCCAGCAATACGTAGAGGGCCCCACATGTGAGAGAGCAACACTTGATCTAGTCTTAGGAAATTGGGAAGGGCAAGTGAATGAAGTATTCGTGGAGGAGCCTTTTTGGACCAGTGACCACTGTTCGATTAGGTTTAAGATAGTTATGGAAATGGACAGAGAGGGCCCACGTGTTAAAATGCTAACTTGGGGTAAGGCAAACTTTGAAGGTGTGAATTAAAGTCTCGCTCAAGTTGATTGGAGCAGGTTGTCTGAGGGGGAAATGAACGTCAGCCAAGTGGGATGTTTTTAAACATGTGCTGACAAAAGCTCAGGATATGCATGTCCCTGTTAGAGTGAATGGTAAAGCAGGCAAACGTAAGGAGGCTTGGCTGACGAGAGAAATTGAGGCATTGGTCAAGAATAAGAAGGACACCTGGGACAAGTATAGGCAGCTGGGGTCAAGTGTATCCCTGGAGGAGTTTGGGGCACTAAGGAGCAAAGTAAAAAATGAAATCAGAAGGGCAAAAGGGGCCAGGAGAGATCTCTGGCAGATAGCATTAAGGATAATCTCAAGAGATTTTATAAATACACTAGACCAAGTGCAGACCCATTGGGTCTGGTCCCCGAACGTGCTTCAGACCCCGGGGTCTGGTTCCCGAACGTGCTTCAGCGTCTTGACGGCGTAGGCAGCGTCTGGACGGCCGTACGCAGCGTCTCAACGGCGTACGCAGCGTGTCGAGACGCTGCGTACGACGTCGAGACGCTGCGTACGGCCGTTGAGACGCTGCATACGCCATCAATGGGGCTGCGGGCCGACAGGCTGTTGACGCGCCAGCTCTGTCACGCTGGCTGAAGGCAAAGATGGGTTGTTCCGCCGCTGCTTTTCGGCGTCCTCGGACAAAATGAGTGTGGGGGGGGTGGGTGGATTTTATTTTAAAATGTGTACATAAAAATGTCTAAATCTAATGAGTGTATTAGGGTATGTAAAAGTGTAATGTCTAGCGAAATGGAAAAAATCTCTGAGTTTTCGCGTGTGGTTTTGGCGGACCAAGGAATCAAAGGCCAAATCTGACGCCCACAAACGCACCCATAAACACACCCACACCCACACACACAGAGTTTTAAAAGTATAATAGAGAGAGTGGGACCCCTCGTCAACTCGAAACGATCACCGAGCCTGCGCTTGGTCTCGAACTGAGCGGAGGTGTTCAGTGAAACGAACGCCGAGCCTGCGCATGGTCTCGCCGAATCATTTTGGCTCTGCGATCGTTTCGCTGAACACTTCCGCTCAGTCCGTCTTAACCTACCTGATCTCCCGGTGGCTCAGCACTTAAACTCCCCCTTCCATTCCCAATCTGACCTTTCCATCCTGGGCCTAACTCCTCCAGAGTTAGGCCCAGCGCAAATTGGAGGAACAGCACCTCATATTTTGCTTGGGTAGTTGACACCCCAGCGGTATGAACATTGACTTCTCTAACTTCAGATTGCCCTTGCTTTCCCTCTCTATCCCCTCCCCCATCCCAGTTCTCCCAGTAGTCTTAAGCCCCTGTCCCACTTGCGTGTCCTTGGCACGCTAATTACGCGAACCCGTGGTCGTGTTGAGGCGCGAAGGTCCCGCGCGACTTCATGCGTCCGGACAGCCGTCTGGAGCGCGTGACGTCATTTGAAGATGGACACAAAATGCAGGAGTAACTCAGCGGGACCGGCAGCATCTCTGAAGAGAAGCAATGGGTGATGTTTTGGGTCGAGACCCTTCTTCAGTCTGAAAGAAGGGTCTTGACCCGAAACATCATCCATTCCTTCTCTCCAGAGATGCTGCCGGTCCCGCTGAGTTACTCCAGCATTTTGTGTCTACCTTCAATTTTCTTGTCCCCGCTCTGGGAGTAGAAGTGGGGGCGGATCCGGACCGCAACAGCCGTGAGCCCCAGGCTGAGTTCGACGATCGTTTGCCTGCTTCTGCTGTTGTTGGAGGTGAGACGTTGCGTCGCGCCAGGGTCTTTGGCCTGTCCCACCTTGGCCGTCAGTTACGCGACAGGCCGGTGGCGCGCGAAGATTTTGTTCGCTACAAAATTTCAGAGCGCCGCGCGATATCGAGCAGAACTCCATACCCCTCCGCGCTTCCCAGTGGGACCGGCCCCGCATGGCCACACGATGACCGTGCGCCTCAACGCGACGGCAAGGTCGCGTAGTTTGCGTGCCAAAGACACGTAAGTGGGACAGGGCCTTCACTGTCTGACTACATTCTATCTTTGTCCCGCCCCCTCCCCCGACATCAGTCTGAAGAAGGAGCTCGACCCGAAACGCCACCCATTCCTTCTTTCCAGAGATGCTGCCTGACCCGCTGAGTTACATAGAAACATAGAAAATAGGTGCAGGAGTAGGCCTTTCGGCCCTTCGAGCCTGCACCGCCATTCAATATGATCATGGCTGATCATCCAACTCAGTATCCTGTACCTGCCTTCTCTCCATATCCCCTGATCCCTTTAGCCACAAGGGCCACATCTAACTCCCTCTTAAAGGTAGCCAATGAACTGGCTTCAACTACCTTCTGTGGCAGAGAATTCCAGAGATTCACCACTCTGTGTGAAAAATGTTTTTCTCATCTCGGTCCTAAAAGATTTCCCCCTTACCCTTAAACTGTGACCCCTTGTCCTGGACTTCCCCAACATCGGGAACAATCTTCCTGCATCTAGCCTGTCCAACCCCTTAAGAATTTTGTAAGTTTCTATAAGATCCCCTCTCAATCTTCTAAATTCCAGCGAGTACAAGCTGAGTCTATCCAGTCTTTCTTCATATGAAAGTCCTGACATCCCAGGAATCAGTCTGGTGAACCTTATCTGTACTCCCTCTATGGCAAAAATGTCTTTCCTCAGATGTGGTCTCACCAAGACCCTGTACAACTGCAGTAATAATAATAATAATAATAAATTTTATTTATATAGCGCTTTTCAGGACTCAAAGTCGCTTTACAATTGAGAGTCAGGAATAAACAAAACAAAATAGAGCAGTAAGACAGAGGGGGGGGGAACATGGGACTAAGGGTATGCAGAGGTGAAGAGATGGAGCGGAGATATGAAGAGATATGAAGAGGAGCAGTAGAACCTCCCTGCTCCTATACTCAAATCCTTTTGCTATGAATGCTAACATACCATTCGCTTTCTTCACTGCCTGCTGCACCTGCATGCCTACTTTCAATGACTGGTGTACCATGACACCCAGGTCTCGTTGCATCTCCCCTTTTCCTAATCGGCCACCATTCAGATAATAGTCTACTTTCCTGTTTTTGCCACCAAAGTGGATAACCTCACATTTATCCACATTATACTGCATCTGCCATGCATTTGCCCACTCACCCAGCCTATCCGTCACCTTGCAGCCTCTTAGCATCCTCCTCACATCTAACACTGCCCCCCAGCTTCGTGTCATCTGCAAACTTGGAGATGTTGCATTCAATTCCCTCGTCCAAATCATTAATATATATTGTAAATAGCTGGGGTCCCAGCACTGAGCCTTGCGGTACCCCACTAGTCACTGCCTGCCATTCTGAAAAGGACCCGTTTACTCCTACTCTTTGCTTCCTGTTTGCCAGCCAGTTCTCTATTCACATCAATACTGAACCCCCAATACCGTGTGCTTTAAGTTTGTATACTAATCTCTTATGTGGGATTGTCGAAAGCCTTCTGAAAGTCCAGATATAACACATCCACTGGTTCTCCCTTATCCGCTCTACTAGTTACATCCTCGAAAAATTCTATAAGATTCGTCAGACATGATTTACCTTTCGTAAATCCATGCTGACTTTGTCCAATGATTTCACCACTTTCCAAATGTGCTGCTATCCCATCTTTAATAACTGACTAGCAGTTACCCCACTACCGATGTTAGACTAACTGGTCTGTAATTCCCCGTTTTCTCTCTACCTCCCTTTTTAAAAAGTGGGGTTACATTAGCTTCCCTCCAATCCTCAAGAACTACTCCAGAATCTAAAGAGTTTTGAAAAATTATCACTAATGCATCCACTATTTCTGGGGCTACTTCCTTAAGTACTCTGGGATGCAGCCTATCTGGCCCTGGGGATTTATTGGCCTTTAATCTATTCAATTTACCTAACACCACTTCCAGGCTAACCTGGATTTCACTCAGTTCCTCCATCTTATGTGACCCTTTATTTATGTCTT
Organism: Malacoraja senta; assembly: GCA_038087875.1. Lineage (NCBI taxonomy): Eukaryota > Metazoa > Chordata > Chondrichthyes > Rajiformes > Rajidae > Malacoraja > Malacoraja senta. Next base: position 4,411,015 of record CM075999.1, on the reverse strand, counting down.
CCTTAGTGAAGACAGAACCAAAGTAGTTATTCAATTGGTCTGCCATGTCCTTGTTCCCCATGATCAATTCACCTGTTTCTGACTGCAAGGGACCTACATTTGTTTTAACTAATCTTTTTCTCTTCACAAATCTATAAAAACTTTTGCAGTCAGTTTTTATGTTCCCAGGCAGTTTTCTTTCATAATCTATTTTCCCTTTCCTAATTAAGCCCTTTGTCCTCCTCTGCTGGACTCTGAATTTCTCCCAGTCCTCTGGTAGGCTGCTTTTTCTGGCTAATTTGTACACTTCATCTTTCGTTTTGATACCATCCCTGATTTCCCTTGTTATCCACGGATGCACTACCTTCCCTGATTTGTTCTTTTGCCAAACTGGAATGAACAATTGTTGTAGTTCATCCATGCAGTCTTTAAATGCCTTCCATTGCATATCCATCGTCAACCCTTTAAGAATCAATTGCCAGTCTATCTTGGCGAATTCACGTCTCATACCCTCAAAGTTACCTTTCTTTAAGTTCAGAACCCTTGTTTCTAAATTAACAATGTCACTCTCCATCCTAATGAAGAACTCAACCATATTATGGTCACTCTTGCCCAAGGGGCACGCACAACAAGACTGCTAACTAACCCTTCCTCATTACTCAATACCCAGTCTAGAATAGCCTGCTCTCTCCAAGTAATCCTCTTCTTCAGCACCCCTGCCAATTTGATTCACCCAATCTATATGTAGATTGAAGTCACCCATTATAACAGTTTTCCCTTTGTTGCACGCATTTCTAATTTCCTGTTTGATGCCATCCCCAACTCCACTACTACTGTTAGGTGACCTGTACACAGCACCCACTAGCGTTTTCTGCCCCTTAGTGTTTCGCAGCTCTACCCATATCGATTCCACATCCTCCAAGCTAATGTCCTTCCTTTCTATTGTGTTAATCTCCTCTCTAACCAGCAACGCTACCCCACCTCCTTTTCCTTTCTGTCTATCCCTCCTGAACATTGAATATCCCTGGATGTTCAGCTCCCAGCCTTTGTCACCCTGGAGCCATGTCTCCGTGATCCCAACTATATCATAATCATTAAAAGCTATCTGCACATTCAACTCATCCACCTTATTACGAATGCTCCTTGCATTGAGACACAAAGCCTTCAGGCTTGTTTTTAGAACGCTCTTACCCCTTATACAATTATGTTGAAAAGTGGCCCTTTTTGAATTTTGCCCTGGATTTGTCTGCCTGCCACTTTTACTTTTCACCTTGCTACCTATTGCTTCTACCCTCATTTTACACCCCTCTGTCTCTCTGCTCACACATTTAAGAAACCCACCACCTCTTATTCTCTGTTTATTATTTTTTTCTTCTTTCCCCCCCTATATGTTGGGTCTGAGTGCTTCTCTTCTCTGCCTCCTGCCTCACACACTGTCTACTAGCTTTCTCTATTTGAGTCCCTCCCCCCAACCGTTCTAGTTTAAAGTCCCCCCTGTAGCCTATGCAAATCTCCCCGCCAGGATATTGGTCCCCCTCGGGTTCAAGTACAACCAGTCCTTTTTGTACAGGTCACACCTTCCCCAAAAGAGGTCCCAATGATCCAGAAACTTGAATCCCTGCCCACTGCACCAGTCTCCAGCCTTACTCCAGCCTTTTGTATCTACCTTCAATTTAAACCAGCATCTGCAGTTCTTTCCTACACTATAGGTTTTGTCTCCTTGTGCTGTTAATATTAATATTGTTAATGTGTTGTTTATTTTTGTTTTTTAGTAAAATTGGAGAGGAACAGTCACCAGAAGATGCTGAAGATGGTCCTCCAGAACTGTTGGTCAGTCTCAAATTTATCAGCACATTCTTTTTGATTTTCTGTAACCATCTCTAATTCTCCTGCAAGAAGTATACCCATGTGAGTGGTGGACTGCCACAGGAACAGTTGTTTAAATTGGTAGCAAGTGTCTCTGTTATGTGAAAATCTGGACAATCAGGCTGTCTGATTCTGGAGCTCATCAGAACTGAGATTCCTATTCTTCAAAGTGTCTATGTTGGTGCTTCAACATGATCACTACATGAAAAAAAGACACAAAGTGCAGGAGTAACTCAGACTATGTCTCGAAGGGTCCTGACCCAAAACATAAGTCTGAAGAAAGGTCCCAACTCGAAACGCCATCCATCCATGTTCTCCAAGGGTAATGCCTGACCTGCTGAGTTACTCCAGCACTTTGTGTGTTTTATTTTGTAAACCAGTATCTACAGTTCCTTGTTTCTAGGATCAGTACCTGGATGTCCTGGCAGATTCCCACCTTGTATTTTTTATTCCCATGTCTGAGGGTGCTCTCACCTAAACCTGTCTGAAGGTGGGGAAATTGGTGAGTACTGGACACCAATGGCCAAGGATAAGAACCTCCTGTGGATGAAGCAAACCCAGGATGTTTGTTAACTCACCACAATGGGACCTTCTCCACAATGTGCAGCTAATGGCTAGCAAATCCCTTGTTAAATTAAAGATGTGAACTGAATGGAAACCTGTCCTCTGTTTCTCTTCCTTGTATGGAAATATTTTACATGGTTTGTTCATTGGATTTACACGAGCTGGTGAGAAGATCTTTGGTTCTCAACCTATTCAAGTAGTCGCTTGGATTGTACGTAACAATATTTTTAATCTTGAAACTGACTTAGGCAGAGGCACTGCTTTCTTTCATTGGGCATAGCATTATTCTATTAGAAGAGGTCACTGGGTGAAGGGGGCATGCATTAGGGTTAGGGTTAGTTATCCCTAATGCAAGTCCGTGATAAGCCAGCACCAGCTTATCCCTCACAGTCCCCCAGGTATGTTGCTCGAACATCTAAGTAAGGGAATGGTAAAACCAAATAAACAAGGAGCAGAAAATATCTGTCTTAACAAAGACCCATCATTTATTTATTTGCCTCTGTACTCCACAATTTGAGATTTGTAATAGGAAAAAAATCACATGTGGTTAAAGTGCACATTATCAGCTTTTATTAAAGGGTATTTTTATACATTTTGGTTTCACCATGTAGATATTACAGCAGTGTTTATACATAGTCCCCCCATTTCAGGGCACCATAATTTATGGGACACAGCAATGTCATGTGAATGAAAGTAGTCATGTTTAGTATTTTGTTGCATTTCCTTTGTATGCAATGACAGCTTAAAGTTTGCAATTCATGGACGTAGACAAAAATGCTGGAGAAACTCAGCGGGTGAGGCAGCATCTCTGGAGCGAAGGAAATAGGCAACATTTCGCGTCGAGACCCTTCTTCAGACATCACCAGTTGCTGGGTGTCTTCTCTGGTGATGCTCTACCAGGCCTGTTTTGCAGCCATCTTTAGCTTATACTTGTTTTGGGGGCTAGTCCCCTTCAGTTTTCTCTTCAGCATATAAAAGGCATGCACAATTGGGTTCAGATCTTGTGATTGACATGGCCACTCAAGAATTGACCATTTTTTATCTTTGAATAACTCCTTTTTTGCTTTAGCAGTATGTTTGGGATCATTGTCTTGCTGTAGAATGAACCGCCTTCCAAAGAGTTTTGAGGCATTTGTTTGAACTTGAGCAGATAGGATGTATCTATACACTTCAGAATTCATTATGTTACTACCATCAGCAGTTGTATCATCAATGAAGATAAGTGAGCCAGTACCTACAGCAGCCATATATGCCCAGGCCAAACACCCCCACTACCGTGTTTCACAGATGAGGTGGTATGCTTTGGATCTTGGGCAGTTCCTTCTCTCCTCCATACTTTGCTCTTGCCATCACTCTGATATAAGTTAATATTCGTCTCATCTATCCACAAGACCGTTTTCCAGAACTATGGTTGCTCTTTTAAGTACTTCTTGGCAAACGGTAACCTGGCCATCCTATTTTTTGCGGCTAATCAGTGGTTTGCATCTTGCAGTGTAGCCCCTGTATTTCTGTTCATGGAGTCTTCTGATGACCGTGGTCATTGACAAATCCACACCTGACTCCTGATGAGTGGTTCTGATCTGTCGGACAGGTGTTTGGGGATTTTTCTGTATTATAGAGAGAATTCTTCTGTCATCAGCTGTGGAGGTCTTCCTTGGCCTGTCAGTCCCTTTGCCATTAGTAAGCTCCGGTGCTCTCTTTCTTCTTAATGATGTTCCAAACAGTTGATTTTTGTAAGCCTAATGTTTGGCTGATGTCTGTAACAATTTTATTCTTGTTTCTCATAATGGCTTCTTTGACTTTCATTGGCACAACTTTGGTTCTCATGTTGATAAACAGGAATAAATGTTTCCAAAGGTGATGGAAAGACTGGAGGAAAGACTAGGTGCTGATAGCTCTCTTATACCTGCATTAAGGAGGCAATTAAACGCACCTGAGCAATTACAAACACCATGTGTCCCAAACACTATGGTGCCCTGAAATGGGGGGACTATGTATAAACACTGCTGTAATTTCTACATGGTGAAACCAAAATTTATAAAAATACCCTTTAATAAAATCGGACAATGTGCACTTTAACCACATGTGATTTTTTTTTTTCTATTACAAATCTCAAATGGTGCAGTACAGAGGCAAATAAATAAATAATGTCCCGAACATTATGGAGGGCACTGTATACTGATTTTTCTCAAAGTGTATTAAATAAAACGTAATCTGTCTTTGTGTTTTAGTTCATTCATGGTGGGCACACAGCTAAAATTTCAGACTTTTCTTGGAACCCAAATGAACCTTGGGTAATTTGCTCTGTATCTGAAGACAACATTATGCAAGTGTGGCAGATGGTGAGTATTGATGCTTCACTCCCTTACGTAGAATACTTTCTCTCTTGTCAGGGCGGCACCGTGGCATAGCGGTAGACTTGCTGCCTTGCGGCCTTTACTGTGCCAGAGACCCAGGTTCGATCCCGACTACGGGTGCTGTCTGTATGGAATGTGTACGTTCTCCCCGTGACAGCGTGGGGTTTCTCTGAGATCTTTGGTTTCCTCCCACACTCCAAAGATGTTCAGGTTTGTAGGTTAATTAGCGTGGCTTAAATGTAAATTGTTCCTAGTATGTGTAGGATAGTGTTAATGTGCGGGGATCACTGGTTGGTGTGAACTCGATGGGCCGAAGGACTTGTTTCTGGACTGTATCTCTAAAACTAAAATAAAAACACCTGAATCTAAAAAATCTTAAGTCACGAGCGCAGTATGTGGCCATTTTGTTACTGATCACCCACTAGCCTTGCCCCAGTCCTACTTATTGATTCTTGGGCTGTCACCTACCAGGATGTATCTCTTTAGCTGCTCATGTGGGTTTTTTAAATATGATGAGTTTTTCAGGCAGCAACTTCTACACCATCTGCTTTTTGGGTGAGAACCTTTTTGTCGTTGCTTTTTAATCCTACTTTTAATGGATACATGGTTAGTAAATTTGCATGCTAAATTTATAGAAATGTATACAAATTTATTAACCATGTATATGCACGCACATATAAATTGGTGTTGTAGTGGGGAACGCCTTTTAAGTTTACGAAAGGATCTGGATCAATTGGGGAAGTGGGCCAAGGAATGGCAAATGGAATTTAAGTGTGAGGTGATGCATTTTGGTAAGTCAAAACAGGATAAGGATTACATAGTAAATGAGTAAATGGTAGAGCACTGAAGAGTGTTGTAGAGCAGAGATATCTACGAGTACAGGTGCACAATTCCCTGAAAGTGGCGACACAAGGTGATGAAATAGGCGTTTAGCACTCTTGCCGAGTATGGGAGATGGAGTGTCGTTCTACAGCTGTATAAGGCATTAGTGGGACCACATTTGGGGTTCAGTGTGCCTTTCTGGATGCCCTGCTGTAGGAGGGATGTTGTTAAGCTGGAAAGGGTGTAGAAAAGATTCACGAGGATGTTATCAGGACTATATGGCTTGTTATGGGGAGAGGCTGGGACATTTTTCCCTGGAGTGTGGGAGACTGAGGGATGACCTTATGGAGGTTTATAAAATCATTAGAAGCAGAGATAAGGTGAATGATCATAGTATTTTTCTAGGAGTAGGTGTATCCAAAACTAGACGGCAGAGATTTAAGGTGGGAGGTGAAAGATTTAAAAGAGACTTGACAGGAAATGTCTTCACACAAAGGATGTTGTGTCGTGGTGGGTGCAATGGAGATGTTTAAAAGACAATTGGACAGGAACATGAACTGCGTCCTGTTGCTGAAGCCTTCACCTTATCCTTGTCGAGTCTGGCCCCCTCTCCACCCTTCACAACTCTGGACTGGGAATAACTCGGCCCCAGTTCCTGACGAAGGTCCATGAGCAGGTTTTTGTTTTGTGTTGATAAATCCATAAAACCAGTTCATTGGATTGAATCCCAGAATTAGTTTTTCACTGTACCTCAATACACGTGACAATAAACTAAACTAGTGTGCAATGATCATGTTTCTCACTGAAATGACGATCCCATTCAAAAGGGAAGGCTCTCCTTGACGTTAAAGCAAATAAAATGATTATTATACAAGTGGGAGTTCTGTTTGCCAAAAACACAAACTGCTAATACACCTGATACGTGCATCTCCTGCCTGTCAAGCACAAGCATTTTTCACAGTAAATTAAGCAATAGAAGATGGGGAAAAAGCAGGAACGGATTTTGGATGATCAGCCATGATCATATTGAATGGCTCGAATGGCCTTCTCCTGCACCTATTTTCTATGTTTCTAGGTCATTTTGTACAGTGAGGTTAAGTTCTGGAATCATACCAGCATCATAGGAATTAGGGTCAATCGCATCTAAATGATGCTGGACAAGCAGGTGAAGCATTTCATAGATAACTAAGTTTCAATGTAGTAATGGAGAGGAATAAGGATAGTCCTGAATTGGGGAAAGACCTATTTCAATGTTATTACAGAAGCTGGTAGACATGGGTTAAAATAAATGTCATTCCGACAAGTGGGAGCCATTCAGAAGTGAGACCATGAGATTTCCGAGCCAGCCTGTTCCCTTCATGATGAAAAGGAAGGATGGCAAGTCCAGGTAATACTGGATATCAAAGAATATCAAGTGCTCGATAAAGGTAATTAGGGAATCGTGGCAGTAATAAGTAACTGAAAACAGGAGACCATCAGGAGTATAGCAACGTAGTGGAGGACGTGGTGCTACTTAGGGCACGGCTTGGCGATACTGGACAAAATCATTTCCTCGTTGACTATTGGGTCTGTCCTTCTGACAGTTTAAGTCTCACGGCAAACTGGAAAAAAGTAGATGTTTTTCCCAGCAATGTGTTGATTTAGTTGGGGACATTTTGAGACTTTGTATTACTGCTTTCATAATTTTAGTGCTGCTTAAACAAGATTGTTTTCCAACAGGCTGAGAATATTTACAATGATGAAGATCCAGAGGGAGTCCCTGACCCAGAAGGCCAAGGGTCGTAGTTGCTTCTTGCTTTCAAACACTTTTTTCTATACAAACATGCTATTCTGCTAATGATGTTTTGGGAGAAGCTGTTGGTATGTAACTACCATCTCCAAATGCAGGAGTTTGGATAAAAGTATGTCCTCCAGTAAGGACCTTTTTAAAAAAAAAATGTTTGCTTCTCCCCCACAAGCCTAATGTCCCATTTTGCAACCATTTGAGTAACGTGCTTTGTCTGCATTTCTACTTGACTGAGTAACGCAGACTGTTGTGTACAATACGTATTTAAAGGCTTGCCCCTGGATGCTGCAGTGTTTGCATTGTTTCTTCGGAGATACAAGTCAGTTAAACCAATTGAATATTCTCTGTGAGAGAGTCTTGCTAAATATAATGTGCATCAATCCCAATAAAAATGATATGTTTTTCTACACAAAATATTAAATGCAAGTTTTTTGCATGTGTTCTACAGCTTGTTTTGATGTAGTGATCTTTCTGTGTTCATGCATTGGATTGAGTAAAATATGTTCTAAAGAAAAACTCCTGGAGTGGAATTCCTCAGCTGCGGATTCATCTAATGGTGACCCGTTGGATCAATGTCCTGTTTATGGAGCGTTTTACACTCCCTTCTGTTTTGCATTTTACAGTTACATTCTGAACTGGGATAGGAGGCAAGGGAATATAGTGTGGTATAGTGTAATATAGATTGATAATTCATCTAGGACCCGTTGGGAATGATGGGTATTGTGCTTCAACCTTTTTACACGTGGGTTTCAGCTTTGTAAACATGTATCCTTTTTCAGTTATCAGAATAGTATACAGCATTGTTCAGCTGGCATAGATGTTTGGAGGAACAGAAGATGGACACAATGCTGGAGGAACTCAGCGGGAAAGGCAGCATCTCTGGAGAGAAGGAATCGGGTTGAGACTAGACAGGTTACGGAAAGATGCAAAAGCAAGAGGGGTGTCATAGGCATCTTTAACATCCTCAATGTCGTCTGGCACTTACACAGTGCAATTGACTTAGACGCACTTCAAAGGCTTTCACTTGAGAGTGTTGGATATATGGAATGATGTGCCAAAGGCTTTCACTTGAGAGTGTTGGATATATGGAATGAGGTGCCAAAGGCTTTCACTTGAGAGGGTTGGATATATGGAATGATGTGCCAAAGGCGATAGTTGAGGCAGGTACCATAATAGCATTTAAATGAGACTTGGATGTACATGGATAGAAAATAATGGGCCAAATGACTTAGATTCCTTTATTGTCATTCAGACCTTTTGGTCTGAACGAAATTTCGTTGCCTGCAGTCATACATATAATAAATAACAAAACACACAATAAACACAAATTAACATCCACCACAGTGAGTTCACCAGGCACCTCCTCACTGATGGAGGCAAAAGTCTTAAAGTCTCTGTCTCTTCCCTCTTTGTTCTCCCTCTGCGCTGAGGCGATCCAGGCTTCTGACGTTGTGACCCCGCCGGGTGATGGTAAGTCAGTCCTGCGGCTGAATCCGTGCTCCGTCCGCGACGGGCCGGTTCAAACTCCGCGGCCCAGGGTGGCCGAAACTGCCGCCCTCCAGTCCAGCGGACGCAGCTGTAGTTGCGGGAGCCCCAGAAAAACAGGTCACCCACCTGTGACCTGCGAGCTCCCGACGATGTCGTCCACCGGGCCCGCGGCCGAGCCTCCGGATTCAGGTCGCCACCAGTGTACTCGGTCGCCACCGCAGCCCCGAAGCCGGCCAGCCCCGCGCTGGTAAGTCCTGGCTCTGACTCCGGAGCCTCGAGGTCGGTCGCAGTTGAAGTTGGAGGCCGGCAGCTCCGCCATTTTGGCCTCAGCGCAGACGGAGGCAGAGAAGGGGGATACGACAAGAAAAAGTCGCCTTCCCCCGAAGGAAGAGACAAAAAACATGTTTCACCCCCCACCCCCAACACATACACAACCCAATAAACTAAAATTTAACTAAAACAGGACAAAAAGAAAACAACAAAAAAAGTAAAAACAGACGGACTGCAGGCGAGCCGCAGCTGTGCAACAGCGCCGCCACTTCCGGAAACCCTAACCCTAACCCAGTTGGGACTAGTTTAGATGGGCATCTTGGTTGGGTATGGACGAATTGGACCGAAGGGCCTGTTTCCATGCTGTATTACTTTATGATGGGGTAGAAGTGTATCCAGAGGGTTTCCTGAAACCGCATGGGGATAGTCCAACTCGGGGAGGGAACGAGCATAGCCAGGTGATTGATGTTTCAGTGGAAGAGCACTTTTGGAACAGTGATCACAGCTCCATCAGTTTAAGATTGTCTGGATCCATTAGGAAAGTTCTAAATGAGGGTAAGGCAAATTGCAATGTTATTAGGCAGGAGGTCAGGAGTGTGTAAATTGGGAACCGTTGCTGTCGGGAATGGCAGAAAGGGGTCATGAAATGTCATTGGCAAGTCAGATTTTAATAATGTTATGACTTTTCATATGTGACTGACAAGTGCAACTGTGGAGAGGAACAGACAATGGCCCACCTACTGACCTGCAGCAGAGAATCATGCACTGTAGACGATGATCGGAGAGGCACAGATGTGGCAAAGCAATGGCAGAACGTCGTCTGACACACGAGCAAACAAACTTTTCATATGTGTATTAGAAACAAGGGTAACTACAAAGAAGGGAATTCTAGAAGGGAATTTATGCTTAGTCAGAAGTTATAATCTCGGTGCCACTTTGCATCTCTATTCACCAAGGAAAAGATTACCGAGGATAGTGTGAGGTAGACTAAAAGGCTTGAGATCAAGAAGGAAGATGTGTTGGAAGAGCATTAAAGTGGATAAATTATCTGGGGCTGTTTGTATCAATCTCAGGTTATTGAGGGGAAAATCTAGAAAGTCATGTTGCAGTTGTATATGATATTGCTTTACCCACATATAAATATTGTGTGCAGTTCAGCTCGTCCCATTACCGGAAGCGTGTGGAGGCTTTGGGAGAGTGCAGAAGGTTCACCAAAATGCTGTCTGGATTAGAGGGTATAACTATAAGGAGGTTGGACAAATTTGGGATTATTTTCTCTGGAATGTCAGAGGTTGAGGGGAGACCTGATAGAAGTTTGTAAAACTTTGAGGCTTAGATAGTCAAAACCTCTTTCCCCAGGTAAGAAATGTCAAAGACTAGAGGGCATAGCTGAGGGGCAAAGTTTAAATCGGATGGGGCAGGTTTTTTTACACAGAGCGGTAGATGGTGGTGGTGGTGGTGAGGGCAGATACGATAGATAATGGTGTTTGAGACTTTTAGATAGGCACGTGGATATGCAGGGAATGGATGCATGTTCGTCAAGTTGAAGCTGGGGAGATTATTTGATTGGCATGTTTGGCATGGACATTGTGGGCTGAAGGGCCTGTTCCTGCGTTATACTGTTGTATGTTCTATCTGATTTTAAACCACTAGAGCATGACTTATTGTGTAATTTTTCAAAACTACTGAATCTGCTATCAAAATCTTTCACCAGATTTCGGCTGAGATGTGCATTATAACTCGATCTAGGCTTGGTTTGAAACTCCTACAATCATTAGGAGTGGGATTTTAACTCATCTGTATCCACGGGCAAGGCTTTAACATTTTTAATCAACCCTTGATTTAACAGATTTTGGAAGAGAACTCCATATTGTCACTATGCCCATCACTGAAGAAATTATAAGAATGTACCTCCTAGTTTTGGATTCACTTACCTGTGAGGATGTTAATAGTTTACTGTACCAAACCTCTTTCATAGAGTAATACAGTGTGGAAACAGGCCCTTCGGCCCACACTGGCCAACATGTCCCAGCTAAATTTGTCCCACCTGCCTGCATTTGGTCCATATCCCTCCAACCCTGGCCTATCCATGTAATTGTCGGTGGTACCTATGGTTGATTGTCTTGAACATCTAAATGTAGCTCTGTAATCCTCCCCAACAGCACTGTTGGTGTATCCACCCCTCATAGTCTGCAGTGATTCAAGAAAGCAGCTCACCACCTTCTCATGGGCAGGTAGGAATGGGCAATAAATGCTGGCTTAATCTGTGAAGTCCACGCACCTTGGTTAAATAATAATTATAAAACGAATTTGCCTTATCTTTCTATGTGCAAACTGTTCTCATCATTTAGTATGGTTAGCCCCAGTATCTACCTTTTCAATCTGCTTTGCAATCCTTCCAGGAGATAAAACATGAGTGGGAGTGTTATTCTGCTGGTTATCCAACAATGCTTTTAATTGGATATTACTCCAAATGGAAAAGTTGATTTGAAAGTTACTTTTTCTAACATGGAGACGGAGTGTAGCAACCTCATTACTGGATGGAGTTCGAAAGCCTTGCCCGTGGATACAGATGAGTTAAAATCCCACTACGGAACTGGGGAAGTTAAATTGATATGATTAAATACACTGGTAGTGGTTCCTGGGAAACCACTGGATCATTGCAAATGTTCCTTCTAATTGGTTAACTCCTAACTGCTCTCAGCTGGTTAGGGGTGGGAAATAAAAATGTCTTGCTACCTCCAAGCAATGAAACAAACAAGTGTCCTTGGGAACCTGAATTATTGAACCCTAAATAGTTTTTTAATACTTTAATGGGAAAAGGGAGATGTGCCAATATATATGAAGAAATGTTTTGAAACTGATTCATTTTGGATTTGGATTCTTCTGATCTATCATGTCCGGAGATTCAATAAGATGTCCACACATCGTCAGACTTTCCCTGCAATAAAACATATTGTCAGCAGGTTCAAGTTTCTTTCCTTTCCAAGGAATGTAGACGCTGAGAAATCAAGGAGTCTAATCACATCTTGCACCAGCTAAATTAATGTCATGCAGCCAAATTGGTTCTGAATGTACGCAAAATTACAGTGGAACCAATCATATTATTTGGTTTTAATATTACTGCAATTTAGGTCAGCAATAAAGTACTCCAGAATCAATGTTAGTGCAGTGTGTTGGGTAATGTCTAAAGGGGCAGGCATCCAGAGGATTGGTGTAGATGTAACCATGTTTGATGAATGTGGTCAAAAACCAAAGGGCTGGAGTAATTCAAGGTGTCAGGCAGCAATATGGAGGGAATGGACATAATGTTTTGGGTCAAAACCATTTCTCTGGATTGAAACTGAAGGTGGAGAGCTGGTATAAAGAGGTGAAGGGAGAGGGACGGAGCTGGCAACGGGCAGGATTAAGCTGAGGAGGCGGTAAGGATTGGTAGTTGGAGTCAGGTGGGGGAGAGAGGGATGATAACAGACAGACATTGGTGGAGATAACCAGGGCTGCAGGTAGAATCACCTGGGGTGGAGAATAGGACATCTGGCTCAGGTGGGACCATGTAGGTCAGGTGAGGCAGGTAGGTGAGATGATGTAGGTGGGGCGGGCAGGTAGGATCAATGGAAGGAGATGCCTGATGGAGGGAGTGGATGGAGAAGAAGGATATGTGGGAGTATCTGGATAGAGGAACCGGGGGAGCGGGTTACCTGAAATTAGAGAATTTGATGCTCGTGCCATCAGGTTGTAGATTATTGATTTGGAATATGTGGTGCTATTGCTCTAGTTTGCATTTGGCATCACCGTGGCAGTGGTGGAAGACAAGAGGGAAGGGGGAGGGGAATTGAGGTGACTACCCACTGGGAGTACCAGGTGGCCATGGTGGACAGAGCATGGGGACTCGGCAATGTAGCCACCTACTCTGCCATTGGTCTCTAGATCCATGTACTTGTTGATAGGCTTCTACAAGCTTCTAAGCTTTTCCCATTGAGAGTAGGGAAGATTCAAACAAGGGGACATGACTTGAGAATTAAGGGACAGAAGTTTAGGGGGAACATTAGGGGAACTTCTTTACTCAGAGAGTGGCAGCTGTGTGGAATGAGCTTCCAGTGGAAGTGGTGGAGGCAGGTTCGATGTTATCCTTTAAAAATAGATTGGATGGGTATATGGACGGGAAAGGAATGGAGGGTTATGGTCTGAGTGCAGGTAGATGGGACTAGGGGGAAGTATTTTATTTTTAATTTAAAAAAAAAAAAAAATTTAAATGTTCGGCACGGACTTGAAGGGCCGAGATGGCCTGTTTCCGTGCTGTTATGGTTATATGGTTACAATTTGAGAGGGAGAAGGGAAATTGGAAGTGTTGGTATTAATGTTGAACAGAGGGGACTATGGAGCCATGAGGGAGAAGCTAGCCAAAGTTGACTGGAAAGATACCCTAGCAGGGATGACAGTGGAACGACAATGGCAGGTATTTCTGGGAATAATACAGAAGGTGCAGGAGCAGTTCATTCCAAAGGGGAAGAAAGATTCAAAGGGAAGTAAGGGGCGACCGTGGCTGACAAAGGAAGTCAAGGACAGTATAAAAATAAAAGAGAAGTATAACAACAAAGATGAGTGGGAAGCAAGAGGATTGGACAATGTTTAAACAGAAGATAACTAAAAAGGCAATATGGGGAGAAAAGATGAGGTACGAAGGTAAGCTAGCCAAGAATATAAAGGAGGATAGTAAAAGCTTATTTAGGTATATGAAGAGGAAAACATTAGTTAAGACCAAAGTTGGACCCTTGAAGATTGAAACAGGTGAATTTATTATGGGGAACAAGGAAATGGCAGACGAATTGAACGGGTACTTTGGATCCGTCTTCACTAGGGAAGACACAAACAATCTTCCTGATGTACTAGTGGCCAGAGGATCTGGGGTGACGGAGGAACTGAAGGAAATACACATTGGGCAGGAAATGGTGTTGGGTAGACTGATGGGACTGAAGGCTGATAAATCCCCAGGGTCTGATGGTCTGCATCCCAGGGTACTTAAGGAAGTGGATCTAGAAATCGTGGACGCATTGGTTATCATTTTCCAATGTTCTATAGATTCAGGATCAATTCCTGTGGATTGGAGGGTAGCTAATGTTATCCCACTTTTTAAGAAATGCGGGAGAGAGAAAAGAGGGAATTATAGACCAGTTAGCCTGATAGGTGGGGAAGATGCTGGAGTCAATTATAAAAGATGAAATAGCAGCACATTTGGATAGCAGTAACAGGATTGATCTGAGTCGGCATGGATTTATGAAGGGGAAATCATGCTTGACTAATCTTCTGGAATTTTTTTGAGGATGTAACTGGGAAAATGGACAAGGGAGAACCAGTGGATGTAGTGTACCTGGTCTTTCCGAAAGCATTTGATAAGGTCCCACATGGGAGATTAGTGGGCAAAATTAGGGCACATGGTTTGGGGTAGGGTACTGACACGGATAGAAAATTGGTTGGCGACAGGAAACAAAGAGTAAGGATTAACGGGTCCCTTTCAGAATGGCAGGCAGTGACCAGTGCTCGGTGCTGGGACAGCAGCTATTTAAAATATATATCAATGATTTAGATGAAGGGATTCAAAGTAACATTAGCAAATTTGCAAATGGCACAAAGCTGGGTGGGAGTGTGAACTGTGAGGAGGATGCTCTATGGATGCAGGGTGACTTGGACAGGTTGGGTGAGTGGGCGGATGCATGGCAGATGCAGTTTAATGTGGATAAATGTGAGGTTATCTACTTTGGTGGCAAAATCAGGAAGGCAGATTATTACCTGAATGGTGTCAAGTTGGGAAAAGGGGAAATACAAAGAGATCTGGGGGTCCTTGTTCATCACTCAATAAAAGTAAGCATGCAGATACAGCAGGCAGTGTAGAATGCTAATGGCATGTTGGCCTTCATAACAAGAGGAGTTGAGTATAGGAGCAAAGAGGTCCTTCTGCAGTTGTACAGAGCCCTAGTGAGACCACACCTGGAGTATTGTGTGCAGTTTTGGTCTCCAAATTTGAGGAAGGACATTCTTGCTATTGAAGGAGTGCAGCATAGGTTCACGAGGTTAATTCCTGGGATTGCGGGACATTCGTATGTTGATAGAATGGAGCGGCTGGGCTTGTATACACTGGAATTTAGAATGATGAGAGAGGATCTTATTGAAACATAAGATTATTAAGGGATTGGGCATGCTAGAGGCAGGAAACATGTTCCTGATGTTGGGGGAGTCCCGAACCATGGGCCACAGTTTAAGAATAAGGGGTAGGCCATTTAGAACGGAGATGAGCAAAAAAATTTTCACCCAGAGAGTTGTGAATTTGTGGAATTCTCTGCCTCAGGCAGTGGAGGCCAATTCTCTGGATGCTTTCAAGAGAGAGTTAGATAGAGTTAAAGATAGCAGAGTCAGTGGATATGGGGAGAAAGCAGGAAATGGGTACTGATTGTGGATGATCAGCCATGATCACAGTGAATGGTGGTGCTGGCTTGAAGGACAGAATGGCCTATTCCTGCACCTATTGTCTTCTGTGATACCACTATTGTGTCACCACCACTGACAGAACTTTCCAGGCACCTATCACCCTCTGTGGGGGGAAAAACTTAACCTGCACATCTTCAAACTATGTGACACTTGTCTTAAAGCTATGCCCTATAGTTCTTGACATTTCCACCCTGGGGGAATGCTCTGACTGTCTACCCGGTTTTACAATGCAACATTATATGAACATTGGATTCTTTAATTTGAAGTGATACTCCTACCCTTTCCCTCTTTCCATGACCCTCTCACCCTGGTGCATACCCATTTCTCTCACTATCCTGCCCCTCTTTCCTCTTCCACCTACATATTTTCCTTTAGCTTTACATTTCACTTCTTATCTGATGCACATTTGTCTCCTTTTCACCTCAAGCCTTTGTCACCTACTCCACCCAACATCCAACCCTTCCCCTTCATCTGTATCCACCTATCACTTGCCAGGCTTTGTCCTGCGCCCATCTCTCTTCCAGCATTCTCCCCACTGCAGTCTGAAGCAAAGATCCTATCGCGAGCTATAGGATCTTTGGTCTGAAGAAGGCTCACGACTTGAAATGTACTGTCCATCCCCTCCACAGATGCTGCCTGGCCTGCTGAGTTCCTCCAGCACTTGTGGTATGCTTAACATTCCAGCATCTGTTGTTCCTTGTGCCTCCTGTATTACCCAATGTGGTAAAGGAGAATTGAATTTGTTACCACTTTCCGTTAAGCCACAACTTTCATGTTAAATCAGGAATGCTGCATTCTTTAGCATGGTGCCTTTAAGCAGAGAATGTGTAGAGGTTCCTGCACTCAGTGCACTGACACCTTTGTCATCTTTTTTTATTTTATTTTAATTTTTTTTAAGAGAAAGATAGAAGTAAGAAAAGTAAAGAAAGTGCGCAAGAGTCGTGAGGTGCAAGAGAGTGTTGTGAAAAGAAAGCCCCTTAGAAAAGAAGTTAGAGAAGGAAGTAACGTAAGAAAGTAGATCCTAGAAAAGAAAGAAAGAGAAAGTAGGAACAATCGCAGAAAGGGAACCACCAACCAAGTCTGTTTTTATTGTTTTACCTCCCATTACCAGGTCCTGATACCATTTCTTTATTTATTTATTTTTTAAATTACTATTGCACCTCATGCTTGTAATAGGTCCACAAACGTAGACCACGTCTTTTGGAATTGGTCTGCTTTCCCTGCTAAGAGGAATCTCATCTCTTCCAGATGTAATGTTTCCAACATATTTGATGTCCACATTTTTATTGTTGGTGTGGGCGCATTTTTCCAGAATTTAAGTATGAGCCTTTTTCCCATTATTAGCCCGTAATTGAATAAGTTCTTCTGATACACGTTTAATTCAGGGATACCTTCCGATATTCCAAAAATGATCCATTCTGGTTTTGGTACCAGTTTTATTTTAATTAATTTTAAGAAAATATCAAATATTTCATACCAGAATTTTTGGATTTTTGTACAAAAAACAAAAGAATGCGCTATGGTAGCTTCTTGACTTAGACATTTATCACAGATTGGTGAAACACACCTTTGTCATTGCCCAACTGCCACCTTCCAGTGGGTAATTGGAAATAAATTGCAGGTGTACAGTGAGGAGTAGGGCTGGGGCTGATTAGATGACACCTTTGTCATCTAATCAGCCCCAGCCCTACTCCTCACTGTACACCTGCAATTTATTTCCAATTACCCACTGGAAGGTGGCAGTTGAATCTGCATCCACTGGTCTAAGCAGCAAGTACTTGGGATCCCTCCTGCCAGCCACATAAGACACGCAGCGTTCTGACTGCAGCAGAACTTGTGTGTCTGCAGCATAGCCTGCATGGACTATGCTTCTCTTTATAAATCACAGGATCCCATATGCTGGGGAGTGAAGCATGTGGGAGTCGTTTAAAGATCAGTTGATCAGAATTCAGGAGCAGCATGTCCCTGGATGGAGAGTGACATGGTAAGAGAACCTTCGATGATGAGGGAAAAGAAAAAGGACGCATATGTAAGGTTTACATATGGAATTAGACATAGCTTTGAGGGAACTCAAATGGAGTTAGAAGGGCCAGATACTGCTGCCTCGGCTCCAGAGACCCGGGTTCTGTCCCGACCTTGGGTGCTGTTTGTGTGGAGTTTGCAGGTTCTCTCTGTAACCACGTGGGTTTCCTCCGGTTACTCTGCTTTCCTCTCGCATCCCAAAGGCCGTAGCATAGAGGAACCAACGAGAGAGCAGGCAACTCTAGATTGGGTATTGAGTAATTAGGAAGGGTTAGTTAGCAGTCTTGTTGTGCGTGGCCCCTTGGGCAAGAGTGACCATATTATGGTTGAGTTCTTCATTAGGATGGAGAGTGACATTGTTAATTCAGAAACAAGGGTCCGGAACTTAAAGAAAGGTAACTTTGAGGGTATGAGAAGTGAATTGGCCAAGATAGACTGGGCAATTGATTCTTAATGGGTTGACGGTAGATATGCAATGGAAGGCATTTAGAGACTGCATGGATGAACTACAACAATTGTTCAACCCAGTTTGGCAAAAAAATTAATCAGGGAAGGTAGTGCATCCATGGATAACAATGGAAATCAGGGATAGTATCAAAACAAAAGATGAAGCGTACAAATTAGCCAGAAAAAGCAGCCTACCAGAGGACTGGGAGAAATTCAGAGTCCAGCAGAGGAGGACAAAGGGCTTAATTAGAAGCCCTTAATTAGAAGGGCTTAATTAGAAGAAAACTGGCAGGGAACATAAAAACTGACTGCAAAAGCTTTTATAGATATGTGAAGAGAAAAAGATTAGTTAAAACAAATGTAGGTCCCTTGCAGTCAGAAACAGGTGAATTGATCATGGGGAACAAGGACATGGCAGACCAATTGAATAACTACTTTGGTTCTGTCTTCACTAAGGAAGACATAAATAATCTGCCGGAAATAGCAGGGGACCGGGGGTCAAATGAGATGGAGGAACTGAGTGAAATCCAGGTTAGCCGGGAAGTGGTGTTAGGTAAATTGAATGGATTAAAGGCCGATAAATCCTGAGGGCCAGATAGGCTACATCCCAGAGTACTTAAGGAAGTAGCCCCAGAAATAGTGGATGCATTAATGATAATTTTTCAAAACTCTTTAGATTCTGGAGTAGTTCCTGAGGATTGGAGGGTAGCTAATGTAACCCCACTTTTTAAAAAGGGAGGGAGAGAGAAAATGGGGAATTACAGACCAGTTAGTCTAAGGTCGGTAGTGGGGAAACTGCTAGTCAGTTATTAAAGATGGGATAGCAGCACATTTGGAAAGTGGTGAAATCATTGGACAAAGTCAGCATGGATTTATGAAAGGTAAATCATGTCTGACAAATCTTATAGAATTTTTCGAGGATGTAACTAGTAGAGTGGATAACGGAGAACCAGTGGATGTGTTATATCTGGACTTTCAGAAGGCTTTTGACAAGGTCCCACATAAGAGATTAGTATACAAACTTAAAGCACACGGTATTGGGGGTTCAGTATTGATTTGGATAGAGAACTGGCTGGCAGACAGGAAGCAACGAGTAGGAGTAAACGGGCCCTTTTCACAATGGCAGGCAGTGACTAGTGGGGTACCGCAAGGCTCAGTGCTGGGACCCCAGCTATTTACGATATATATTAATGATTTGGACAAGGGAATTGAATGCAACATCTCCAAGTTTGCAGATGACACGAAGCTGGGGGGCAGTGTTAGCTGTGAGGAGGATGCTCGGAGGCTGCAAGGTGACTTGGATAGGCTGGGTGAGTGGGCAAATGCATGGCAGATGCAGTATAATGTGGATAAATGTGAGGTTATCCACTTTGGTGGCAAAAACAGGAAAGTAGACTATTATCTGAATGGTGGCCGATTAGTAAAAGGGGAGATGCAACGAGACCTGGGTGTCATGGTACACCAGTCATTAAAAGTAGGCACGCAGGTGCAGCAGGCAGTGAAGAAGGCGAATGGTATGTTAGCATTCATAGCAAAAGGATTTGAGTAAAAGAGCAGGGAGGTTCTACTGCAGTTGTACAGGGTCTTGGTGAGACCACACCTGGAGTATTGCGTACAGTTTTGGTCTCCTAATCTGAGGAAAGACATTCTTGCCATAGAGGGAGTACAGAGAAGGTTCACCAGACTGATTCCTGAGATGTCAGGACTTTCATATGAAGAAAGACTGGATAGACTCGGTTTGTACTCACTAGAATTTATAAGATTGAGGGGGGATCTTATAGAAACGTCAAAATTCTTAAGGGGTTGGACAGGCTAGATGCAGGAAGATTGTTCCCGATGTTGGGGAAGTCCAGAACAAGGGGGTCACAGTTTAAGGATAAGGGGGAAATCTTTTAGGACTGAGATGAGGAAAACATTTTTCACACAGAGAGTGGTGAATCTGTGGAATTCTCTGCCACAGAAGGTAGTTGAGGCCAGTTCATTGGCTATATTTAAGAGGGAGTTAGATCTGGCCATTGTGGCTAAAGGGATCAGGGGGTATGGAGAGAAAGCAGGTACAGGACTGAGTTGGATGATCAGCCATGATCATATTGAATGGCGGTGCAGGCTCGAAGGGCCGAATGGCCTACTCCTGCACATATTTTCTATGTTTCTATGCATCGGGAGTGATTGATAAAGTGGGATAACATAGAACTATTGTCAATGGTTAACTGATGGCCGGCGTGGATTTGGTGGGCCAAAGGGCCAGTTTCCATGTTGTGTCTCTAATTTAAAAACTAAACTAAGCCAGCCCAAGTGTTGGGAAGCTGAATGATAATGTGGTGTCAAACATTGTAGTGTTAACGTTTCTGATAAAGGATTGGCGTCGCATTGGTTGCTTCAATTCCGTGTTGTGATTACACACTTTGAAGTGTTGAAAACCATCGTATGAACATTTAACCCTGTTGGCAAAGACTTTCCAACTTTTTAGCCGGCATTGACTTGACATTGATCCAGCTTGCAACCCCCTTTGAGGTTTGGTACTCACTTGTAAGCAGCTAATTCTTCTGCTATGTTCTCCTTCATGCATCTGATGTCACCATTCTTTGTTTTCTGTGCGCCAAGGTCTGTCTCCAGAATACTGGCTCTGGCTTCGAGTTCTCTTTTCTGTATCTGATAAATTCATAAATGATCATTGAAAAAAATATTTCAATAGTTTGAGCTTGCTTTTATAATATACTGCAATTTGACACAGAAAGGAAACATGTTCAGAAAATTCCTCGAGAATTATCAAAACAAGTTGCATTTGTATAGAAACCAACCCACGGGCGTGGTGGTGGGGCAGTGGGGGGAAGACGTGCCAAGTGTTGAAAGCTGAGGTATGAGAGGAGCAAGTTTCAAGCAAGTAAGAGAAGCTGACCAAAGGTAGAAGAGAAGCTTGTTGTGGGCAAAGGGCAAGGATGGAGCGGAGCAAGGCTATGGACATAGTTAAAGTCGGACAAACAAAAATCAAAGCAAGCCTAAAGCAAATTTGATATTCATTATTCCGATCTGATTCCGATTACAGCTTTCAGTTAAGAAGCTGTTAGGGTGCAGACCACACTCCGCTCACTGTTGTGGACCTGGGGATAAAGAATTGTAGCTGGACTTTCAGGTCTCTTCCTGCTGAACCGGCAGCTCAGCCGCTGATTCTTCCGCCCTATTCTTTTCCTTCGCTCACCACCATGTGGCGTTCGCCTGATGTTTTACCCTCGAGTTCTGCTTTTCAACTTTCCACCCAGTTCCCTAAATGATCTTTGCGATACATCATCTCTGTTCCCGTGACATCAGTGCTGATGTAGACCACGACCTGTGGCTGACAATCCTCCCCTTAAATCCTGCATAGGACTGATTCAGCACAAGGAAGTTTAAAATGTGACTCGTTACTGATAGAGAATCTCAGATGAAGATGACCATGTGGTCAGCATGTTCATGCTGACTCTTCATCTGTCCCACCTTCTCCTTCTCCCCAGAGCCCTGCATGTACCGATGGAGGCTGTCAACCTCTGCCTGATGATGCAGAACCCGCTCAGATCCTCCACACCTCGGGCACTTGCCTTCCTGTGCATATTGCTCTGCTAGCTGTTTCTTTTTCTCTGCACACATTAGATAATAATTTATTGTCAGAAACCTCAGATATTTTTCTGATTTTTAGATTAATTTCGGTAGCTGGGATTTAGTAAACAAACTCTCTCCCTGAGTGGCCCCTGGTGGAAAACAATAGAAACATAGAAAATAGGTGCAGGAGTAGGCCACTCGGCCCTTCAAGCCAGCACTGCCATTCAATATGATCATGGCTGATCATCCAAAATCAGTACCCTGTTCCTGCTTTTCCCCATATCCCTTGACCCCCTTAGCCCTAACAGCTAAATCTAACTTGAAAAACATCCAGTGAATTGGCCTCCACTGCCTTCTGTGGCAGAGAATTCCACAGATTCACAATCTCTGGGTGAACAGAGATCTTACTCAAATCATAAGAATTGGATTGGAATATTAAAGTTAAACTTGAATTGACATTAGAGTGCTTGTGCCGTATCTCCCTGCCTGCCTATTCCACGTAACCCGTCTCTGTACCTGATAACGGGCAGCGTCCTCAGCCCACACACTGTGTGCTCTCAGCAGCTTCTGCTCAAGGACCAGCTTCTGATTGTTCAGGTTTGTCGCCTGTTGCTGCAATTGCCACACTTGTCCCCGCAGGCTGCCCACCTCCCGCTGAGCGAGCCGTAGGGAGGCCGCCCTCGACTTATTCCAGCTCAACAACTTTTCCAGTTTGGGTTCATAATATTTCTCCAACCATTGCCTCTGCTCGGCCAGAAGGTTCTGGAATTCGTTTGTTTGCCGGCTCCTCCACAGGGGCAGAAGGTTGTCAGTGTTTCGGGTATTTTCCAATTGGTGGATTACAAGGTTTATTTCCTCACGCCACTGATTTTTAAGCGCAGCCAGTTCGTTGGAGAGAGTCTGTGATCTCGATTGTTCGGCTTCATGTTCTGATGTCATTTGGAGAAGGCCTTGCCGAGTGCTGTCCGCTTCTTGTTTGTAGGTCATGTGGGCCTTTGTCATTTCAAACAGTTTTCTTTTCATGCACATTATTTCTCCCTTGTAGTTTTCACATTCAATCTCTGCCTGTGATTTACTCCGATAAATCGCCAGCAGTTTTACCCGCAGGTCACAGATTTCTTGATGCATCGGTTCCTTCAGGAAGATCAGTTCTCGGATGAGCTTCTCCCTCTCGTCCAGGAGTTCCTCCAAGCAGTAAAGACACCATTGGAAGTGTTCCCCTACTTGCTGCAGTGAATCAACAGCTGGAATGTCCACAGGCGACTCGGCAGGCAGTTCACCCGTTGTATCCTGCAGCCAACAAAGGAAGAAGTTACTAACAATATCAATTATACAATTGCTTGATGGCAAAAAAATCCATCAAAATCCACATTATTCAAGTGTTTCATTGCCACATACACTGAGAATGGACCAATGGAATTCTTGTGTAGGAAAGGTCTCGACCGAAACGTCACCCATTCCATCTCTCCAGAGATGCTGCCTGTCCGGCTGAGTTACTCGAGCTTTTTGTGTCTATCTACAATGAAATTCCGCAGCTTTGCAGGCCCATTACGCAATAATGCAAATAAATATACAATAACCACTAATGATCAATTATACTGGGTAACCAGAGCACAAACATGCACAGCGAAGTATGCCGTGTAACCGTATACAAAGTCCATGGTAGATCGTTGCTGAGTTAGGGCTGAGGTTAGTGTTGTGCAGTATTCAAGAGCCTGATGGTTGCTGGGAAGAACCTGGAGGTCACGGTATTCAGGCTCCTGTATCTCCTTCCCGGTGGTAGCAGTGAGATGCGAGTGACTGGACCGGAGAGTGTCCACCACTCGCTGTAGTCTCCTTCTTCGTCGTTCGAGTTGCCGAGCCAGCCTGTGTTGCAACCAAGTAGTGAGCTCTCTCTCGTACACCTTCAGAAGTTCAATAGAGTTTTCGGCGAAGTATTGAATCTGACTTCCCTGCTCTCGTACCCCAAACATCCCTGCTCTCGTACGCCCAATCTCTCTGCTTCATACCCTGTTAGAATGGCGTCACCTTGTTTTCCTGGTCTTCCCACCAGCACCTCAGAGGTCAGAATTCCTCACAGAGGAGAGAGCGCAGAATTACATTTCATCCAGCCCAGTTTCACCAGTCTGCCGACGTCTCCCTGAATTTGACTGCTTTTCCCCGGCCTACAGCTTTTGTCTCATGTGCAGATTTGGAAATTGTGCCATTAGGACCCGAGTCCAACTTCGGACAAACATTCGGAAGGCAGGGTCCGAGCACTGCCTTGAGACAACTGCTACCTCAGTCACTTCCTTCTCTGTAACGTTTGTCTGGACTTTTCCACTTTGAACTTGCTGACAGGAGTTTTTTCAATCTACAATATCTGATTTCTGTTCACGTTTTTGAACCCTTTGTCAATGTCTGCACCTAATTAAGTGAAGACAAGTAAAATATTTATTTGAAATCCCAGCCAAGTCTCCCACCTCTGTTTTCCAGACTCTGGAACGATAGACTACGTTTCACGCTTTGTTCAACGGGACTTCATCACCAAAGACCTTCCTATTTATTTTCATTAAGTTCCGTATAAAACTATAAAGCAACTAAATTCACCAGGAGAATTATGAAACCCCAGCCTCCAAGGTCTTCAGGTTGGGAATCCATTGAGACCTGGTTACTTTCCAGACTTCAAATTCCAGCTGGCTTGTTCAAAGTGAGCGGTTTCTGTCTTTGCAGAATAACAAACCTTGCATTATTATCATACAGAAAAATATCTGACTGCAAATATAAAAATGACATAAACATTTTGTTGAAAACTATCCTCAATGTTTATAATTGTGTGCAGTGAGACAAAGCAATGATCTTACCATGTTGTGCAAATGCTGGCGGTGCTTCATGTAAGATGTAGATCATGTCTTAACTGTTAAGAATAGTCAGTGGATTGATCTGTGAGGCCGATCAGTTTACAGCAACAGCTGTCACTGATACTCCACAAGGATTGCACCCAACTTAGATCTTAGCTCAAAATAATTTTGGCGCTGGAATCCACATTGTATGTTTGTCAAAATAAATAAATAATGAATATTAACGTGTTTTCGAAATAGTCAGGAACTTTGAGGCATGGTTAATTTTTATTAGTTCGTTGTATTTGAAATAAGATGCAGAGAAATATTTATATTCTTGCATTTAATTCAAATTACAGGTCACATTTATTATTTGTTTTCGAGGTGCTGGTGATTGGTCAGTTGTACAATCGATTTAAATGTGGACCCTAGATAGACACAAAATGCTGGAGTAACTCGGCGGGCAGATATCATCTCTGGAGAAAAGGAATAGGTGATGTTTCTGGTCGAGAACCTTCTTTAGACTGAGAGTCGGGGGAAAGGGAAACGAGATATATAGTCGGTGATGTAGAGAGATATAGACGGTGATCAGTGTTCCCTCAAATTGAAGGATTGTGCGTCCAATTTAAATCGCAGCGTTTATACTTGATCGGTGTGTGTGTGTCAGCATTCACTGCACTATCTTCGCTAACTCACGTTCTCAAGGAACCTGTGACACCTTTGTGTAGAAGCTTCCCTCACTGCTGTGACCGCCTCCCCCCCCCCCCCCCCCTCCCATCAGCAGGCTGCTGGGAGCTAAATGTGGCATCTTATTCCACCGCACTTGTATCTACATATCATCTTTCACGGAGTATAATCAGACCAAATTTGACCAAGAACATCCATGTGACACGAAATCGTTTGCCCAACCGCTCGATGTCCAGGTGCTGGCTCGGACTTTGAGCAGTTTGTGGAGCTAATGTCAGCATCTGTGCCGGTAACGGCGTGACGGGGGGTCATGAGTGCGGGATGGGAGCAGCGCTGACAGAGGGCTCCCTCCGTGTGTGCAATCCTTGACATGCTTTGACTGCATGAGGCATTGACACTCCAAGATTTGGAGTGCGTCTTATTCCCTGATGTCAGTGGGCACCTAAAATAAAATGCTACTAATGCTTGTGGTGGCAACAAGAGAAGGTCCTTCTCCTCAGCCCAGGATATCAGCGATGAGCTCCACGGGCAGGGTCCTGAGCACAACCATTGCCAACCGCCTCTCTCGGGGCCTTCCATTTGTATGTAGCAAGACCTAGACCACAGCATTGTGGCTACAATCACCAAACGAGTGCAGTGCTTCAGGAAGATGCTTATTGTTGCTCCTCAAGGGCAGACTGGATAACACGCAACAAAAGCTCTTTACTGTACCTCGGTACACGTGACAATAAACTAAACAAACTCAATTGGTGGCAAAAACAGGAAAGTAGACTATTATCTAAATGGTGGCCGATTAGGAAAAGGGGAGATGCAACGAGACCTGGGTGTCGTGGTACACCAGTCATTAAAAGTAGGCATGCAGGAGCAGCAGGCAGTGAAGAAGGCGAATGGTATATTAGCATTCATAGCAAAAGGATTTGAGTATAGGAGCAGGGAGGTTCCACTGCGGTTGTACAGGGTCTTGGTGAGACCACACCTGGAGTATTGCATACAGTTTTGGTCTCCAAATCTGAGGAAAGACATTATTGCCAGAGGGAGTGCAGAGAAGGTTCACCAGACTGATTCCTGGGATGTCAGGACTTTGACATGAAGAAAGACTGGATAGACTCGGCTTGTACTCGCTAGAATTTAGGAGATTGAGGGGCGATCTTATAGAAACTTACAAAATTCTTAAGGGGTTGGACAGGTTAGATGCAGGATGATTGTTCCCGATGTTGGGGAAGTCCAGGACAAGGGGTCACAGCTTAAGGATAGATGGGAAATCCTTTAGGACCGAGATGAGAAAAACTTTTTTCACACAGAGATTGGTGAATCTCTGGAACTCTCTGCCACAGAAGGTAGTTGAGGCCAGTTCATTGGCTATATTTAAGAGGGAGTTAGATGTGGCCCTTGTGGCTAAAGGGATCAGGGGGTATGGAGAGAAGGCAGGTACAGGATACTGAGTTGGATGATCAGCCATGCTCATATTGAATGGCGGTGCAGGCTCGAAGGGCCGAATGGCCTACTCCTGCACCTATTTTCTATGTTTCTATGAACAGGCAACCCGGCAGTGTTTAGCGTGATGGTCACTGACGGGTTCGAACCGCTATCCGATGGCCAAAGGTGGGAGCAATCTCAATTAGATCACTGGTCAGCCCGTTTGCACCGCTAACGGTTGGCCACCAGAGGGCAATGTGAGTGAACGGCGCCGGTTTTAATGTCTAAATGGTCACTGTAAATTCATGATTAAATCAAATAACAATTGTTCCCAGAGGCTTGAAAACAATAATACTTTAATCCCTTTTTCACTTTGCTTATGTTTACAGCAAAAGATCCTACAGCGATAGGATCCGCTATAGGACCTTTGGTTTACAGGGCCATGGTGCAGTGGGCGGGTGTTTATGTCAGCGACGGGGAACCATTATTAAACATCTTACTCATCACCAATCTCTGGCCTTGATAGAAAGTAGAAGCCTTTGGCGGATGGAGATGAAAGTCGATTGTTTAAATTAAGTTTTATTCGTAAAATGGTTAAACTGACAATGCGTCTCACACAACCAACAAAACAGATCCAGCCACAACGGTGGTCTAGAGCACTGGAGGAGCATCATCTAGAAAGCGCGCGAAACGCAACCCCTCCCCAGTGCCACATGCCCGAGGCAACCGACCGCAGGTTTCCACTACCTGTGAGCACCAGCAGGTGCCGCTACAACCCCCCCCCCCCCCCCCCCAGAACCCGAGGTACAGAACCGAGCAGGGACCCGGATGATACGTCCGGAACATAGATACATAGAAAATAGGTGCAGGAGTAGGCCATTCGGCCCTTCGAGCCTGCACCGCCATTCAATATGATCATGGCTGATCATCCAACTCAGTATCCTGTACCTGCCTCCTCTCCATACCCCCTGATCCCCTTAGCCACAAGGGCCACATCTAACTCCCTCTTAAATATAGCCAATGAACTGGCCTCAACTACTCTCTGTAGCAGAGAGTTCCAGAGATTCACCACTCTCTGTGTGAAAAAGTTTTTCCTCATCTCGGTCTTAAAGGATTTCCCCCTTATCCTTAAGCTGTGACCCCTTGTGCTGGACTTCCCCAACATCGGGAACAATCTTCCTGCATCTAGCCTGTCCAACCCCATAAGAATTTTGTATGTTTCTATAAGATCCCCTCTCAATCTCCTAAATTCTAGCGAGTATAAGCCAAGTCTATCCAGTCTTTCTTCATATGAAAGTCCTGACATCCCAGGAATCAGTCTGGTGAACCTTCTCTGCACTCCCTCTATGGCTATAATGTCCTTCCTCAGATTTGGAGACCAAAACTGTATGCAATACTCCAGGTGTGGTCTCACCAAGACCCTGTACAACTGCAGTAGAACCTCCCTGCTCCTATACTCAAATCCTTTTGCTATGAAAGCTAACATACCATTCGCTTTCTTCACTGCCTGCTGCACCTGCATGCCTACTTTCAATGACTGGTGTACTGTGACACCCAGGTCTCGCTGCATCTCCCCATTTCCTAATCGGCCACCATTTAGATAATAGTCTGCTTTCCTGTTTTTTCCACCAAAGTGGATAACCTCACATTTATCCACATTATACTGCATCTGCCAAACATTTGCCCACTCACCCAGCCTATCCAAGTCACCTTGCAGTCTCCTAGCATCTTCCTCACAGCTAACACTGTCCCCCAGCTTAGTGTCATCCGCAAACTTGGAGATGTTGCCTTCAATTCCCTCATCCAGTTCATTAATATAAATTGTAAATAGCTGGGGTCCCAGCACTGAGCCTTGCGGTACCCCACTAGTCACTGCCTGCCATTGTGAAAAGGACCCGTTTACTCCTACTCTTTGCTTCCTGTTTGCCAGCCAGTTCTCTATCCACAACAATACTGAACCCCCAATACCGTGTGCTTTAAGTTTGTATACTAGTCTCTTATGTGGTACCTTGTCGAAAGCCTTCTGAAAGTCCAGATACAACACATCCACTAGTTCTCCCCTATCCAATCTACTAGTTACATCCTCGAAAAATTCTATAAGATTCGTCAGACATGATTTACCTTTCGTAAATCCATGCTGACTTTGTCCAATTGATTCACCACTTTCCAATGTGCTGCTATCCCATCTTTAATAACTGACTCTAGCAGTTTCCCCACTACCGATGTTAGACTAACTGGTCTGTAATTGCCCGTTTTCTCTCTCCATCCCTTCTTAAAAAGTGGGGTTACATTAGCTACCCTCCAATCCTCAGGAACTACTCCAGAATCTAAGAGTTTTGAAAAATTATCACTAATGCATTATCACTGACGCATGTTCTCGCAAGTGGGGCGGGCGTAACAGTAGGAGCCGGCAAAACGGGGCCGGTAGTACGCGAGGGCCGCGAAAGTGGAACGGTTGTAGCAATGGGGGCCGGCGGAACAAAGCCGGAAACAGATGTGCTCAGCACAGGCGGAACGGCCGGCGGACGACCCCTACATCGCGGTGGAGCAACGACAACCAGGCTGTCACCATCCATGTGGGCGGGCTTGAGACGGCCCATGGAGACAAACTCCTGCCGACCACCCACGTCCAACACGTACGTGGCGACTCCGGCCCGCAGCATCCGGGAAGGCCCCTCATAGACCCGCTGCAGTGGCGAGCGGTGAGCGTCCCTGTGGATGAAAACATAGGCACATTGTTGTAACACCACGGCACATGCACCCGGACGACCCATGCCTGGAAGTGGGAACGGGATCCAACTTGCGCATCCGTTCACGAAGGCCGGCCAGCAACGCGGGGCCGAAACCTGTCCGCCGGGCGGCAGGCAGGAAATCCCCAGGCACCAGCAACGCTGAACCATACACAGCTCAGCTGAGGAAGCAGCCAAATCCTCCTTAGGGGTGGTACAGATGCCAGGAGGACCCAGGCTGCCGGTCCACCCAGTCCGGACCCGTAAGCTGGGCCTTCAGCGCCGACTTAAGGTGCCAATGGAACCTTTCGACCAGCCCGTTAGCCTGCGGGTGATAGGTGGTTGTCTGGTGCAGCCGGGCGCCATGGAGCTGTGCCAGAGCCGACCACAAGGAAGAGGTGAACTGGGCCCCGCGGTCCGAGGTGATGTCGGATGGCACCCAATCCGGGCGATCCAGTGGGCCACCATAGCCCGGGCGCAAGCCTCGGCGGAGGTATCCGAGAGTGGAATCGCCTCCGGCCACCTCGTGAAATGGTCCACGATAGTGAGCAGGTGCTTGGCACCGCGGGAATGTGGCAAGGGACCGACGAGGTCCACATGCACGTGCAGGAACCTGCCCTCTGGGACAGCGAAATCCTGCACCGGAGGCTGTATGTGTCGCTGGACCTTGGAGATCTGGCACGGGATGCAGGGGTGGGCCAGGCAGCCACATGCTTACGAGTCCGTGCCAGACGAACGTGGCAGCCAACAGGACGGACGTCGCACGTATGGACGGGTGGGTAAACCAAGGACCGTGTTGAAAACCCGGCGTCTCCAACTGACGGGGATGACCGGGCGGGCCTGTCCTGTGGAGACGTCTCACAGGACCATGACACTTACCCGCGCCGCAAGGAACTTCGGCTAGCCGAAGGCCAGTGCTGGTGGTGTGGTAGTCCGCCATACTGGCATCAGCCTGCTGCGCTGCTGCCAGCTCGCCGTAGTCAATGCTGTGGTCTAGGGCCAAAACGGAGGGAATGGCGGGGCGGGACAAGGCGTTGGCCATGACGTTAAGCTTCCCAGCTACGTGACGGATATCTGATGTGAATTCAGAGATGTAGGCAAAGGTGCCGCTGCTGTCGGGCGGACCACGGATCCGCGATCTTACTGAGGGCGAAAGTAAGGGGTTTGTGGTCCGTGAACGCGGTGAATGCGCGGGCCCTCTAGGAAATACCTGAAATGCCTGATGGCCAGGTAAAGCGCCAGGAGCTCTCAGTCGAAAGCGCTGCATTTGCACTCTGGAGCCCGCAGTTGCCGGCTGAAAAACGCCAACGGCTGCCAGCGTCTGTCAACGAACTGCTCCAGAACTGCACCAACAGCAGCATCTGAGGCGTCGACAGTGAGCGCTGTAGGAGCAGACACACGCGGGTGCACCAGCATGGTGGCATCAGCCAACGCTTTCTTGGCACCCTCAAAGGCCGCGTCCGTCCACACGAGGTCCCGCGGTTTGCTCGCCAGGCACCGGAACAGGGGGCGCATGATGGCAGCAGCTGCCGGCACGAAACGGTGAGAAAAATTCACCATGCCGAAGAACTCCTGTAGCCCCTTGATGGAGAGCGGCCGGGGGAACTGCCAGATGGACGTCACTTTCGCAGGGAGCGGGGTAGCGCCCTGTGGGGTAACCCGGTGAACCAGGAACGAAATGGAACTCAGGCCAAACTGACACTTCGTGGGGTTAATTACCAGGCGTGTTCGCGGAGGCTCTGAAACAAAAGACGGTGGTGGGCGACGTGTTCCGCCTGGGAAGCGCTGGCGACTAGAATGTCATCCAGGTAAATGAAAACGAATGGCAGGCCCTGTCCGACCTGGTCCATGAGCCGTTGGGATGCCTGCCCGGCGTTCTTCAGGCCGAAAGGCATTCGAAGCATTTGGTGGCGGTTTTGGGACGCCATCGGGTCGGACTGGGATTTGGTTATAACCGCGGACTAGGTCTACCTTAGAGAAAAAACGCGGCTCCCTCGAGGTGCGCGGAGAAATCCTAGATATGAGGCACCGGGTAAAGGCCGTGTCTTACCTGTTTGCGGTCATCGGCGGTGAAGCGCGGTGCAGACGGTAGCTAGGACGCGCGGGCAACGGCGAGAGCGTCGAGGCTATCCAACGGAGCGCCGCACGGATGTTGCGCGGGGGCCGAGTTAATTCAAACACGGCGGGTCCCACGTGCTTGCGGTAAGTAAAAAAAGGGCGGGCCGACCTGCGATGACGTCGGCCCCCCGCACGTGACTCACCAGCGGCGGCTGTGGCGGCGGCCATCTGATCGCGGCGCTGTAGCGATGGCTGTGCCTGCGGCCGCGCAGCACACGTGTCTCACTGGCGGCGGCACGTGCGTCACTGGCGGAGGCTGTGGCAGAGGAGGTTTGACGCACGGCGCTCGAGCCCATACTGGCGGCGGCCCGTGCGAGCGGCCGTGCGCACTCGTGCATCACTGGTGGAGGTTGTGCGGTGAGTATTTGGTTTTCGACATTGTCGATTTTATTTTTGCACCGCGCGGTGTTGGGAACACCGTCGCACGGCCCGGGAATTGTTCTTTCTCACGAGTGCGCGGTCTATGGCGGCAGATTCTTCCGTTTCGCGCCAATGACCGCAGATTCGTGAGACAGACCTTTAACGGTCTGCCGTGGTTACCGCGTTAAGGCGCCTGTAATCACCGCACGGTCTCCACCCCCCACATGGAGCGGGGAGGCCCACGGGCTGTCGGACCGCCGGACAATTCCCAAGTCCTCCATCATTTGGAATTCATCCCGGGCGAAGCGCAGCTTGTCCGGCGGGAGGCGGCGCGCCCGGGGGGGGGGGGGGGGGGGGGGGTGGGGGGGCTCGGGGCGCGGTGGGGATGTGATGCACGGACCCCGTGCCGGGGAGCCGCCCCGCTGAAATGGGGCGTAAGGAGCTCGGGGAAATCAGAGAGCAGGGCGGCGTACGGGCCCTCGACCCCCCCCCCCCCCCCCCCCGGCGACAGCGTCAAGCTGCGGGACAGGCAGTGGCGGGCTGCGTGGGATCATGCAACCACCCCCGTAAATCGACGACGAGAGAGAAAGCGCGCAGGAAATTGGCTCCCAAGAGAGGCTAGTTAACGGCCGAGAGGACAGGGCCCTTCTTACCAGCTCTAGTGTCGCGGCCGATCGGGGGCCGTATGCTGGCGATCGCGCCGGAGTCCACCAGGAAAAGGCGGCCGGAATGGCGGTCGCGGACGTAGAGGCGGTAGTTTTGGCCGATCGCGATCGCCCGAGGCATTTCCCTGAAACGTGCAGGGATGGCGGCAGCGTCGAGCCTCCGCGCTAAAGCAGAGGTGGTACTAGCACCAACGGTGCCTACCGCGGGTCTCGGAACGCTGCTGCGGCTCTTCAGTGGGAGCTGAAGGCTTGCTGTCCTTGCGGAGCCGCCGAGGCGATGGCCGCGCTGGTGTGGGCATGCGGTCAATGGTGCAGATGTCCTGATACCTGGTCATCCACAACTCATCAGGCCCGCTCCACGAGCTGCAGGGGATCGTTGAAGTCCGCGCCAGCGAGCATCAGACGGACATCATCGGGCATCTGTTCCAGAAACGCCTGCTCCGTCCATGACGCGAGCATCCTGGCCATCAGGGTGGACGGCCGTCCATGTGAAGGATGCGGGCAGCAAGGTCCCGGAGGCTGAGTCCGAAGGTGTGTAAAAGGAGGGCCTTGTGGCCGTCGTACTTGGCGGTTGCGGGTGGATCCCGAAGGTAAGGCAGTAGACGGGAGGCTGACTCATGCGGCAGGGCTCCCACCACGTGGAAGTATCTCGTCTGATCTACAACGATGTGGTGCAGATGAAACTGCGCCTCAACATGGGCGAACCACACGTGAGGTTGATCGGGGCCAAAACGCGGGCAGTTTCAGGCTGGCAGCGTTCTGATGGGCACTGGAAGTGCCGGCGAGAAGATAATTATCTTGCATCCAATCTTCTGATGGACGTGCCGGGGTCACCAATTTGGCGGATGGAGACGAGAGTCGATTGTTTAAATTAAGTTTTATTCGTAAAACGGTTAAACTGACAATGCGTCTCACACAACCAACAAAACAGATCCAGCCACAACGGTGGTCGAGAGCGACTGGAGGGAGGGGCATCGCCCAGAAAGCGCGCGAAACGCAACCCCTCCCCAGTGCCACATGCCCGAGGCACCGACCACAGGGGCTCGACTACCTGCGAGCACCAGCAGGTGCCGCTGCAAGCCTCAGTTTTACAGCATCTTTAATTCCATTGGAGAGAGCATAGTTATTGCAACTGCATCAAAGTTTAGATGTTCAGTTTACCCAGTCTTTGTTTCTCGCTTGTTAAACTTGAACTGTAATTGTATTGTAAGGTCATTTGAAAGATTTATACAACAAGGTGTGGCAGGCTGGGGCCGTTACCCATGGAGCAGGTCGATTGTCTGATAGTTGGTGAAACAGGAACGCGTGGATCTATGTCCAGGCATGTTGTGCTACACTCTCTCTGCAGGTATCTGTTGTGTTCAAAACAAACAGTGCACAGTCTAAAGGTTCACAACATATCCTGAAACATTCTTCACCTGATCCCTGCTTCAGTGCTGGAGCTGGCTTCCCACACTGCGCGGAGTCAGAGAACTCCTTGTTATAAAAGATATTTCCTGTGTGATCACGGCAGGACATATTGTGGCATTTCTGTAGGGCGTTCTCATGCTGTACATGTTGGTTCAGAAACCTTCCCACTTTCCTTTGAAGTCCAATAGCATTCAGAGCTTTGAATTTTATTATTAACTACCTGAGTAGGAGGATCAGGTGAAACCTTGCTGAAAATACATCAATGTTTTTTCATGAGGCTCTCGAAGATCAAATCTGTGTTAGGGAGTGACTGGTGTTCCGACTGGGGACCCAGTGGTGGAGGTTGTGATTCAGGTTGTGCAGAGTGTGGAGCAGGTTCTCACCCAGAGAACGAGTAAGCCCACCGCAAGTGGTCCCCTGGCCATCACAATCACAATCACAATCAGTTTTATTCCTCACTGGCACATAAAGTGCAAGTGAAATGAATTTGCCAGCAGCGGTACACTGAAAAAGAACACACAAAAACACAATATAAAATGTAACACAAACATCCACCACAGCATTCATCACTGTGGTGGAAGGCACAACATTTGGCCAGTCCTCTCCATTTTCCCCCGTGGTCGGGACCTCAACCAAGATGGACTTTGGATGGTGCACAGTGTTTGAAAGGAAATGGAGTTGGGTCTATTGCAGTATTTACGTGAGTTTGCGATCTTGCTTGTGTTTCTCTGGATGCAAGAAGCCGCAAACTCAAAGCAGTTGGGAACTGTAGTGACCACGAAGATAGATACAAAATGCTGGAGTAACTCAGCAGGATAGGTAGCATCTCTAGTGAAAAGCAATGCAGACGTATCAGTTCGAGACCTCCCTAGGCTCTCTCCCAGTGCAGCCAAGCCCCGCTCCGGGTCAACGTGCTCCAAGACCGGCCTCCACTCACTGACCGTTACGTCCTTCTCTCACTAACAACGATCTTCATTGTGCCCAACCTTTCCTCAATCTACCTCAACCTCCAGCCTTGCTGTGAGAGGGTCACTGCCAACCTCCGTCCTTGGCCTCCCAGTCACTTGAGAAGGGCAGCAACCTGTTTGGGAGGACCTCTGTATTACTGCTGTTGTGAGGACCTCTGTATTACTGCTGTTGTGAGGACCTCTGTATTACTGCTGTTGTGAGGACCTCTGTATTCCTGCTGTTGGTGAGGACCTCTGTATTCCTGCTGTTGGTGAGGACCTCCGTATTCCTGCTGTTGGTGAGGACCTCTGTATTCCTGCTGTTTTGTGATACAATCCCAACTGTTTGGATCCGTTAAAACTCACTCCAACATCTGAGCAAAGCTCCAGCCTTCCTTGTCCATTGCTAAAGGCACATTAACTGGCTGTTCAAGTTCTTGTTTAGGGAAACAGCTGGAACCCTTTGATATGACAGAATGTTGCATAAACCTGATCTAGTGACAAGCAGCTGATTGGCAGTTCCTGTAACATTTCCCATTGATACTGTGAGTTACCACATATCGCTGGACATGCAGGCTGAGGACGGCAGCTGTTACTTCACTACGATTTCACTGATAGTTGTTTCGTATATTTGCCAGTGAACTGTGTTTGAAATGGAATCTTTGGAAATAAGTAACGTTTAGACTACCTTCCGACACTGACAAGTAAAATTAGTTTCACAGACGTTCCTGGCAAAGATCACCCCCAAAAAAATGCTGCGACTTCCAAGTCTCAGTTTTACCATTGTTGATCCCACTAACAATCTCCTGCGAGTGAGGAAACAGGCCCTTCAGCCCATCATGTTGATACTGGTCTGACATTACGAATGCCATTGGCAGTATACAGACCCCAGCTGCACCCCACCCAAGTTTCCCTCGATCCACATCCCTTTACACCTCCAGCCCATGTCAGCATAGTCTCATCGTCCCCCATTTTTTGCTTCAACAGAGGGCCAACCAATATTCACAAGTCATTGTTCGATCTGCAAGATTGCAGAAAGCTTTTACAGTATTCAGTTAAATCACACTTGTAAAGAGTTCAAACTCACACAGGTTGAAACACAAGCATCTTTATTGTTCAGGTCATAATTTTTTAA
Source organism: Malacoraja senta (assembly GCA_038087875.1). NCBI lineage: Eukaryota > Metazoa > Chordata > Chondrichthyes > Rajiformes > Rajidae > Malacoraja > Malacoraja senta. The sequence continues at coordinate 4,375,069 of CM075999.1, read as the reverse complement.
GCAGTACATCACATGTTCACACTGCTGCAGCCACTGCCAGGCAGTGGGCAAGTTCTTACACTATGAATGTTATAATTAGGTGGAGTTTTAATTACTAAGCATTCTAATTGGCTAACATGCAATAGCCAATCTACATCTCTTCTTGTATAAATGAAAAGCAAGAAAAGCATTACAACTATAACGAGTAAATAAAATGTTAAATGCAAATCGCCACATCTAATAATAATGGGGTTAAACATAGTCGCCATATCTAACAGGTGGCTTGCTAACCCGCCCGGCCCTCGTACGGTATGGAGCTGCCTCATCAACCTTTTCCTCCGAAAAGCTGAGGGCGCGGTTTAGTGAGCCCGATGGACTATAAGGTGACACCATGGGGGAACCCATGGGAGACCGTCGTGGGGGCACCGGAGAGACGGTTACAAAAGGGGAGACCGACGCGGGGAGTGGACGGGACTGGTTGCGGCAGATGCTGGAACGGCTGGAACAGCAATCACTTTGAACTTGAGCGGTGGGGCATCAGGACCCCGGAGCGCCAGACACCGTTCCTTCACAGGAAGGAGGTGTTGACGGTTGCGTCTATAGATGGTGCCACCAACATCGACCAGGTAGGAACGCGGTTCCTTTGAGGGGCCGTAAATGTATCCCAGTTTGGTATGTCCTTTGTCTGTCTGTAGTCGGACCACTTTTTAAAATTTATTTTTTAAATTTCAAAATAGACTTTATTCAAGTAATAAATATATACAATACGTGAACCGTGCGAAACATTCATCCGACATTTTCGGAGGCTATACAAATTGTTCAATGCAGTTAATACATTTTTTTTCCAATACCACAGATCCGTTCCCCACCCGTGCCACTCACGTGGCCCCCTGGCGTGGGATACCTTCCCTTATTTTGAGGGGCGTCTCCACCATACCGTGCCCCCCATGTCCAGCAGCGGGAGGACCCTAGACTGTGGCCCTCCCCCACCGAGCCTTGGCGTTGGCTGCACCGAGCTTCAGTGCGTCCCTCAGCACGTACTCCTGCAGTCTGCAGCGGGCCAGTCGGCAACATTCCCTGACGGACATCTCGCTCTGCTGGGTGGTGAACAACGCTCGGGCAGACCAAAGAGCATCTTTCACCGAGTTGATGACTTTCCAGCAGCACTCGATGTCAGTCTCTGAATGTGTCCCTGGGAACAGTCCGTAAATCACAGAGTCCTCTGTGACGGAGCTGTTCGGGATAAAGCGTTCCAGGGACCCTTGCATACTTTTCCAGACTCTTTTTGCAAATCCACACTCTGCAAAGAGGTGGGCAACCGTCTCCTCTCCATAGCAGCCGTCCCGAGGGCAGCGTGCGCTGGCAGTGAGGTTCCGACGGTGCAGGAAGGATCTGACTGGGAGGGCTCCCCTCACCGCCTGCCAAGCCAGGTCTTGGTGCTTGTTGGTGAGTTTTGGCGATGAGGCATTTTGCCAGACAAGCTGGGCAGTCTGCTCTGGGAACCACGCCACCGGATCCATCGAGTCCTTTCCCTGCAGTGCCTGCAGGACATTCCGTGCTGACCACTGCTGACCACATTTGACATGTGGTCAAAGGTGTTGGTCCGGAAGAACCTTTCCACAGACAACAGATGGGGCAGCAATGTCCAGCTGACTAGCACATTGCGTGGCATCTGCGCCAGGCCCATCCTTCGCAACACCGGGGACAGGTAGAACCTCAGCAGGTAGTGACACTTGGTGCCCACGTGCCTTGGTTCTACACTCCGCCTGATGCAGCCATCAGGGTGAGGGCGACGTTGGGCACGCCTTTACCCCCGTTGTCTGCTGACTTGTACATTGTGGCCCGTCGCACCCGGTCTATCCTCGACCCCCAGATGAACTGGAAGACGGCCCGGGTGATCCCTGTGGCGTAGGAGGGAGGGACAGGCCACACTTGCGCCAAGTACAGCAGCCTCGAGAGCACTTCACACCTGATGACCAAATTTTTTCCGGTTATGGAGAGGGAGCGTTGCTTCCACAGCTCCAGCTTCTTCCCCACCTTGACTATCTGCTCCAGCCAATTCTTGTTACACGCCTCAGCCCCCCCGAACCAGATCCCCAGCACCTTCAAGAAGTCAGGCTTGATGGTGAAGGGGACAGAAGTTCGGTCGGGCCAGTTGCCAAAGAGCATGGCCTCGCTCTTCCTGCGGTTCACCCTGGCTCCCGTGGTTGACTCAAACTGGTCACAGATACTGATCAATCTGCGGACCGACCCTGGATCCGAGCAGAAGACAGCGACATCGTCCATGTACAGGGAGGTTTTGACTTGAATACCCCCACTGCCTGGTAATGTCACTCCTCTTATGCTCGCATCCTTCCTGATGGACTCGGCAAAAGGCTCAATACAGCAGACAAACAAGACAGGAGAGAGAGGGCACCCCTGCCTGACTCCAGACCTTACAGGGAAACTGTCTGATTCCCACCCATTGATTTGGACTGCACTACGAATATTGGTGTCGAGCAGTTTGATCCAATTTCGGATTCCCTCCCCAAAACCCATTTTGGAGAGCACGTCCCTCATGTACGTGTGCGATATCCTGTCGAAGGCCTTCTCCTGGTCCAAGCTGACTAGGCAGGCATCCACCCGTCTGTCCTGCACGTAGGCGATGGTGTCTCTCAGCAGCGCTAGGCTGTCTGAGATTTTCCTGCCAGGTACAGCACAGGTTTGGTCCGGGTGGATCACCTGTCCCAGAGCAGACTTGACCCGGTTGGCGATGGCCTTAGACAGGATCTTATAATCTACATTCAGCAGTGTTATGGGTCTCCAATTCTTTATGTCCTTCATCTCCCCCTTCTGCTTGTAGATTAGGGTGATGCTGCCCTTTCTCATGGAGTCTGACATGCTGCCGGCTCAAAGCATGTCGTTGTACACTTCCAGCAGGTCCGGGCCCACCCAGTCCCACAGAGCCGAATACAACTCGGCCAGTAAGCCATCGCTTCCGGGAGTTTTACTCGAGTCAAAGGAACGGATGGAGCCAGTCAGCTCCTCTAGGGTCAATGGTTGGTCCAGACTCTCCCGCTTGCTGTCCTCCAAGACCTCCGCGATAGAGGACAGGAAGTTCTGGGAGGCGGTGCTGTCTGTGGCCTTTCTGTCATACAAATCCGTATAAAAGGATTTGCAGATCCTCAGCATATCCGTCTGCAAGGATGTTACCGAGCCGTCCTCCTCCCTAAGGCTGTTCATCACAGAGCTCCCCCTGTGAACCTTATGGAAGAAGTAACGTGAGCACGTCTCATCCTGCTCCACATGGCGGACCCTGGATCGGAAGATGATCTTGGAGGATTCAGAGGTAAAGAGACGAGCTTGCCGGTCCTTCACCTCTCTAAGTTCCTCCCTCACATCCACCCCTCTCGACTGCAGAAGGAGCAGTTGTTGCAAATCTGTCTGGAGTTGGCACAAATCCCTCTGACTCTGTCTTGCTCTCTGAACCCCTTTAACTATGAAGAACCTCTTAATGTTCTCCTTGGTTGCTTCCCACCAGAGTGTCGAGGAGTCAAAGAGGGGCCTCACCGTTCTCCAACATGCGTAGTCCCTCTTTAGCTCCTCAACGTTCTCTGGGGTCAACAGTTTCATATTTAACTTCCACGTCCCCCTGCCTGCTTTCTGGTCCTCCTGTAGGTGACAGGAAGCCTGAAGGAGGCAGTGGTCAGAGAAGAACACCGGCGTGAGGTCGGTGTGTCTCACCGTGACGGCCTTCGTCGTGAAGACAAAGTCTATCCGCGATCAGGCTAAACCGTCCGATCTCGACCAGGTGAACTGTGGCTGGGACCCGCCTGCAGGGTTGCTGAAGGCGTCGTGCAGCTTTGCATCTTTTACCGTCTCCATCAGGAACTTGGACATGCTGTCCAGTCTGTTGTCGGCACTGCCGGATCGTCCAGCCGCATCGATGATGCAGTTGAAGTCACCGGCCAGAACGAGCTGCCGGGACGTGGCCAGCAGCACTGGGAGCTGCTGGAGAACGGCCAGCCGCTCGCTCTGCATGGGTGAGGCATACACATTAATCAGCCGGAGCGGAGAGCCACGGTACATAACATCCACCACGTAGTCCACCAAGTAGTCGGACCACTTGGCCTTGAATGAGTGGCTTAAGTGGTTTGCTGGTTTTGTCGTTACTTCGTATCTGCGCACTTCGATTGAATTGTACTCGCTTTTGTACCACGGCGGGGATGTAGACTTTTGGTTTTAGATGATCCTGGGCAACAGGCAGCAGAGGTTGCGTTCGACGGGACATCAGGCGCTGGGCTGGAGAACATAGAATGTTATTTCTTGCAATAATTCGTAGGTTCAGCAGGTCCAGGTAGACATCAGATTTGGCTAATTAGGAGCGCTCCATGAGCTGTTTAGCGCTTCGAACAGCACGCTCGGCAAGTCCATTGGACTGTGGGTATTCTGGGCTGCTGGTGACATGTTGGAAGTTCCACCGCTTTGCAAAGTCTTTAAACTTTTGGCTTGTGAATTGGGTCCTGTTGTCAGTCTGGAGACGAGCTGGAATTCCATGTACAGAGAAGTGTGTCCTGAGCTTTTGGACGACTATCAGGACAAATATCACGGTCTATCAGGGTCCTGTTGGATGATTGGAAGAGATGGTTGGCAGAAGGTCAATTTCAAACCAATTGGAGTACGAGTCCACTAGCACGAGGTAGTGGTTCCCGTGCCAGTCAAAGATATCGGCAGCCACTGATGACCATGGTAGAGAGGGAACAGGTTGGGGCAGCAGGGGTTGTTTTTGCTGGTGTTACAGATCGCGCATGATTCTGTTTTCTCCCGAATGTACTTGGTTATTCCGGGCCAGTAGATCATTTCTTTCGCACGCTGTAATGTAGCCTCCACGCCCGGGTGACCACCATGGATCTCCTCATAGTACTCGTTTCGCAGGGATGAGGGGATGACAGCCTTGTGACCCTTGACAATGACTCCATCCTGTAGTACTAGTTCGTCACGTACCAGGAAGTAGGATCATATTTCTAAAGGGGTGTTAGACTGTTTGTTTGGCCACCCGCCTTTGATGATGGAAGTCAGCAGTTGGGAGGTTTTATCTGCAGCTGTATGTTCGGCGAGGCAGCGCAAGCAGTCGGTGGGAACGAAGGAGACTTTCAGGATGGAGAATTCGTCCTGTTCGAATGGGTGTTGTTCGCTGGTGGTGCGTGGAGCTCTAGATAGAGTGTCTGCGATGTGCATGTCTTTACCTTTTTTGTAGACAATGCGAAAATCAAATCATTGTAGCTGCATCATCATGCGTTGAAGTCTGGCTGGGGCAGCATGGATCGGTTTGCTCAGGATGGTTACTAGTGGCTGATGTTCATCAGTCTCTACCGTGAAGGTTTTGTCCTTGAATTTCGAGCAGGCGAAAACCACGGCAAGCAGTTCCTTCTCTATCTGTGCGTAGCGTTGTTCAGTATCAGTTAGGGTGTGTAGGATATGGGCATCACGTCGCCGTTGAAGGAAGTTTGCAGGCATGCTGCGCGTAGTCCGTACTGGGAAGTATCGCAGGTGATTGTGACAAGCAGATTGATGTTGAAGTATGCCAGGGTTGGTGCACTAGCGAGCTGTAATTTTAAAGTCTCGAAAGCTCATTGATGTTGTGGGTACCAGGACCAGGTGTTGCCCTTATAACCATATAACCATATAACCATATAACCATAACAGCACGGAAACAGGCCATCTCGGCCCTTCAAGTCCGTGCCGAACATTTAAATTTTTTATTTTTTTTTTATTTTTTTAATTTTTTTAAAATTAAAAATAAAATACTTCCCCCTAGTCCCATCTACCTGCACTCAGACCATAACCCTCCATTCCTTTCCCGTCCATATACCCATCCAATCTATTTTTAAAGGATAACATCGAACCTGCCTCCACCACTTCCACTGGAAGCTCATTCCACACAGCTACCACTCTCTGAGTAAAGAAGTTCCCCCTAATGTTCCCCCTAAACTTCTGTCCCTTAATTCTCAAGTCATGTCCCCTTGTTTGAATCTTCCCTACTCTCAATGGGAAAAGCTTATCCACGTCCACTCTGTCTAACCCGCTCATAATTTTAAAGACCTCTATCAAGTCCCCTCTTAACCTTCTGCGCTCCAAAGAATAAAGACCTAACTTGTTCAACCTTTCTCTGTAACTTAGTTGCTGAAACCCAGGCAACATTCTAGTAAATCTCCTCTGTACTCTCTCTATTTTGTTGACATCCTTCCTATAATTAGGCGACCAAAATTGTACTCCATACTCCAGAATTGGCCTCACCAATGCCTTGTACAATTTTAACATTACATCCCAACTTCTATATTCAATGCTCTGATTTATAAAGGCCAGCACACCAAAAGCTTTCTTTACCACCCTATCTACATGAGATTCCACCTTCAGGGAACTATGCACAGTTATTCCTAGATCCCTCTGTTCAACTGCATTCCTCAATTCGCTACCATTTACCGTGTACGTCCTATTTTGATTTGTCCTGCCGAGATGTAGCACCTCACATTTGTCAGCATTAAACTCCATCTGCCATCTTTCAGCCCACTCTTCCAAATGGCCTAAATCTCTCTGTAGACTTTGAAAATCTACTTCATTATCCACAACACCACCTATCTTAGTATCATCTGCATACTTACTAATCCAATTTTCCACACCTACATCCAGATCATTGATGTACATGACAAACAACAGTGGACCCAACACAGACCCCTGAGGCACCCCACTAGTCACCGGCCTCCAACCTGACAAACAGCCATCCACCATTACTCTCTGGCATCTCCCATTCAGCCACTGTTGAATCCATCTTGCTACTCCACCATTAATACCCAACAATTGAATCTTCTTAACCAACCTTCCATGAGGAACCTTGTCAAAGGCCTTACTGAAGTCCATATAGACAACATCCACTGCTTTACCCTCATCAATTTCCCTAGTAACCTCTTCGAAAAATTCAAGACGATTAGTCAAGCATGACCTTCCAGGCACAAATCCATGTTGACTGTTCCTAATCAGACCCTGCTTATCCAGATGCTTATATATATTATCTTTAAGTATCCTTTCCATTAATTTGCCCACCACTGACGTCAAACTAACAGGTCTATAATTGCTAGGTTTACTCTTCGAACCCTTTTTAAACAACGGAACAACATGCGCAGTACGCCAATCCTCCGGCACTATTCCCGTTTCTAATGACATTTGAAATATTTCTGTCATAGCCCCTGCTATTTCTACACTAACTTCCCTCAATGTCCTAGGGAATATCCTGTCAGGACCTGGAGACTTATCCGTTTTCATATTTTTCAAAAGTGTCCGCACCTCCTCTTCTTTGAATCTCACAGTTTCCATTGCTACTCTGCTCGTTTCCCTTACCTCACATAATTCCATATCCTTCTCCTTCGTGAATACCGAAGAAAAGAAATTGTTCAATATCTCCCCCATCTCTTTTGGCTCTGCAGATAGCTGTCCACTCTGACTCTCTAATGGACCGATTTTATTCCTTGTTATCCTTTTGCTATTAATATAGCTGTAGAAACCCTTTGGATTTACTTTCACCTTACTTGCCAAAGCAACCTCATATCTTCTTTTAGCTTTTCTAATTTCTTTCTTAATATTCTTTTTACATTCTTTATACTCCTCAAGCACCTCATTTACTCCATGCTGCCTATAATTATTGTAGATCTCTCTCTTTTTCCGAACCAAGTGTCCAATTTCCCTTGAAAACCATGGCTCTTTCCATTTTTTACTATTTCCTTTCAACCGAACAGGGACATAAAGATTCTGTACTCTTAAAATTTCACCCTTAAATGTCCTCCATTTTTCTTCTACATCCTTCCCATAAAACAACATGTCCCAATTCACTCCTTTTAAATCCTTTCGCATCTCCTCAAAGTTAGCCTTTCTCCAAACAAAAATCTCCAAACAAAAATCTCAACCCTAGGTCCAGTTCTGACCCTCTCCTTGTGGGTCAATTGTCGCAGTGGGGCTGATAATTTGCTGAGATTGGGGATGAATTTGCCCAGTAGTTGACCATACCTAAAAATCGTTGTAGGCTGGTGACGTCGGTTGGTACTGGCAGCATGTTAATCGCTGCAGTCTTCAATGGGCCAAGTTTTAACCCGTTGCTGGTGAATACGTGACCGATGTATGTGACTTCTGGAACTTTGCGCTTCAGAGGGTTGAGTTTTAAGTTAATGTCTCTGGCACGGTTCAACACTTTTCGTAGGTTGGCATCATGTTCGGTTGCGTCTCGGCCGTATACTAGGATGTCGTCGACAATGATGGCACAAGGATATTCTGCGAACAGCTGTTCCATTGCGCGCTGGAAGACTTCACTAACAGAGTTGATACCGAAGAGCATTCTTAAAAATCGGTAATGGCCAAACGGAGTATCGAAAGTTGTTAGTGCAGATGACGCACGGTCTAATGTGAGGTTATCCACTTTGGTGGCAAAAACGGGAAGGCAGACTATTATCTAAATGGTGGCCGATTAGGAAATGGGGAGATGCAGCGAGACCTGGGTGTCATGGTACACCAGTCATTGAAAGTAGGCATGCAGGTGCAGCAGGCAGTGAAGAAAGCGAATGGTATGTTGGCCTTCATAGCAAGAGGATTTGAGTATAGGAGCAGGGAGGTTCTACTGCAGTTGTACAGGGTCTTGGTGAGACCACACCTGGAGTATTGCGTACAGTTTTGGTCTCCAAATCTGAGGAAGGACATTATAGCCATAGAGGGAGTGCAGAGAAGGTTCACCAGACTGATTCCTGGGATGTCAGGACTTTCATATGAAGAAAGACTGGATAGACTTGGCTTATAATCGCTAGAATGTAGGAGATTGAGAGGGGATCTTATAGAAATGTACAAAATTCTTATGGGGTTGGACAGGCTAGATGCAGGAAGATTGTTCCCGATGTTGGGGAAGTCCAGGACAAGGGGTCACAGCTTAAGGATAAGGGGGAAATCCTTTAAGACCGAGATGAGGAAAAACCTTTTCACACAGAGAGTGGTGAATCTCTGGAACTCTCTGCCACAGAGGGTAGTTGAGGCCAGTTCATTGGCTATATTTAAGAGGGAGTTAGATGCGGCCCTTGTGGCTAAGGGGATCAGGGGGTATGGAGAGAAGGCAGGTACGGGATACTGAGTTGGATGATCAGCCATGATCATATTGAATGGCGGTGCAGGCTCGAAGGGCCGAATGGCCTACTCCTGCACCTATTTTCTATGTATCTATTTGCCAAAAAGAACTTTTGGCATCTAGGACTGAGAATACAGTTGCGTTACCAATCTGTGCCGCTACATCCTCAGTGGTTCTCATCGGATAGTGATGACGTTTGATTGCTGTGTTCAAATCTTTAGGATTGATGCAGATGCGTAATTTCTTCTTATCTTTCTAGGTGGTGACGACCATGGTGGAGACCCAGTCTGAGGGTTCGCTGACCTCGGCAATAACTCCGATAGAGACCATACGTTTAAGTTTGTCGTGTATTTTCTCTCACATGCCGTGGGGGACGCAGTGAGGTGCACATACAATCGGGTTGACCGTATGGTCAATAGTGATCTAATATATTGTCGGTAGCTTGCCGAATTTGTCGTCAAACAAGTCCTTATAGTTGGATACCATCTGTTGTGTTGGTTCCTCTGTCAAACAGAGTTTGTGGACAGCACGCCCAAAATAAACCAGACCCAAGTCATGGCATGCATTAATGCCAAGCAGGGTTTCAGAACTTGGTTGGACAATGTAAAATAGTAAGTTCTTTGTCTGCTCGTTGATGGTACATTTCAGAGCAGGTTTACCCAATGGGTGAAGAAATTCCCATCCGTAAGCATGTAGAGTGGAGAAGTATTTTTGCATGAGCTCAGTGGTTCTTATCTTGTTGAACACTTTGAGTGACATGACGTTTACTCTGGCGCCGGTATCGACTTTGGCGATCAGAGGTTTGTTGTTGATTATCATAGCTTCCGGCCCCGCTAGATTCAGCAACAGCGATGCTTTCAAATCGTCTGGATCGTTTCGGTGAACGATACGGATATAATGAGCATAGTCTCGCTCAAACATTCGCCATCGCTCGGCAATATCGGAGTCAAACACGAGCGGGCTAGGCTTTCGACAATAGTTAGCCATGTCATAAATTCACTCACAAATAAAAACTGATAAACAAAATAAATCGCGGTAAACAGACGCGGGGTCGACCCGATTTTCTGACACCATGTAAAGAACTCAAACTCACACAGGTTAAAACACAAGCATCTTCATTGTTCAGGTCATAATCTTCTAAGCAGTTCATCACACGTTCACACTGCTACAGCTACTGCCAGACAGTGGGCAAGTTCTTACACTATGAATGTTATAATTAGGCAGAGTTATAATTACTAAGCATTCTAATTGGCTAACATGCAATAGCCAATCTACAACACTTAACATGGAACAGTATAGGACAAGAACAGGCCCTTCTACCCATCACGCTTGTGCTGTACATGATACTAAACTACCTGTATGTGGTCTATCCCCACCTGTTCATGTGTCTAAGTGCCTCTTCAAAGTTGTTGTCATATCTGTTTCTACCATACCCTCTGGAAGCACATTCCAGCACTACCATTCTATGTAAGAAAGTGTCTTGAAAACTTTGCTACTCTCACCTTAAATCTACGGTTGGAGTATTTGACATCTCCACCCTGGGAACATTATTCTGATTGGCCACCCAATCTATGATTTATTATACTTCTATCAAGTCTCCCCTGAGCCGCTGACATGCCGGTGCAAGTTTGTACTCCTCTCCTTATACTAATACTCTCTAACCTAGGCAGCTACCTATTAAACTCCATCAAACATTCCTCAGCCCACCTGCCCGCCCAATTGATCAAGATCCTGCTGCGATTTAGAACCCATTTTCACGATCTACAATGCCACCCACTTTTGTGTCATCTGCAAACTTACTAATCATGCCTAGTACGTTCTCATCCAAATCATTGATATATTTGACAAGCAGCGATGGGGCCCAGCACCGAACCCTAAGGCACGCCACTAATCACAGCCCTCCAGTCCATCATCCTCGGCCTCTATCCATGAAACCAATTTTCTATCCAGTCGGCTTTAGGTAACTTTGGCTTTCTGCGAGGCAGTATTTTCTGAATCCCAGACGGGCTGCAAAAACTCCCAGTTTCCTGTGCTAACAGTTTCCGCGGAAGTGGCGGCGCGGCCCTGGCTGCAGCGGCTCATCGGCAGTCCCGTTTGTTTGTGTTTTTTGTGTTGTTTATTTTGTTTTGGTTAGTCTAGTTTTTGGTTCTTAGTTTGTGTTTTGGGGGGGGGGGGGTTGAAACGGGGTTTGCAGTCTCTCCCTGCGGGGGAATGCGACTTTTTTGTCGTATTCCCCTTCTCTGCCTCCGTCTGCGCTGAGGCCTAATGGAGCTGATGACCTCGAGGCTCCGGAGGCAGAGCCCGTCAGGACTCGCCCTGAGCTCGCTCCCGTGAGGGTGGTCCAGCTCAGGGCTGGAACAGTGCTCCCGTGAGAGGTTGTGGCGCTCTCGTGAGGGCGGCCAGCCCAAGGGTGGAACGAGGCTCCCGTTGGAGCGGCCGAGCTCGGGGAGGTGCGGCGCTCGCAGCCCGAGGGAGGTTCGGCGCCCAAGTCGGGGGCGGCCCGGCCGGAGGGAGAAGCGACGCCCAAGTCGGGGCGGCCCAGCCCGGGGGGAGAAGCGACGCCCATGTCGGGGCGGCCCGGCTCGGGGGAGGTTCGGCGTCCATGTCGGGCGGCCCAGCCCGAGGCTGAAGACGGCACGGTACTCACGTGAGGGTGGCTGGGACGGTGTTCTGGCAGTGGTGGCCTGAGTCCGGGGTTCGGCCGCGGGCCAGCAGGACTGGTGGGCGGCAGCTTCGACCACCCCGGGCCGCGGTGTTTGAGCTGCGGGACTGATTTATAACATCGCCCGAGGGGTATCGCCTCAGCGCAGAGGGAGAAGAGGAGGGAAGAGACTGCAGACCTAAGACTTTTGCCTCCATCACAGTGAGGAGATGCTGGGTGGACTCACTGTGGTGGATGTTAATATGTGTTTATTGTTGTTTTTATTGTATTATATGTATGACTGCTGCAATTTCTTCCAGACTTCGGTCTGAACGACAATAAAGGCATATCTATCTATCTATATCTATCTATCTAACTCAGTCATGTTCCCAGCCTTCCCTGAGGCCAGTCCCTGGGTAGCGCCTGGTATTTCTCTCTGTTACAACAAGATTGAACTAGATTAAGTTTGGGTTGGACTGTAACTCTAAGACTAAATAATATGCAGGTAAATCAGTGGCATGAGATTTGCAGAAGACATTTATTCACTGATTTAGGTTGAGTTTGTTACATGTTACTGGCTGCTGATTCCACCTGATCCCATTAAATAATTCCAACAAAATAGATGCAAACTTAGGATAGACACTTACATACAGAAGCCACACTACGCTTAACTTTGAAAAGTCCATGTCAGATAAACGTCCGAGTCATGTCAGATAAACGTCCGAGTCATGTCAGAACTGCCTCTGCACCTGACGTGGTCCCTCAGGTTATTCTACTCTCGCTACATTCAGTGTTTTCTCACGGGACATTTGGTATTGGCTTATTGGTTTTGCTTGGTATTGTCACAAGTACCGAGATACAGTAAAAAACATTGTGTGTTAGCCAACAAATCAAACCACACAAGAGTACAACAGGTAGGTAGGGTAAAAGAGAAAGTGAACCGAGTGCCGGGTATAGTGTGTGGGAAGGAACTGCAGCTGCTGGTTTAAACCGAAGAAAGGCACAAAAAGCTGGACTAACTCAGCGGGACAGGCAGCATCTCTGGATAGAGTAGATGATGTTGAAGGAGGTGCAAGTGAACCTCTGCCTAAACTGAAAGGACTGTTGAGGTCCCTGGACAGAGTCGAGGAAAAAGGTTTAGGGACAGGTGTTACATCTCCTGCAGGGGAAAGTACCAGGGGAGGGGGTGGTTTGGGTGGGAAGAGATGAGTTAACCCGGGAGTTACGGAGGGAACAGTCTCTGCAGAAAGCGGAAAGGGGTGGAGATGGGAAAATGTGGCTAGTGGTGGGATCCCTTTGGAGGTGGCGGAAATGTTGGAGGATTATGTGTTGTATGCAACGGCTGATGAGGTGGAAGGTGAGGACTAGGGGGACTCTGTCTCTGTTGTATCTAAGAGGATGGGGAGCAAGGGCGGAGCTGCGGGGTACTGAGGAGACATGAGTGAGGGCCTCGTCCATGATGGGAGAAGGGAACCCCTGTTCTCTAAAGAATGAGGACATCTCGGACGTCCTGGTATGGAACACCTCATCTTGGGTGCAGATCGACTGTAGATGGAGGAATTGGGAGTAGGGTATAGAGTCTTTGCAGGAAGCAGGGTTGGAAGTGGGTGCAGTGTTACAGCTGCAGAGAAAGTGTAGATTAAAAAAAGTGCAAGGGCTGCAACAAAGTAGAATGGAAGATCAGGAATTCATCCCTAACATATGAGAGGTCTGTTCAGTAGTCTGATGGTGGTGGGGAAGAAGCTGTTCCTGAATCTGGTGGTGTGAAAGGTCCTTGATTATGTTGTCTGATCTCCTGAGGCAGAGTGAAGTGTAGATGGAGTTGATGGTGATAGGCAGGTCTGATAGTGGGCTTCCTTTGTCTTGTAAGCAGCCCTTAACACCAAGAATGCTTGGATTGAATCATTTCCAGACTTGTGAGATATGGGATGTTTAATTCATTCATCACCTTTCTCACGTTTTCCAGATAATGACTTTATATATCTTGCAGTGTAAAAAACATCTCATGTTGCTTAATGAGGGAAAAAAACAAAGTGCTGAAGGAAATCAGAGAGTCAGGCAGCATCAGTGGAGGGAAATGGGCAGATGATATTTAGGTCATAAGAGGTCATTAAGGCTCATAAGAATCTGAAGGGTTGCGGCCTGAAGAAGGGTCTAAATGCCAAACACCAACTGTCCATTCTCGCCATAGATTCTGACTGATCCTTTGAGTTCTTTGAGCTCTTTGTTCTTTGTACAATGTTCCAGCATCTGGAACTCCTTGTGTCTTTATGATTGGTCAATGTTGTCTGCCCGGAAGCTGCATGTGAAGGCGTTGAAATCCAACCCATAAATTCCTAGAAACTTTATGACACGGATTTGAACCACCACATCAGGACCAAGAGAGGAAGACCACTGTCCAGCATTGGTCTGCAGCCCTGAAGACCACACCTTTTCATGTCCACCTCCAAGTAAAGCTTAAACGCGATGATCATTTCCACAGACTATCCCTTCCAATTCTCCTGAGGGTTTCCTGTGCTCCAGGGCATGATTGCATCCAGTTTACTTCTGTTGATGGATCCAAGGTATTGCAAAAAGAGCAATGTGTTCTCCCTGGTGTCTCTGCAAACATTTATCCTTCATCTATCATCAAAAAAATTGTTAATTGGCCATTTGTCACATTATGCGGCGCACTGATCATATTACAAAAGTCACTCTGCATCAAAGGTAATTGTGTGTCGAGCTCCCTGGCACTTCCCTGGCTGTGAAGGAATCTCCAGAGATCCAATATTTTCTTCCTGTAAAATCATTTTGTAGCTGCTGAAGAAATGTAAGCTGCAGGGAATGGTCGGGTTGGATGCCTTGATGTGCTGTAAACAATGAGCTGGTTACTGTTACCATTGTGCTTCTATTCAACAACTCTCTGGCTCAGTGAATTCATTGTTCTGTTCCTGGTGGACTCGGATGAGAGAAGAGCTTGATGTCTCGTTATGGGATTTTTGATGATCCCAGCACAGCAGGTCTGTGATGTAATTGGTTAATATGCACAAATGCTGGGGCAGCTCCAGGTAAAATCACCCAGGGTATGAACCATAAAGAGCTGCAGATGCTGGTTAAGGCACAAAAAAACACAGAGTGCTGGAGTAACTCAACGGGTCAGGCAGAATCTCGAGAGAACATGGATCGGTGACGTATTGGGTCGAGACCTTCAGGCTAATTGTTGGGGGGAGAAGGGGAGAGGCAGGACAGCATGGCAGGTAATAAATAGGTAGACACAGGTGCGGGGTTGATAGGCAGATGGTTGGAGCAAAGGCCAGAGATAAGAAAGAAAGGAAGGTGTATGACAGATTGGAGAGTTGCAGATTGTGATCCTGTCAAGATCAAAGGTGCAAAGGGGAGATGGGGGGGGGGGCAGGTTTATTTAACAGAGAGTGGAGAGTGTATGGAACGTGCTGCCAGGGATGGTGATGGAGGCAGATAGGATAGTGGTTGAAGAGGCTTTTAGATAGACACATGGATATGCAGGGAAGGGAGGGATATGGATCACATGTAGGCAGAGGAGATTCGTTTAAGGGGACACTTTTATTTTAAATCGCAATATTTAATAATTGGTTTCAAAAATAAACGTTAGTCTCCCAATAATTCGATAATCAGCTCGAACTGGTTAATTGAAGACAGGTGAGACAGAGGAACTGAGACCAGGAACTGCTGACTACACTGAACAGATCCCATGAGTGAGTGAGTGGGAGAGAGAGTGTGAGACAGGAGGGTGATAGAGAGAGAAAGAGAGAGAGATATAGTTTAGTTTATTTTAGTTTAGAGATGCAGCGCGGAAACAGGCCCTTCGGCCCACCGAGTCCGCACCGACCAGCGATCCCCACACATTAACACTATCCTACACACACTCGGGACAATTTACACATACACCAAGCCAATTAATCTACAAACCTGTACGTCTTTGGAATATAGTTTAGTTTAGTTTATTGTCACGTGTACCAAGGTACAGCATGGAAACAGGCCCTTCAGCCCAACTCATCCATGCTGACCAAGATGCTCTATCTAAGCTAGTCCCATTTTCCCACGTTTGGCCCATAAATCTTTCCTATCCATGTACCTTGTCCCAATGTCTTTTAAATGTTGTTCAGTATCTACCTAAGCTACCTCCTCCAGCAACCCACCACCATCTGTGTGAAAACATTTTCCCTTAGGTTCCCATTAAATCTTTCCATCTCACCTTAAACCCATGTCCTCTGGTTCTTGATTCCCCAACCCTGCGTAAAAGATTCTGTGCATTCACCCAATCTATTCCCCTCATGATTTTATACACCTCTCCAAGATCACCTCTTATCCTCCTGCGCTCCAAGGAATAGAGTCTAAGAGAGTGAGAGAGAAAGAGTTCTTTGTAAATTCTACGCTGGGAAAAATGTTCTGAGAGTCGACCATATCTTTACCTCTCAGAATGTTATCTACTTCCATCGGGATGGAAACAAGTGCTGGCATCAGCCATAATCTTCTCAAGTGGTGGACAGACTAGAGGGGCCGAGTGGCCTGCTACTGATTCATATGTTTGCTGCGACATGTTTAAACAAGGCATGCTAAACAAAGAGTGAATGATCCTGTTTGCAAGTTTAATGAAAGGGTTGGGCTGATATTTATTGGTGTGTCTCAGGTACTCTGACTGCTGGAGGCTGTTCCAGTGCCTGACACCGGCCCTCTTGCTCACAACGGGGCTCTCAGCTCCTTGTTTCTGTAATAAATGATTAAACCAGTCACACATTCCAGCCTGGGTTCCTCACGTGAACATTCCAAACATCAGTTCAATGGTTGACAAAGCTGGCGTTGCAGTTTGATGTGTAGCACAGAGCGCTGGGTCCCTGCTGCAGAGGGGCCATCACAGGGTGAATCACGTGGCCCCCTGCCTCCGTTAAAATGATGCCTCAACTCCTTCCTCTGGTCCAGAACCCAGGGTCCCACTCCCCGGGATGAGGCAAAGAGGCCCAGGCCATTCAGCCCTCATGCCCAGTCTGTCCTTCAGTACATGACGGCTCATCTTTCATCTCAGCCCCAAGTTCCTATGTCCACCCCGAGTCCCTCATCCCCTGATCAATGTCCACTGCCAGTGTCCACTGTAATGTCCACTATAGTGCCCACTGCCAGTGACTGCACCTGGGAAGTAATGTCCACTGCAATCCCACTACCAGTGTATACACTTGGGAGACTGTCCACTGCCAGTGTTCATTGCCAGTGTCCACTACAATGTCTACTGCATACCCACTGCCAGTGTCCACTGCAACGTCTACTGCATATCCACTGCATACCCACTGCCAGTGTCCACTACAATGTCCACTGCATATCCACTGCATACCCACTGCATATCCACTGCATACCCACTGCCAGTGTCTTTATCTGGGAGCTTTGAAGAGTGCAGCAGTGACAGAGACATGGAAGCCTCTGAGCGGAATGGCAGGGGTGATTGGGGAGGGAGAGTTTGCAGCAGGATAAGGGTTCACCACTGAGACTAACATCTCCATGGTGAAGCTCAGAGAGCTGTGAGGAAGAAAGTGTGCGGGTTGAGCAGAGGGAGGTTTAGAGCAGTCCTGAGCTAATTGAATGTTGTACTTATAGATACATAGACATTAGGTGCAGGAGTAGGCCATTCTGCCCTTCTAGCCAGCACTGCCATTCACTGTGATCATGGCAGATCATCCACAATCAGTACCCTCTTCCTGCCTTCTCCCCATACCCCTTGATTTCGCTAGCCCTAAGAGATCTATCTAACTCTCTTTTGAATGCATCCAGTGAATCGGCCTCCACTGCCTTCTGTGGCGAGAATTCCACCAATTCGCAACTCTCTGTGTGAAAAAGTTTTCCTCATCTCAGTTCTAAATGGCCTGCCCTTTATTCTTAAACTGTGGCCCCTGGTTCTGGACTCCCCCAACATCGAGAACATGTTTCCTGCATCTAGCGTGTCCAATCCCTTAATAGTTTTATATGTTTCTGTAAGATTCCCTCTCATCCTTCTAAATTCCAGTGAATATAAGCCCAGCCGCTCCATTCTTTCATCATATGACAGTCCCGCCATCCCGGGAATTAATCTCACGAACCTACGCTGCACTCCCTCAATAGCAAGAATGTCCTTCCTTAAATTAGGAGACCAAAATTGCACACAATACTCCAGGTATGGCTCAGACCAGCTCCCCACCTATGTTCTGACAGCTGCTCAATGGGACTTTTGCTCTGCATGGCGTCTGACTGAGATCTGGGTTCTGAGTCATACGGTCATTTGCACAATAACTCACCTGACACAGTTTAAGATTGATGTGTATTTAGTTGTTTAACTGAACTGCTCCTGAATAAGCCCACATTCCACTGCAAAACCCCTCGATGGAGCAGAGACTGGGGTTCAGTCAGCAGTCGTGGGGAGCAGAGACTGGGGTTCAGTCAGCTGTCATGGGGAGTAGAGACGGGTTCAGTCAGCTGCTGTGGGGAGAAGAGACGGGGGTTCAGTCAGCTGTCGTGGAGAGCAGAGACGGGGGTACAGTCAGCTGTCATGGGGAGCAGAGACAGGGGTACAGTCAGCTGCTGTGGGGAGCAGAGACTGGGGTTCAGTCAGCTGTCATGGGGAGCAGAAACGGGGGTACAGTCAGCTGCTGTGGGGAGCAGAGACTGGGGTTCAGTCAGCTGTCATGGGGAGCAGAAACGGGGGTACAGTCAGCTGCTGTGGGGAGCAGAGACTGGGGTTCAGTCAGCTGCTGTGGGGAGCAGAGCAAATGGCCCTTTGATGTTTTGACTCGTCTCAGGAAAGTTCTTGTTTCTTTGGTAACTATGGTAACTATCTCTATAGTTTGGCTAATACTTTTCCACTCTGTCATAGAGTCACACAACGAGGACACAGACAATTCGGCCCAGATCGTTCATGCCGACCAACATGCCCCATCTACACCAGTCCCATTTGCTCGCGTTTGTCTCATATCCCTCTAAACCTTTCAGACCTGTCTAAGTATCTTTTAAATGTTGTGATAATACCTACCTCAACTACCTCCTCTGGCAGATTGTTGCATCCACTCACCACCCTCAGGTTCCTATTAAATCTTTCCCCTCTTACCTTAAAGCTAAGTCCTGGTTGTTGATTCTGGGTGAAAGGCTCTGTGCATTCACCTTATCTATTCCACTCATGATTTTATACACTATAAGATCACCTCCTGCACTCCAAGGAATAAAGAAGTTATACTCAAAAAGCAGGAGTAACTCAGCGGGACAGGCAACATCTCTGGAGAGACGGAATGGGTGATGGTTCAGGTCGAGACCCTTCTTCAGTCCAAGGAATAAAGGCCTAGCTTCCCCAATTTTTCCTATAATTCAGGCCCTCTGTCATGGCAATATCCCTCATAAATCTTCTCTGCACTTTTTCCAGCCTAACAGCATCTTTCAATAGCAGGGTGACTAAAACTGAACACAATACTCCAAGTATGGCCTCACCAACATCTTGTAGCCCAGTAACATAATAACATTCCAACTTCTATACTCAGTGCCCTGACTGATGAAGGCAAATGTACCAAAAGCCTTCATGACCACCCTATCTACCTGTGACGCCACTTTCAGGGAAACTATGTACCTGAACACATAGATCCCTCTGCTCCACAACACTCTCCACAGCCCTACCATTCATTGTGAAGGTTTGACTCCCCAAAATGCAGCATCTCACACCTCTGGAGTATACTCCATTAGCCAATCCTCCGCCCACTTGCCCAGCTGATCAAGATCCTGCTGCAATTTTTGTAATTTTATTGCCAGTTCCTACCCCCCAATCAGGCCTACATTACAGGATTCAAGGCAAATGTTCCCAGATCCCAATACTCAGTGGGAGTCGAGAATTGAAGACTATCTTACGGTCCTCAACGCAGACCCTGTGGTGATTCCAGCCTGAGTCTGAGCGTCAGGGATGGTACTGCCGATGAATTTGGAACTTGGTCCAGCGATGACTTTGCAAGGATCATGAGTAGGAGTCATGCAGCAGGGATAGAGGCCAATTGGCCCACTGCATCGATGCCATCCACAGAGCATCCATCATAT
Organism: Malacoraja senta; assembly: GCA_038087875.1. Taxonomy (NCBI): domain Eukaryota; kingdom Metazoa; phylum Chordata; class Chondrichthyes; order Rajiformes; family Rajidae; genus Malacoraja; species Malacoraja senta. Next base: position 4,355,261 of record CM075999.1, on the reverse strand, counting down.
TAATCCCATTTTCCAGCACCTCATCTGTCACTTTCCATGTCTAAGTGATTTAAATGTTGATGTAGACAAGCTGCCTCCACCACCCCCTCTACCAGTGTGTTCCCACCACTCTCCATGTGACCATTCAGATCCCTTCTACCTCCCTACCCTCATTCTCTAAATCTGTGACCTCTGATCTGGGGAAGTTTCCTGCAGTCTATTCTGTCAACACCCCAGGTGATTTTATATCCTTCAATCCCCTTAATCCTTCTATCACCCCAAGAACCCCCGCTGCTGCTGGGAGATCACACCCAGCCTGTCCAGAGAACTGAAGCCAACATCGGAGCTGCTATTGCGGGTAGGGATGGTTTTAGGACGGAGGGTAGGATCCCAATGGTCAGAGGTTATGGTTGGGTGATAGGGGTTAGGGTGAGCCTTTTGGATGGGTGCCGATGAAGGGATTGCGTCTGCGTTGTGTCAGGGTCGGACATTAGATGCAGGGTCCCACGTGGTTAATGAATAGCAGGACAATTACTCTAGCCGCCCGAGTGTCGCAGGTTGCAGCCACTTTCATTTGGTTCACACCTCACCCTTCCATATCTCAAGTTTCCTTCTCCCCTGACTCTCAGTCTGAAGAAGGGCCTCGACCCAATGGTCACCAATTCCTTCTCTCCAGAGATGCTGCCTGTCCCGCTGAGTTACTCCAGCATTTTGTGTCAGTCTTCATTTGGTTCATCATTGTATTGGCCAGTACCGACCCAGGGTGGGTCGTGGTTAGCTTAAGATCAGTCAGGTGAAACAAGGTCTTGGTGGGGGGGGTGTTACCCACGGGTGGGTCGGGGGGGGGGGGGGGTATACTGGATATCTGGACACAAGGTGCACGGAATTAACCTGTCTTTCACATGAAGAGGAGGGGGGGGGGTCGGAGTTAGCACTTAGTTTATTACAAAGGAAAGAATGTATGGAGTTGAAGGGATAGACATTGTTTCTGCTCCTTACTCACGATGTTTCAATGTGAGCACAGCAATGCGTTGACAGGGCAAAGGTTAGGGGGAAGTATAGATTGTCAGAGGGACCTTGGACACACACAACAGATATCAGACTTATCTGGCCACTGAGTGTTTCAGTATTTCACTGCTAAAGGCTGTTTAGCAACGGCTGGGAACATCTATATAACCTCGCAGTGGACGGGTGTCAGGTTTCAGGCGAGAGGAGTGCCAGCAGTCAGGCGGCTGCTTCACTAAAGCAGAGAAACAGGCTGGACCTCTCCAGCTCATGTAGTAGATCAGGAAATAATCCAACCAATGCTATGGAGTGTGGCCGAGTCTGGTAAAAGGCGGCAGAAGAGCTGACTGTTTGCAGGGTGGAGTTAGAGCTACCACTGTACCATTAAAGTGAGTCAGCAAACGCCGCTGACATTCCTGCCGTTTCTCCAGTGATGATGAGCTGTTAAATGGAGGCGGAGTGGAATTTTCCAGGTATTTTCGATTCCCGACGTTGTGTGGTGAACAGGTCACCTCTGAGTTGTGCTGGACTGTGTGAACCTTAATGCGACATCGACTATGAGCTGCCGGACAAGTCAGAAGTTGTTCAGTGACTGTTGAAACATAAGAGTTGTGTCGGGACTGAAGCTGATCGTTCACCAACCCACCCGATGTGGAAAGTGTTTCAGATTGCGCCTGGACCTGTTCTACATGTACGGCTGTGTGTGCGACTGAACAAAGTCCAGCAGCTCCAGGTGGCCGGGCAGCGCCATGGATGACCTCTCCGGGGTGGAGGCCGTGTTGAAACAGAAGAAAAGGTCCAAGCCGAGTTCGTTACTGAGGGCTCTGAGTTGGCTGCGTTTGTCCGGGCGCAAGAACAAGAGGTCAAAGAGTGAAGGGAACAACTCAGCGTCCAGGCAGAGAAAAGGGTCACAGAGTTCAGGTGAGGCAACTTGAAAGTTCTGACATTGGCTGTTGGCATCGGATGAGTGATCAGAGAGTTGGTACCGGCAGCTTCTCAGTGTCAGGGTCAGACACAGGAATTCCAAGGTCCTGACGACCTTGTGCGGCGGCTTCAAACCGCGAGAGGTCCCTCACTTGCAGAGGTTGGTGTGAGATGTGCTGCCCCCAGAAGGGGACATGTCCATCTGCAATGTCCAGTGTGTGGGGGTCTCAGCCCGGTGGGGGGGTCCCAGCCCTCTGTCCTGGGTTCCCGTCGCTGATGTACGTCAGTTGCTGATCGACATTAACACCATTCTACCTCCAGTAGATGTGTCCGTCAACATGGTCTCTGGGCAAAACTGGACCAGAGCAGCAAGTGGTTCAAGACCCTCCACTGCCACAGATGTCTGAGGCTGGAACTCTGTGGGAGAGGGGTGGGAGGTGGGTTGGGATGTTGTTTACAGGGAATGAATGTAAAACTGCATTGATATGAATGAAGCCGAGCCGAGCCTGATGTTTCACACGGACATTCTGTGGTTATTGACTAGTTCCGACTTCAGCTGTGAACTGCCCCGTGATCAGAGATAACACAGGCCCACACTTAGAGAGACAGAGTCACACAGCGCTTCGAACTTGCCCTTCGGCCCAACCTGCCCGCGTCTGGCCCATATTTGTGTGATTGTCAGCAGAGATTTGATTAAAGTCTCGTCCCGTGACTGATGTCGGACGCATCTCAGGGCTGTTTTTATTGGAAGCCATGAATCAACACAAGGTTGAAATCAAGTGAATAAAGAGTTAAAGGAAGTGAGTGTGTTTGCATTGTCATTGGTTGTAATTCTCTCTGCCGCCCAGGCTGGGCTAGGCCTGGTGTTTAAGTGCGTCATCTTCAGATATCTCACGACCACCCTCTGTGACACTGCAGAAGGAGGCTGATGGGAGACCTGATAGAAGTTTATAAAATTAAGAGAAGCGTCAGTCAGGGAATTGAGTAGAGAAGTTGGAACGTTAAGTTACAGTTGTGGAGGATGTTGGTGAGGTTGCACGTGTTTACTGCTTTAGGAAAGGGTGCTGAGAAGATTGACATGGGTGTTGCCAAGACTCAAGCTTAAGAGAGAGATTGGGCAGGCTAGGATTTTATTCCATGGAGTGCAGAAGACTGAGGAGTAATATTATAGAGATATATACAATCATGAGGGGAATAGATAGGGTAAAGGAATCAAGAAACAGGCGCCGTTGGTGTAAGGTGAGAGAGGAAAGATTTAATATGAACCTGAAGGGCAACTTTTTCACACATAGATCGGTGATATATGGTTGTGGTTGAGGCAGGTATATAACAAACATTTAAAAAAACTAGTTGGTCAGGTACACAGATAGGAGAGGTTTGTAGGGATATGGGCCAAATGAAGGCAAATGGAACCAGCTTAGATGGGGCATCTTGGACAGCAAGGACGATTTTGACTGAAGGGCCTGTTTCCATGCTGTGATTCTATCAATAGGGTAGATTGTCAGAACCTTTTTCCAAGGGTGAAAATGTTAAACAATAGAGGGCATAGGTTTAAGGTGAGAGGTGGAACGTTTAATGGAGGTTTATGAGGCAAGGTTTTTGCAGAGAGTGCAGTGAAATTTGTTGGCTGGGAATGGTGGAAGTAGATACAAGAGTAATGTTATAGATTTCTCTTATTTATTCCCCACATGAAGATACATACCATGTGCAGGCAGATTTGTACTTTACTTTGTCCTGATGGACAGCATAGACATGATGGGCCAAAGGGCCTGTTCCTATTCTGTACCATGCTGTGTTATCTGGGTGATTTTCACAGCATAGATACATAGATACATAGAAAATAGGTGCAGGAGTAGGCCATTCGGCCCTTCGAGCCTGCACCGCCATTTGATATGATCATGGCTGATCATCCAACTCAGTATCCCATACCTGCCTTCTCTCCATACCCTCTGATCCCTTTAGCCACAAGGGCCACATCTAACTCCCTCTTAAATATAGCCAATGAACTGGCCTCAACTACACTCTGTGGCAGAGAGTTCCAGAGATTCACCACTCTCTGTGTGAAAAAGTTTTTTCTCATCTCGGTCTTAAAGGATTTCCCCCTTATCCTTAAGCTGTGACCCCTTGTCCTGGACTTCCCCAACATCGGGAACAATCTTCCTGCATCTAGCCTGTCCAACCCCATTAGAATTTTGTAAGTTTCTATAAGATCCCCTCTCAATCTCCTAAATTCTAGCGAGTATAAGCCGAGTCTATCCACTCTTTCTTCATATGAAAGTCCTGACATCCCAGGAATCATTCTGGTGAACCTTCTCTGCACTCCCTCTATGGCTATAATGTCCTTCCTCGGATTTGGAGACCAAAACTGTACGCAATACTCCAGGTGTGGTCTCACCAAGACCCTGTACAACTGCAGTAGAACCTCCCTGCTCCTATACTCAAATCCTTTTGCTATGAAAGCTAACATACCATTCACTTTCTTCACTGCCTGCTGCACCTGCATGCCTACTTTCAATGACTGGTGTACCATGACACCCAGGTCTCGCTGCATCTCCCCTTTTCCTAATCAGCCACCATTTAGGTAATAGTCTGCTTTTCTGTTTTTGCCACCAAAGTGGATAACCTCACATTTATCCACATTATACTGCATCTGCCAAACATTTGCCCATTCACCCAGCCTATCCAAGTCACCTTGCAGTCTCCTAGCATCCTCCTCACAGCTAACACTGCCCCCCAGCTTAGTGTCATCCGCAAACTTGGAGATGTTGCCTTCAATTCCCTCATCCAGCTCATTAATATAAATTGTAAATAGCTGGGGTCCCAGCACTGAGCCTTGCGGTACCCCACTAGTCACTGCCTGCCATTGTGAAAAGGACCCGTTTACTCCTACTCTTTGCTTCCTGTTTGCCAGCCAGTTCTCTATCCACATCAATACTGAACCCCCAATACCGTGTGCTTTAAGTTTGTATATTAATCTCTTATGTGGGACCTTGTCGAAAGCCTTCTGAAAGCCTTCATGATAATAAAGACCTTTCTAGAAGTCACTGGAGTTTGTCAGCAGATCAGGCTGTAGTCAGTGACATTGGTCAGAACTGGAAAGTGCTTTTCCATTCCTGATGAATATTCATCCACCTAAAGTGAGAATGCTGCACCTATCCCCATAGATGCTGCACCTATCCCTATGGATACTGCTCCTATCCCCATAGATGCTGCACCTATCCCTATGGATACTGCTCCTATCCCCATGGATGCTGCTCCTATCCCCATGGATGCTGCTCCTATCTCCATGGATGCTGCTCCTATCCCCATGGATGCTGCTCCTATCCCCATAGATGCTGCACCTATCCCTATGGATACTGCTCCTATCCCCATGGATGCTGCTCCTATCCCCATGGATGCTGCCTGGCCACCTGCCTATCCCCATTCCGTTGGGTTGCGTTATATAGGAGCTGTGAGCTGGGCTGCAGAAGCTTTCTTGTCTGTACCGCAGCTCGCTGCCACTGGGACCTGCAATGAGAATGATTTACCTTTTGTTCAGGTCATGCATCGGGTGAGGAGATGAGGGCAGTTCCCACCAAACTCACCTGCATGCCTATACCTGGGCAGCCACTACATGGAGATGACAGTCAGAGCTGAATTACTGCTCCCGTGGAGTTAGTGACAATCATGTTACATTGATCCCGAGTTAAACCTCCAAAAGGCTCACGTGTCACTTCTTCCACCAGCTGGTGGCGGCTCATACCTGGGCACTGAATTGTGACTTAGTTGGTGCAAGGAAAGGCCAATCTTCATCTCTTGGATGTCAATTTGTTAACTGGGATGCAGCAAGAATTGTTGAAGCTCCCGTCTCAGTTTGAGTTGGTGTGAAGCCACCAGGATGGCAGAGACAGAGACAATCACTTCTGTACCCCGTGTCGGAGCAAGTAACGGAAGCACTGTCGCTCTAAGGAAATGTGTCAATGGGGAATGAAATTGCTGATATTTCCTCGTATATTGATCCAAATGATCAGGGGAGCAGTTACACTCTGATGACATCGTGCCATAATCAGGACAGAGGAAGAAGCAGAGGGGTGAAGCCACTCTAGCCCTCGGCCCTTCCTAACCCTCTCCCTCAGCTTTTCTGCACCAGTCCTGCATCCCTTCATTTAATGTTCAAACATTTACCACTCTCAGTCTCGACTAGATGCAGCAAGCGACAGTGCTCAGACCCCCGGGATTCACTCCTCTGGGTGAAAAAATTTCTTCTCACGCTGTCATAAGTCATAAGGAATAGGAGTAGAATTAGAACATTCGGCCCATCAAGTCTACTACCATTCTATCTCTCCCTCCTAACCCCATTCTCTTGCCTTCTCATCATAACCTCTGACACCCGTGCTAATCAAGAATTTATCTATCTGCCTTAAAAATATCCACTAATTGCCCTCCACAGTCTTCTGTGGCAAAGAATTTCACAGATTCACCACCCTCTGGCTAAAGACATTTATCCTCATCTTCCTAAAAGAACGTCCTTTAATTCTGAAGTTGTGACCTCTAGTCCTAGACTCCCCCACGAGTGGAAACATCCTCTCCACATCCATTCCATCCAAGCCTTTCACTATTCTGTATGTTTCAATGAGGTCCCCCCTCATTCTTCTAAACTCCAGCGAGTACAGGCCCAGTACCAACAAACGCTCCATTTAGAAAATAGTCTATGCCTTTATTCCTACTACTAAAATGCATGACTCCACACTTTATTCCATCTGCCACTTCTCTGCCCATTTTCCCAACCTGTCCAAGTCCTTCTGCTCTCTCTACACTACCTGCCCTTCCACCTATTTTCATATCATCCGCAAACTTGGCCACAAAGCCTACAATCGTTGTCCTGAATATCCAGGTCTTGTGCCGACTCTGCTTCCTGGTTTGTGCACGTTGACTTACTGACCATCACTTCCCATCCATCCGCCAAACACCGCGAGCTTCCGCAAGCCTCTGTGAGCTTCCTTGTTCCTTGTGGTCATCACTCCCGAAGAGTCCACCAGGGACTATACTGGAAGTTGACGAGAGTGGGTCTGGTCTGGTCTGGTGGGGGCTCTTACCGTCTGTGGGCCTGGATGGAGGTCTTGAAGGTTGCGTAGGTGGGCATAGAGGATTGTGGGAGGGCATTCCAGAGGGAAATTGCTTCAGGGAAGAATGACTGGATGACAGGAGGAGATGTGTGTTGTTGAACTACAAGTTGCTTGTTGTGGCTTCTTCTGGATCTTGTTGTTTTCTTTCTGACGTATAAGTCAACGTCGAGGTTGATGATCTTGTGAAGGGTCGTCAGTCTGAGCATCTAGCGTCTGGTTTCAAGGGAGTCCCAGTTTAAGTCGGTGAGCATTTTGGTTACACTGGATTGTCGTCTGAAGTTGCCGACGCAAACCGGGCTGCTCTTCGTTGAACATTTTGAAGAACATCTTATTTTTCTTGGTACTGGGGTTCCAAGCAGCGGAGGCATACTCCAAGTGTGGTTGGACGATGGTTTGGCACAATTTTTTTTTGACAGTTTTAGAACAATGGTGGAAGTTTCTCTGGATGAAGTTGAGCATCTCCTTGCTTTTGTTTGCAGCATCATGTGACTGCTTATCCCACTTCAGGTTGTTTTGGATAAAGACACACAGATATTTGTCTTCAGTGACCTGTAAGGTTTTGCCAACCATAGAATACTTCACTGATCCTGGTTTATGTTTCCTGGACACCCTCAGCATAATCACTTTACATTTCGATGCATTTCCATGAGCTCTCTGAACACAGGGATGAATCAGTCTGCTCTGATTATTGTTGTTACATATGACAGACCTATAAAATCAAGAATGAACTGGACCTTACAGGTGTCTTTGTTTTTCCAGAACGACAACTTTTTCTGCTTCTCTTTCATTTCTCACACTTCTCGTCTCACCCACCCACCTCCAAACCTGGAGAAGGTTCTCCTTGTCCTCCAGCAGCCTCCACATTTCATCTTTCCTAATGTCCCCCACCTGCATGGAGATGTTACTACCCTCCTGAGCCAGCGCTATGAGGAGACCACTTACTCTGGGACCTCATGATTCTGCCATTCCTGCCAATGGCTAGTCACCCCTTCACTGACTGAGCTTCTCACTGGCCATCACTGGCCATCTCCCCCTGACTGCTCCCTGTCTCTGGCCCCAACACAATAAGTCCAAGAGCATCACCTCATCTTGCTCTGGCCATTCTACAATCAGGTCGTCTATTCTGAAACATGAACTGCGGTTCTCTCTCCATGAAGATCCCTGAGCCGCCAGCTCATTCCAGCAAAGTCTTATTTCTGATTCCAACAACTGCAGTGTTCTACACCTCTCAGCTCCACCAGTGACCTCTCTCTTCTGCCCTCAGTCGTTTGCCTTCCTTCAGCGGTTGTGCTGAGTAAACGTTTACCCATCTCGTCAGAATCTCCTGAAGTATCAGGGGTGTGTGCGAGCAGGTGTGTGACCAGGGGTGTGTGTGAGCAGGTGTGTGCGAGCAGGTGTGTGACCAGGTGTGTGTGAAGTATCAGTGATGTCAGATTTCTCTCTGTCTCCACCCTGATGGACACAGTGCCTTCTGTCCACACTTCTCTCTCTGTAATTTAAAGCATGCTTTTTTTCTCACTTTTCCCATTTTGATGAAAGGTCAGCAATCTGCGCTTAACTCCCTTTTCTTTCCGCAGATGCTGCCGAACCTCTGGGTATTTCCAGTGGTTTCTAATTTTATTTCAGATTTCTGGCACCTGCATGTTTTACGTATTTTGAATGCCATAATGATGTACTTTTGGAACGAGCTGCCAGAGGAGGTAGTTGAGGCATGTGCAATAACAACATTTAAAAGACATTTGGACAGGTACATGGATAAGAAAGGTGCAGAGAGATATGGACCAATCGTGGACAAATGGGAGGAATAATGATCGGTTGTGATCTAACTGGAAGTTTGAGCTGTCACGGGAGATGGCTCTGTTTACGTTCTCATCTACATTTACTCATTTCCAATAGAGTTCTGTGCTTAAACTGGGATTAGAACTTGATTATTCAATTTCCTCGAGTCATGGAGTCATGGCACGGAAACTGGCATTTTGGCCCAACTTGTCTATTCCTACCTGAGATATCCTATTTGCTCACGTTTGGCCCAAAATCACTCAACCTTTTTTATCCATGTCAAAATGACTGAAATGATGTTCTGTATCACCCCCCTGCCACTTTCTTTCATCACTCACTCCACATATAAACCACCCTCTGTGCAAAACATGTCTCTCAGATCTCTGTTAACTCTTACCCCTCTCACCTTAAATCTATCCCCTCTATTTTAGGCATCCTCACCCTGAGGAAAAGTTCTTCACTGTCCAAATTGAGTGTCATCTGCAAAACCAATTACATTATCATGCAAGTCCTTAGTATAGATGAGGAACAACAGTGGAGGCAGCACACACACACACACACCTGGTCACACACACACACCTGGTCACACACACCTGGTCACACATACCTGGTCACACACACACACACCTGGTCACACACACCTGGTCACACACACCTGGTCACACACACCCCTGGTCACACACACCTGGTCACACACACACACCTGGTCACACATACCTGGTCACACACACACACCTGGTCACACACACCTGGTCACACACACCTGGTCACACACACACCTGCTCACACACACCCCTGGTCGCACACACCTGCTCGCACACTTCCCTGCTCGCACACCCCTGCTCACACAACCCCTGCTCACACAACCCCTGCTCACACAAACCCTGCTCACACAACCCCTGCCCACACACATCCCTGCTCACACACATCCCTGGTCACACACACCCCTGGTTACACACACCTGCTCACACACACACCTGCTCACACACACACCGGGTCACACACACACCTGGTCACACACACACCTGCTCACATACACACCTGGTCACACACACACACACCTGCTCACACACACTTGGTCAAACACCCCAGAGTTTGAGGCGGGCGTTGTTCACATCTGTTCACATCTGCTATTGGACATGTCTCTGATATCTGCTGGGAACATTCAGCAAAATGCAGGCGAGGTTTTGAGGAAGTTTATTCACCTTCACCATCTCTCCCTGCTCACTGCTCAACGTAGCGGCTGTCAGTTCTCCATTCCCCTCATCACACCCTTGACCTGGTCACAAGGTGTATATCCTTGACCTGATCCATAATCCATGTCAGGTTTTCCACACTACAACCTGGTGGCATGCGGGCAGCCATGCTGGTTAGTTCAACTTACGACTCGGAGCCTACACTCATTTCAATGGTCTCTGTATGTATTCTAGGTAAAGTACTTATTATGATGTATAATGACTCTGTATCAATAGTACTTGGCGCACCTTTCCCATCTGGTATTGGTTTATTATTGTCATGTGTACCCAGATACAGTTGTGTGCTTTCCAGGATCATATCATCCCACAAATCATATCATACATGTATACAATCATACATGTGTACAATCATACACATACATACATGTGGTGAGCAGGCCAGTGCCCAGAGCTTTTTCATTTCCAGCTTCACCTTCCTGTTCTACTCCTCGCTGTTCTGCCAACGGTGACAATCATCCCGTCTACCTCTTAACTACCTTATCTAACTGGAACCATTAAGGATCTGAGAACAGCATTGTCTGGTATAGAAAACCATATAACCATATAACCATTACAGCACGGAAACAGGCTTATTTTTTTTATTTTTTAAATAAATACTTCCCCCTAGTCCCATCTACCTGCACTCAGACCATAACCCTCCATTCCTTTCCCGTCCATATACCCATCCAATCTATTTTTAAAGGATAAAATCGATCCAGCCTCCACCACTTCCACTGGAAGCTCATTCCACACAGCTACCACTCTCTGAGTAAAGAAGTTCCCCCTAATGTTCCCCCTAAACTTCTGTCCCTTAATTCTCAAGTCATGTCCCCTTGTTTGAATCTTCCCTACTCTCAATGGAAAAAGCTTATCCACGTCAACTCTGTCTAACCCGCTCATAATTTTAAAGACCTCTATCAAGTCCCCTCTTAACCTTCTGCGCTCCAAAGAATAAAGACCTAACTTGTTCAACCTTTCTCTGTAACTTAGTTGCTGAAACCCAGGCAACATTCTAGTAAATCTCCTTTGTACTCTCTCTATTTTGTTGACATCCTTCCTATAATTAGGCGACCAAAATTGTACTCCATACTCCAGAATTGGCCTCACCAATGCCTTGTACAATTTTAACATTACATCCCAACTTCTATATTCAATGCTCTGATTTATTAAGGCCAGCACCCCAAAAGATTTCTTTACCACCCTATCTACATGAGATTCCACCTTCAGGGAACTATGCACAGTTATTCCTAGATCCCTCTGTTCAACTGCATTCCTCAAATCTCTACCATTTACCATGTACGTCATATTTTGATTTGTCCTGCCGAGATGTAGTACCTCACATTTATCAGCATTAAACTCCATCTGCCATCTTTCAGCCCACTCTTCCAAATGGCCTAAATCTCTCTGTAGACTTTGAAAATGTACTTCATTATCCAACACACCACCTATCTTAGTATCATCTGCATACTTACTAATCCAATTTTCCACACCATCATCCAGATCATTGATATACATGACAAACAACAGTGGACCTAACACAGACCCCTGAGGCACCCACTAGTCACTGGCCTCCAACCTGACAAACAGCCATCCACCATTACTCTCTGGCATCTCCCATTCAGCCACTGTTGAATCCATCTTGCTACTCCACCATTAATACCCAACAATTTAATCTTCTGAACCAACCTTCCATGAGGAACCTTGTCAAAGGCCTTACTGAAGTCCATATAGACAACATCCACTGCTTTACCCTCATCAATTTCCCTAGTAACCTCTTCGAAAAATTCTAGAAGATAAGTCAAACATGACCTTCCAGGCACAAATCCATGTTGACTGTTCCTAATCAGACCCTGCTTATCCAGATGCTTATATATATTATCTTTAAGTATCCTTTCCATTCATTTGCCCACCACTGACGTCAAACTAACAGGTCTATAATTGCTAGGTTTACTCTTAGAACCCTTTTTAAACAACGGAACAACATGCGCAGTACGCCAATCCACCGGCACTATTCCCGTTTCTAATGACATTTGAAATATTTCTGTCATAGCCCCTGCTATTTCTACACTAACTTCCCTCAATGTCCTCGGGAATATCCTGTCAGGATCTGGAGACTTATCCGTTTTCATATTTTTCAAAAGTGTCCGCACCTCCTCTTCTTTGAAGCTCATAGTTTCCATTGCTACTCTGCTTGTTTCCCTTACCTCACATAATTCCATATCCTTCTCCTTGGTGAATACCGAAGAAAAGAAATTGTTCAATATCTCCCCCATCTCTTTTGGCTCTGCAGATAGCTGTCCACTCTGACTCTCTAATGGACCAATTTTATTCCTTGTTATCCTTTTGCTATTAATATAGCTGTAGAAACCCTTTGGATTTACTTTCACCTTACTTGCCAAAGCAACCTCATATCTTATTTTAGCTTTTCTAATTTCTTTCCTAATATTCTTTTTACATTCTTTATACTCCTCAAGCACCTCATTTACTCCATGCTGCCTATAATTATTGTAGATATCTCTCTTTTTCCGAACCAAGTGTCCAATTTCCCTTGAAAACCATGGCTCTTTCCAATTTTTACTATTTCCTTTCAACCAAACAGGGACATAAAGTTTCTGTACTCTTAAAATTTCACCCTTAAATGTCCTCCATTTCTCTTCCACATCCTTCCCATAAAACAACATGTCCCAATTCACTCCTTTTAAATCCTTTCGCATCTCCTCAAAGTTAGCCTTTCTCAAATCAAAAATCCCAACCCTAGGTCCAGTTCTGACCCTCTCCATAATTATATTGAAACTAATGGTATTGTGATCACTGGACCCGAAGTGCTCCCCGACGCATACCTCCGCCACCTGCCCTGTCTCATTTCCTAACAGGAGGTCCAGCACTGCCCCTTCTCTAGTAGGTACCTCTATGTATTGCTGCAAAAAACTATCCTGCACACATTTTACAAACTCCAAACCATCCAGCCCTTTTACAGAATGTGTTTCCCAGTCTATGTGTGGAAAATTGAAATCTCCCACAATCACTACCTTGTGCTTACTACTAATATCTGCTATCTCCTTACATATTTGCTCTTCCAATTCTCGCTCCCCATTTGGCGGTCTATAATACACCCCTATAAGTGTTGCTACACCTTTGTAAAGATGGGCCGAAGGGCCTGCTTCCATGCTTTAGGCTCTGTCACCTGCATCTGACTATTTATTGCTTAATCTCATTGTTCACATCACTGGTTATTGCTGTTTGCCGTTGGTCGGTGCCTGAAGGAGTGATGTACCAATCCACTCTCTTCTGCACATTCTCCACAACCCAACTATTGCGGCACACAGGGCCTGCCATTCCTCACCTCTATCCCTCACCTCTATTATTTATCCACTTCCGTATAAAAATCCATTTTGAACCATCTGACGCCAACCATTCAGGCAATGCGTTGCAGATCAAACCAGGCAAAGGTGGTGAAGAGGTTAAACATTTTAACATTGTGTTAGATTCTAGTTTGAGATGCAAATAGCAGCGGGACTGACTGAGACACACCCAAACCTTTGATTTCAGTGCAGTACTGGGGATGAGTCAGAGCTTGTTGCTGTGGGCTGTTGCTCGCCTTGTTGTGCTGACAAAGGTAGGCCAGCCCTGGGACAGCCCCGGGAATTGGTGGAGGGGGGTGGGGGGGGGTTACTGAGGGGGTTCAGGTGTGGAAAGTTCAGCAACCCCGCTCCATCTCCAACTGGCGATGATGCAATGAGGGGCTGTGTGTGAACCTCGATACCAGCTCTGGGGGAGCAAACAGCAGCTTGTTCACACGTCCATTTACCCTGTAAAACACCGCAGGTACTGCAGCATATCAATGCAGATAACATTCAGAGAGTCGAGTCTGATCAATCATATAGAACAGGGAGCTGGCCCTGTGGTCCACTGCCCAATCACCATGTCAATCCCATCTGCCTGCACGTGATCCATATCCCTACATTCCTTGTCTGTCTGAAGAAGGGTCTCGACCCGAAACGTCGCCCATTCCTTGACTCCGAAGATGCTGCCACACCCGCTGAGTTACTACAGCATTTTGTGTCTCCCTCCATTCCTTGCATGTTCATCGTCTATATAAATGCTTCTTCAACTTTGCTTCCACCGCCTCCTCTGACAGCGTGTTCCAGGCACACACAACTCTGCCTAAAAAATGCACCTTGTAAATGTCATTCAAATCTCTTTTTAAACATCCTTTAACCTTTCCCATCTCACCATAAACCTATGCCCGCAAGTCTTTGGCATTCATACACATGTGTACAATCATATGTATTAATAAGTGATAGGAGTAGAATTAGGTCATTCGGCCCATCGTCTACTCCGCCATTCAATCACAACTGATCTATCTCTCCCTCCTAACCCCATTCTCCTGCCTTCTCCCCATAACCCCTGTAATGTATTCATACATATTTATGTATATGTTAATGAGTTGGTGTTCAAGATAAGCAGGGAATGTTGGGTAATAAATCTCTCTCTCGTGATCCAGGCAACCTGCATGTAAGTTGTTATTCATTCTGCCGTCCGGAATATAACAACCCCTGACACCCGTATTAATCTAATATCTGTCCTCGGATAGACTGTTTACCCTGTCCAACCCTCTCCCAGGCCACACCTCAATCCAAGTTTGTTCAACCTCTCCTTATAGCTAATTCTAATTCAGGTAATATCTTGGTAAACCTCTTCTACATCCTCTCCAATCTAGTGGAGTTTAAACTGGGCAGATGTGAGGTGTTACACTTGGGAGGTCAAATGTCAGGGGAAGGATTCAGTAAATGCCAGGAACATTGGAATATCGAGAGACCTTGGGTGCAAGTCATAGCTTAAAGAAACATATACAATTCTGAGACGATTGGACAGGCTAGATGCAGGAAACATGTTCCCAATGTTGGGAGAGTCCAGAACCAGGGGTCACAGTTTAAGAATAAAGGGTCGGCCATTTAGGACTGCGATGAGCACTTCAGGTCCAGTGATCACAATACCATTAGTTTCAATATAATTATGGAGAGGGTCAGAACTGGACCTAGGGTTGAGATTTTTGATTGGAGAAAGGCTAACTTTGAGGAGATGCGAAAGGATTTAAAAGGAGTGAATTGGGACATGTTGTTTTATGGGAAGGATGTAGAAGAGAAATGGAGGACATTTAAAGGTGAAATTTTAAGAGTACAGAATCTTTATGTCCCTGTTCGGTTGAAAGGAAATAGCACTGGATGTTTTCAAGAGAGAGTTAGATTTAGCTCTTAGGGCTAACGGAATCAAGGGATATGGGGAAAAAGCAGGAACGGGGTACTGATTTTGGATGATCAGCCATGATTGTATTGAATGGCGGTGCTGGCTCGAAGGGCCGAATGGCCTTCTACTGCTCGACTTTCTATTTTTCCGTAACTCCCTGAAGGCAGTAGCACGTGGACGAGGACATCCAGCGTGCTTGCCTCCATCGCCTGGGCTGTTGTGAATAAAGATCAGGCAATCATGTTGCAATTGTATAATCCGTTGTCGGGCCGTATTCTGCTCGCCTCATTGCAGGGAGGACATGGAGGTTTTGGAGACGGTGCAGAGGAGGTTCCAGATAGTTTGCATTTGTACTATTGTACAGAATGTGAGGGAGCTGATAGAAAGATTATGCATTTCTCAGACTGAACGTGGTGGCAGTTGGATTTGATGTGCAGTTGCCTTAACCCTTTGAACTGGCCTCTCCATTTATCTATGGGTTTTTTAACTCTGTCGCGATAGCTTTGTATTTAATGATGACGAGTTCAGCTCTGTCAGCAGGGATCACCGGCTCTGACGGTATATCCTGAGGGGGGTGCGGGTGACTGGTAGTCCTGCGAGCTACAGGCAATGGGACAGAGCTACAGGCAACAACATAGAGCTACAGGCAATGGGACAGCTACAGGCAATGGGACAGAGCTACAGGCAACAACATAGAGCTACAGGCAATGGGACAGCTACAGGCAATAGGACAGAGCTACAGGCAAGAACATAAAGCTACAGGCAACAACATAGAGCTACAGGCAATGGGACAGAGCTACAGGCAATGGGACAGAGCTACTGGCAACAACATAGAGCTACAGGCAATGGGACAGCTACAGGCAATAGGACAGAGCTACAGGCAAGAACATAAAGCTACAGGCAACAACATAGAGCTACAGGCAATAGGACAGAGCTACAGGCAATGGGACAGAGCTACTGGCAACAACATAGAGCTACGGGCAATGGGACAGAGCTACAGGCAACAACATAGAGCTACAGGCAATGGGACTGGGTTACAGACAACAGGACCTAGCTACACACTACAGGAGGACAGGTGAACAAGGGGGAATAGCACTGTGTTAAAGAAGGAACTGCAGATGCTGGAAAATCGAAGGTACACAAAAATGCTGGAGAAACTCAGCGGGTGCAGCAGCATCTATGGAGCGAAGGAAATAGGTAACGTTTCGGGCCGAAACCCTTCTTCAGAATAGCACTGGAAGTGTTGGACCAGTGGGCGGGTGGTGGAGGGGTGAGGTGGGGGAGCTGCACATTGTTCATTAACTTGCACACAATGGCAAGATAGTTGAAGCATTGCGCTACATTCTCTCGTTCACCCTTGTGATAGGGGGGCAGAAACACATCACCTCGTGCATGAGTTGGTTCGGTTTGTAATGATTGTACTATCTGCTGCTCTTTTGTGCTCATTGACGCAGTCTCACAGTTTCGGGATCGGTGACATATTTGTTTCTGCAAACCAGTAATTTGATCTTTATCATCATTGACTTCATCCCAAAGGGCCGGGTAATGAAAGCCGCGACACCCGAGGAGACTGGATGTGCAACTTGTCATGTCTTTGTTATGTTTACAATGCAGTCGTGCATGTTGTTAATGAGCAGGTCTGTGCGGAGGTTGAGTGAGTGTGTGTGTGTGTGTGTGTGTGTGTGTGTGTGTGTGTGTGTGTGTGTGTGTGTGTGTGTGTGTGTGTGTGTGTGTGTGTGTGGGGGGGGGGGTGTGGGTGTGGGTGTGTGTGTGGGTGTGTGTGTGGGGGGGTGTGGGTGTGGGGGTGTGGGTGTGTGGGTGTGTGTGTGTGTGTGTGTGTGTGGGGGGGGGTGTGTGTGTGGGTGTGTGGTTTGGTGTGTGGTTTGGTTTGTTTGTCTCTAGGTAACCAGACCAGTTGACAAATGTTGATCCTCATGGTTAGTCGTCACCATCCTATTATAATCATACTACCTTGGCTATAGGTTTAGGTTTATTATTGTCATGTGGACCGAGGTACAGTGAAAAGCTTTGTTTTGCATGTTGTCCAGTCAAATCACATATAGCATACATAAATACAATCATGTCAAACTCAAGGGCAATAGATAGAGCAAAGGGTTAGATACAGAGTGCAGAATAGAGTTCTCAGCATTGCCGCCCACCAGTTCAGTTCCATGAACATTCCATAGACAGTGGTGCAGCGGTAGAGTTGCTGCCTCACAGCGCCAGAGACCCAGGTTTGGATCCCGACTACGGGTGCTGCCTGTATGGAGTTTATGGGTTTTCTCTAGGTGCTCTGGTTTTCTCCCACATTCCAAAGATTTGTAGGTTAATTGTCTTCCGTTAATTGTCCCTAGTGTAGGATAGAACCAGTCCACAGGTGATCATTGTGTCTAGTCACTGTGTCTAGTCACTAGTCAGTGCGGACTCGTTGGGCCAGAGGGCCTGTTTCCACGCTGTATCTCTAAAACTAAAACTGGAACAAAGTCCAATGTCTGCCATGGGATAGAGGTGAATTGTACAATACCTTTGCTTACGCAAGATCAGGTTAGAGATCTTCACCTTGGCAGCATTACCTGTGTATTTGCTGCTCCTTTCAGACTCTGTAGAGGTAGAGAGAGGTATGCTGGCTGAGTTTCTCTACCTCTCCATTTCACTCATAGCAGGATCATTCTAAAACATTCCATCACTTCTAATCTCCTTCCAGACAATTTCAGAACATCTCCTGTCCCAGCTGACACCAATTAATTGAGAGAGAACAAGATTGAACTGCGCTCTATCTCTGGGGTCGATGGTTGGGCCTCTGATGGAGATTGGCATCTTTATTAGAAACAGCTGACTGGAGGATAACAACTGTCCTTATACCCCAAATCAAAAGGAGCGGTGGGGATCAGCCAGCAAACTTCAGGCTGGTGGGAGGGAAATTATTGGAAAAAATCTAGGAAGCAGGATTTATGATTACTCAGAAAGCAAGGAGTGATTGAAGGAGTCAGCATGGATTTGTGCCTGGCAAATCCTGATTCACAAATCAGACTGAGTTTAGATTAAATAATTCAGAAAGCTGAGAACGTCAAACCATTAGAGGTGGTTTAAGTGACGTCAGCAAGGCTTTGGCCTTTGTGCTGCATGGCAGGTTGGTCCAGAACGGAGAGTCGGTATGTCAAGGAGGACTCTCTCTAACTTCTACAGGTGCACATTAGAGAGCATGCTGACCGGTTGCATCGTGGCTTGGTTCGGCAACTTGAGCGCCGAGGAGAGAAAAAGACTACAAAAAGTAGTAAACACTGCCCAGTCCATCATCGGCTCTGACCTCCCTACCATTGAGGGGATCTATCGCAGTCGCTGCCTCAAAAAGGCTGGCAGCATCATCAAGGACCCACATCATCCTGGCCACACACTCATCTCCCCGCTACCTTCAGGTAGAAGGTACAGGAGCCTGAAGACTGCAACGTCCAGGTTCAGGAATAGCTACTTCCCCACAGCCATCAGGTTATTGAACTTAACTCAAACAAAACTCTGAACATTAATAGCCCATTATCTGTTTATTTGCACTTTATCTGTTTTATTTATTCATGTGTGTATATATTTATACAATGGTATATGGACACACTGATCTGTTTTGTATTCATGCCTTCTATATTCTGTTGTGCTGAAGCAAAGCAAGAATTTCATTGTCCTATCTGGGACACATGACAATAAACTCACTTGACTTGTCTTGACTTGAACGTGATGATGGAGGGTAGTGATGGGTGATGGCCCATCAGTGTCCAACTGGGATCAGTGTTGAGATCTCTGGTCACAGATGTAAATGTAGGTGGGCTGATTAGCAAGTTTGCTGATGAGATGAAAATTAGTGGATTGTATATCGTAAAGGTTGGCTAAGATAGAGCAGGATGCAGATCAGTGAGAAAGTTAGGGAGATGGAATGATGCAGGCAAGTGTGAGGTGAAGAATATCGGGTTGTCCAATACTGGCAGAGGGCATTAGGACTCTTGATACACACAGAACCTTTGGGGCTTCCTGAAAATGGCAACACAGGTGGATAGGGTAGTGAAGAATATATTTGGCTGCTTGGCTTCTCAGCTTGATACATACACTCTAAACACTGGGACGTGATGTTGCAGTTGGAGCCTTGTGTACACTTGTGGTCGTCACATTACAGGAAGGATGTAGAGGCAACAGAAAGAGTGCAGAGGAGATTTACCAGGATGTGGAGGCCTGTGTTTATCAGGAGCAATTGGACAGGATTGTTCTCACTGGAGTGATGGACGGTGACTTTATAAAGTTTATTAGATTATGAGGAGCATAGACCGGTGAGATAAACTTTATTTCTGAGGATAGTGGCGTCTAAAACTAGAGAGCATCAGTTTAAGGAGACGGGGAAGATTTAGGAACGATGGGGCAATTGTTTCACACAGAGGGTGGTGGGTGAATGGAACAAGCAGCTTGTGGAGGTGGTGCCCTCCAGATACAGTGTTAACAAAACTTTCACTGGCCCTTGGTACACATGACAATAAACTAATTGAAATTTAACTAGAGTTACAAAGCATTTGAATAGGTACTTGGAAAGGAAAGGAGTGGGTGGATATGGGTCCAATACAGCAAAGTGTAGATAGGCATCAGGGGCAGTATGGAGAGTTGGGGTGAAGGGCCTGTCTCTGGATAAAACTCAGGCCAAAGAATTTGTACTCTCTGCAGATTGGGAATGTGCTGGCCAGGAACATGCGTGATAAGAAGGCTGTGTTTTCCATCAACAACATGTGATTAATTCAACCTGACTCTGTCTGTACCTCTTGTAAATATTTTCACCTGCTTGTACTTATTGGGAGCTGAGATCAGAGCCAGACCGCTGGTAGTGCCGCAGCAGATGCTGCTACTCACCAAGTCCGTGTGCCATTTGGGGGTCAGGAGAATGTAGGGTTTGGTGGCATCTGGCCTTGCATTCTCTCCAGGACAGCGTCTGGTTCCAGGTGCCGGTGCAGTTCGAGGCTCCACACTCAGTGGCAATCCCACGCCCTCACAGACAACTCAGCAGGTGAAGCAGCATCCGTGGATGCTGACTACGCCCTGACGCCGGGTACTGACCCTCCCATAGATGCTGCCTGACCTCTGTTCCTCCAGCACTTTGTGTCTTGCTCAAGTTTCCAGCATACGTCGCCTCTGGGTAAACGTGACAATAATCAACCCTTACCTGGGTAATACACTGATACCGACAACTCTGGGCACCATGTTTCACAGGCTGGAGCTGGGGGTGAGGGGTGGGGGTGGGGGATGGGAGTGAGGGGTGGGGTGGGGTGAGGATTGGAGGAGATCTACTGGACAAGGTGATTGTTCTCAGGGATGCACCAAGTGGAGGCTGGAAAATAGTCACAGCCTCACCACACTGAAGACGTGCGGCCAATGGGATGATCATCGGCCTGTAGCTGGCGACACAGACAGGTTCAGAGACTGGGCATGTTGCGTGTAACTGCTCAATGCCCCAGGATGTTTCACCGTCCATAAGGCACATCAGGAGCATTCTCCACTTGCAGATCTTCCACTGCTCAGGAAGGGCAAGACCATCCAGAACAAATCAGCCCCCATTATTAATCACAAATAATTGATCCATTGACCCCCCCACAGTGGGGGTCCCTCTGCGCAGGGATTGTGCCCCTCTGCATCGGGGCCCTGGTGTGGAGGGTACCGCACTCTGCCCACCAGCCCAGCCTGCCCCTGACTGCACTGTATACAACATACAACAGGCAGCACCTGCTCACTCACACCTTGCACTGCCCCAGGACAGGACAGGACAGGACAGGACAGGACAGGGCAGCACCACCGCTTGCAGGTTCCCCTCACAATCACTCCATTCTGACTTGGAAGTGCGTCACCATCCTTGCATGGTCATTGGTGCTCTCCCCACCCTGGTCAGACTGTTCCACAGCATGTCGTGGTTCTGAGGGCAGCTTTCTTCTCTCTCCAGGGGTGGGCAGTAGAGGCTGGGCCTCCAGAGATGGCCCTTCCCATGAGGCACCCCTAGTCCTCTGGGAACTTCAATATAAATAGATGCTTCCAGAACATGGTTAAAGAGGAAAGCTTACTTTGGATAACTGTTTGATAAATAGCCCAGGATCAGAGGGCTGGCTTTTCTGGATGTTCTTGACAACACCAGCTGATATCTGTCTCCTTGCCTGGTGAGTCTAGGACATGAACTTATCACCTTCACACACTGACTTACCCTCCTGTGATGTGTGTGGAGCGACAGACTAACCTGTCCCCAGATATTTGCCAATATTCACCAAAGACATAAAGGTTTGTAGGTTAATTGGCTTGGTAAATGTAAAAATTGTCCCTAGTGGGTGTAGGATAGTGTTAATGTGTGGGGATCGCTGGTCGGTGCAAACCCAGTGGGCTGAAGGGCCAGTTTCTGCACTGTATCTCTAAACTCTAAACTAAACTAAATGTATTCTTGTTGTTAAGACATCACATGGCATTTGGAAAGCCTTGTGCAGCTTGTTGTCATGACGATGGTGTAGTTGGAATGATGCCGTTTGTTTACGGAGGGATTGAGCCAAACACAACTTCAGCCCTGACCCGGCCCCTCAGGGTTTGGCCACAAATCACACGTCTGCTTCAAATCAAAACCATTTAGGTTTATGGGCTGCTCTGACGTGTTCCCAGAAAGTCCTTTCCCATCAATGAATCTCCCTGACTTATGACAGAAATCCCTTAAATTAAATCATAGTGTTGTATCAGGCAGCATCAGAAGGTGTAACAGACTTCATGTTTTAGGGGAATTGTTCATCAGAACTTTTCTTCCATTTAACGTTTCCGTGAATTAATAAGGAAAATCATCACTCCTGGCGTTTCAACCTCTGACCTCTGCACTGGAGCCTAAGGGTCGAGTCCTGTCCATGGCTGGGGCACTTTTCAGAGTGGACTCTGCTCGGCTGAGGGTCGATTTAACAGAGATGCTGCACTCCACCCAAGGTGAGCTTTTCACTGTACCTCGGTACACATGACAAACGAGACACAAACTCCCCTGTTTATCCCGTTTATTCCGTGTCCATGGCCACCACAGTGGAGGAAAGTGGAGAGGGAGGAGACAGAAAGAAGAGGGAGAATGGGGAATTGAAGGAAGTGTCTGGGTATTAATGAAGGGGATGACATGGAAGTTGTGATAGTCATCCAGAGACCCACACCACCCTGACCCAATGACCCACACCACCCTGGCCCCGCTCTCATCTCGCTGCTACCATCGGGAAGAAGGTACAGGAGCTGGAAAACCGTGAGCTCCAGGTTCAGGAACAGGTTCTTCCAGCAACCATTAGGTATTGAACGCTGCACAACACTCACCTCAGCAATGAACTATTGATTTCTTTTGTTGCACTCAGGGCTTTGGGGATTTATTTGCACCAGTATTGGAGTTATTAATATATTGATCTTTTGTTTATTATATATCTATATATCTACGTGTATTGCGTTCACGGGCCCGTGGCACTGCTGTGAGGAGGAATGTCATTGCTCCGGTGCTCATGGCATTGAGCCTGTCCTCTGGCGGTCCGTGATATACAGAGAAGATTTACAAGAATGTTGTGAGGACCAGAGGGTGTGAACTACAGGGAGAGGTTGAGTAGGCTGGGACTCTACTCCCTGGAGCGCAGGAGGATGAGGGGTGATCTTATTGAGGTGTATAAAATCATGAGAGATGCACAGTCTCTTGCCCAGAGTAGGGGAATCGAGGACCAGTGGACATAGGTTTAAGGTGAAGGGGAAAAGATTTAATAGGAATCTGAGGGGTAACTTTTTCACAAAAAGGGTAGTGGGTGTATGGAACAAGCTGCCGGAGGAGGTAGTTGAGGCAGGGACTATCCCAAAGTTTAAGAAACATTTAGACAGGTACATGGATAGGACATATTTAGAGGGATATGGACCAAATGCGGGCAGGTGGGACAAGTGTAGATGCGACATGTTGGCTGGTGTGGGCAAGTTGGGCTGAAGGGCCTTTTTCCACACTGCATCACTCTAAATCTACCTGAGATTGTGCCCTGGTCCGTCAGACCACAGCAGTTGCAGGAGCGGCCAATCGCGGCCTCTCGATCTGAGACATCTGATGCTGCAATCTCACATCAGCGTAGACCTCCAGTGACTGTCCAGCCACACCACTCACTCCCAGCTCACCACCCGCCTTGCCTCCCCCTTCACTCCCAGCTTTGGTCTCACTTGATGCTATCTCACACCAACCATCTCATCGCCTCATCACTCTGTAACCAGCCTGCCCTTCCCCCGGCTGACAGGAATCATCACGGGGTTTACACAAGGCTTCCCTCAGCCATCCCCCAGTCCAGCTGCCAAGTCTGACTCAGTATCAGCTGACAGTGTTTACCAGGTAACCTGCTCCAGCTGACCAGGTACTTAACTGTGAGGTTGCCACACAGAGGGCAGCAGCAATAAATCTCATGAACCTTCCTCATCTTCTTTAGTCAGAGGAATTCTTTGCCACAAAGGGCTGTGGAGGCCAAATCAATGGATATTTTTAAGGCAGAGATTGATAGATTTGTGATTAGTGCGGGTGTCAGGGGTTATGGGACGAAGGCTGTAGAATGGGGTTAGGAGGGAGAGATACCTAGATCGGCCATGATTGAATGACAGAGTGGACTTGATGGGCCGAATGGCCTAATTCTGCTCCTATCACTAATGAACATGAATTTTAAATGAGATCTGACCACTCTGCCATTAGTTATTATTAATAAATCAGTTGGATCATTTGAACAACAGTATTGGATTTTTTTTAAAGGTTTGTAATAGATCAAAGAGGCTCAAACGTGATGTTAGAACAACATACAAATTCCCCTGAAATCTAAGATTGTGTTGATTTATGCAATGTGCTTTCCAAGTCAGCTGCTGTTTTGTGTACAGCTTATATATTTGTGGAAATTTAAATTTGTGTTGAACATATTTCTGCAGTGACGTAAAGTTTATACTTTGGGATTTGTGAGTGCTGTAAATCAACGACTTGTTGCACATCTATTTTCCTGTCTGTCATGGAAATAATTAGGTTTATTTTTATTAAGCATCAACTGCATTTAATGTAACTATTTAAGGATACTGTGTAACAATATTTTCTGTGAAGGTCCGTAAGCCAAATCTTGCATTAGTGAGAATGAAGAACAATGAATCTGCTGCAAGCAATCACTGAAAACAAACCGAGAAATCCATTTTGCATTTTCCAGATGGAACTATGTCAAGAGCCAGGAGTGTTTAATTGTGAATGATGCACACTAAAAGCTGGAGTAACTCAGTAATGCGTGACGTTTCGGGTTGAGACCCTTTAGACGTACTTGCCCATAAAGACAATACACACAGAAAATATATAATAATCAAAAATACAATACATGAATACCCATAATACTGGGTAACTATAATAGTACAGAAACCGAGGTCCATGGAGCAACCACAGACACAGCCCGTGTTAGATCACAGTTGCTGAGGTCAGTGTTGTGCAGTGTTCAAGAGCCTGATGGTTGTCGGGAAGAAGCTGTTCTTGAACCTGGAGGTCACAGTTTACAAGCTCCTGTTCCTTCTTCCTGATGGTAGCAGCGAGATGAGAGCGTGGCCAGGGTGATGTGGGTCTCTGATGATGCTGGCTGCTGTAGATCCCTTCGATAGTGGGGGGGTCAATACCTGTGATGGACCGGGCAGTGTGTGGTGGGGGGGGGGAGTCAGTACCTGTAATGGACTGGGCAGTGTGTGGTAGAAACATAGAAAATAGGTGTAGGAGGAGGCCATTCGGCCCTTCGAGCCAGCACCGCCATTCATTGTGATCATGGCTGATCGTCCCCTATCAATAACCCGTGCCTGCCTTCTCCCCATATCCCTTGATTCCACGAGCCCCTAGAGCTCTAACTCTCTCTTAAATCCATCCAGTGACTTGGCCTCCACTGCCCTCTGTGGCAGGGAATTCCATAAATTCACAACTCTCTGGGTGAAAAAGTTTTTTCTCACCTCAGTCTTAAATGACCTCCCCTTTATTCTAAGACTGTGACCCCTGGTTCTGGACTCACCCAACATTGGGAACATTTTTCCTGCATCTAGCATGTCCAGTCCTTTTATAATTTTATATGTTTCTATAAGATCCCCCCTCATCCTTCTAAACTCCAGTGAATATAAGCCTAGTCTTTTCAATCTTTCCTCATATGACAGTCCTGCCATCCCAGGGATCAATCTCGTGAACCTACGCTGCACTGCCTCAATCACAAGGATGTCCTTCCTCAAATTAGGAGACCAAAACTGTACACAATACTCCAGATGTGGTCTCACCAGAGCCCTATACAACTGCAGAAGAACCTCTTTACTCCTATACTGAAATCCTCTTGTTATGAAGGCCAACATTCCATTAGCTTTCTTCACTTCCTGCTGTACCTGCACACCAACTTTCAGTGACCGGTGTACAAGGACACCCAGGTCTCGCTGTACCTCCCCTTTACCTAACCTAACCCCATTGAGATAATAATCTGCCTCCTTGTTTTTGCCGCCAAAGTGGATAACCTCACATTTATCTATATTATACTGCATCTGCCATGCATCTGCCCACTCACTGAACCTGTCCAGGTCACCCTGCAACCTCCTGACATCCTCTTCACAGTTCACACTGCCACCCAGCTTTGTGTCATCCGCAAACTTGCTAGTGTTGCTCCTAATTCCCTCTTCCAAATCATTAACATATATGGTAAACAGTTGCGGCCCCAACACCGAGCCTTGCGGCACTCCACTCGCCACTGCCTGCCATTCTGAAAAGGACCCGTTCACTCCTACTCTTTGCTTCCGGTCTGCCAACCAATTTTCTATCCATGTCAACTCCCTACCCCCTACTGACCTGGGGAGGTCAGTATCTGTGATGGACTGGGCAGTGTGTGGTGGTGGGGGGGGGGGGGCGGGGCGGGTCAGTATCTGTGATGGACCAGGCAGTGTCCACTACTCTCTTTAGCCCAGGAACTTGAGGCTGTTGACTCTCTCCAGCACTGACTCATCCATGAAGCAGTTTGATGGATGGATTCCGGCTTCCCCTCCAGTTTGTTCCATGTTCTGGATGTGATTACATTGGGCTGGAGGTGTGTTGCTGCAATTCCCATTGATGGGACAGGCTGAGGAGCAGAGTGGTTTAGGTTTGACTGGGACAATTACCTCAGAGAATCTGCAGGTTAGTACAGGTTATTTACAGCTCGACTGTTTTCGATGTGAATTCCAGCTAACCCTTTGAAGGAAACATATTATAACCACCTATATGATCCATTCATCTGCCTGGTTCATTAATTTCTGCATTCTTTAGGCAGGTCTTTTTTGTCCACGTTTTCGTTTCTATTTAAACATCACAGTGTACGTTAAAGGTCAGTGTGAACTCTGGGAAGCATCAGATTGTGAGCATCACTGACAAGGGAGGACGGGGAATGGAAATGGAATACGGCCGAGAGAATGGCATATTGATACATGATGTCAGATTCCCAAGGACCAGGTGAATTCCCACTGGGAATTGCACAACTCCCACCCCGGCCTGTGTTTCTGTCTATAGACCGCCCTCATCCCCACACTATTTAAAATTATTTGGTACAAAGGAGCAATATTGGAACTAATCAGGAATAATACAATTAACATGAGGAAAGTTGTTACTGATAAGTGTTATGTACAGTTGTAGTTTGGTGCCAGGAAAGATAGAACTCGCAAACTGGGTGGCTGCAGAGAAAAATGTTAAATGAATCTGGTTGCGGCACGCATGTAAACACGCATGTAATGTATTGCGACCATCCCTCCCTTGCATCACATGTTGTGCAGCTTCAACACAAAGACTTTGTTCACGCGGCTCCGCGGTCCAAAGTCCCACACCCCGACAGGAATAAAACTCACTCTGTGATCGATGGCCACAGCAACTTGACAGAAAGAGTCCCGTGGGTTTTATAACTATGAATGGAACTGATTAGTTGGATTATTCTTAGAATTGCCAAGCTTCAGTTCGGGGCTAGATGATGGTATTGAGGAGGTACAGCCCCTGGCTGGCTGCTCTGGACAGCATTGCTGGTTCATTCTGCAGGTTGTTTTCTCAGCAAATGTTCCCGGAACTTGTTATTGACAACGGGAACATTTTCTATCAGACCTGTCATATCTTCATAACATACTTGAAGATACTTTGCTGGGATCCCATTGAAGGGTGAGAGGCTCTCAATTAATTCAAATAGTTTGATTATTAAGAGATTTTCAGAGCAGTGTAGCCCAGTGTGTAAACAGAGGGAAATGTGACTCGGATATTAACGAGAATGCTGAGCGGCAACAGTGGCTGGTTGTCGCCCTGTTCCTGACCCAGACGCGTGGAATAGACCTTCCTTACGTATTGAGAGTGAGAGTGAGGGTCTCAGGGGAGCGGTGTTACAACTGGCTTGAGCCCAGGGTTACCCCGTTCCTGCCCAACACCATCATCACCAACTCCAAAAGCGTCAAGGCTCAAGTCCAGTCCATTGTCATGTCCACAGGTCCGGTGAGGTACAGGGACAGGTACAGGTACAGGTGAGGTACAGGTACAGGTGAGGTACATGTACAGGTGAGGTACAGGTGAGGTACAGGTACAGGTGAGGTACATGTACAATGTCACTCGTGCTCGCAGCAACGTCACAGGACAGAGACACAGACAATACACAAATGCATTAATTATACATGAATTACACAATTTCTACAAGACAATGAGAAGAAAAAAGAAAATATTGGAGCAAGATACAATTAGTAAAGAAGTCCATGTTGCTGCAAAAGGTAGTCCGTTGTGTTCCGTTGCTGAGGTGGGATCAGGGTTTGTGGGTCGGTTCATGAACCTGATGGTTGCAGGAAAGTATCTGTTCCTGAACCTGGTGGTGTGGGACTTGAGGCTTCTGTAGCTCCTGCCCACCGGCAGCAGTGAGACCAGGGCACGGCTCGGATGGTGAGAGAGGCCTGAACAAGCTGCCGGGGGTGGTGATGGAGGCAGGGACTATAGTGGCGTTTAAGAGGCGTTTAGACACAAGGATATGCAGGGAATGGAGGGATATGGATCACGTGCAGACGGAGATTAGTTTAATTTGGCATCGTGTACAGCATAGACATTGTGGACCGAAGGGCCTGTTCCCGTACTGTACCGCTCTGTGTTCCAACTGCCCACAGAGTCTGTCCCTCCGTTCCCTGTAAGTGACCAGACAAGGCGGGCAGAGGGGAACGGCACGGCGAGGTGTGGCTAGGATGATTGTAGACGGCTCGCTGATCGCTCCCCGCCCGCTGGTGGAGATAGATGTGTATATGGCCCGCCGCCAAGTGTCACCCATTGTGCAGCGATGAGGAGCGAGTGCGGGCGGCTCCGGAGAACAGCGCAATGGGGAACAGTCATCACAAGAAGCGAGTGGCCCAAAGCGCCAAGCCGCGGCCCGCCTGGCACATCGGCCTCGGCCGCCGCCCGGGAAAGAAGAAACCAGGTATTTGCCGGTGTGTTCACACACACAGACCCGCGATGCAGCGCCGCAGCGAGCCGCCGACATGTGGCAATGGATGTCACGGGCTGTAGCGGCTCTGCCTCGGGAACTGCACTGGTTAATTGCTGCCGGCTTCTGAGCCAGGTCTGGGTTGACGTGTGGACATGGTACTGACCGGGACTGACCGGGACTGACCGGGACAGGATATAACCGGGGCCACAAGGTGTTTTCTGGATAGAGCCTCCCTGCCTCGTTGTAACAAGAACTGTTTCATGCCCGCTGCAAGATGAGGTGGATTTGTTATTTTGAACTGAGTGGTCGGACAGGTTTGGCCGAGTTGTGAAGTGTCTCCCCGCGGTGCCCCATGTGGAGGGGTTTGCACCCAGTTAATTGGTGGGTTTATAATCGGTATCCTCATGCTTTGTGCATTGATGACAATGTCTCCATTCAGCAGATTACTGAAGCTGAGATCAGTGTTAGAGTGTGGAGCTGTGTGGAGTAAGGTGCTGGCCTATCTCCGGGGATGTGGGAGCCGGGCTCTGCTGTAAAACGAGAGAGGCTGGGATGAAAGGCAGGTATTGTTTCATGCAGGTACTGGAAGTGGCCAACATGCCTGCACTTGTGTAAGCGAATATCCAAACACACCCATGCTAATGTGGAGCGGTGTGTGTCAGCGACGGAGCGTTGCACGATGATGTCTATTATTCCCGATGAAGTCGAGACCAGACAAGCGTGATTATCAGTTTGAGACTCTCTGGCCATGTGATACCTGCAGTGTGAGCGATCACCTTGATTTCCCTTCCATTCATTTTCAAATTTAATGTAGTTAAGAACTTGCGTTCCATCTGTAGCCCGTTTCCTGGAGGAGTGGAGTTGAGGTGCTGGGGCAACGACTGCTCAGTGGCCGCAGTAACGATGGCGACGGGGTGGGATACAGGACGGGGCATGGCTTCATGTAATGGTACGGGAGTGGGTCTCATAAGATCATGTGATAGGAGTAGAATTAGGCCATTCGGCCCATCGAGTCCACTCCGCCATTCAATCATGGCTGATCTATCTCTCCCTCCTAACCCCATTCTCCTGCCTTCTCCCCATAACCCCAGACACCCGTACTAATCAAGAATCTATCTATTTGCCTTAAAACTATCCATTGACTTGGCCTCCACAGCCGTCTGTGGCAAAGAATTCCACAGATTCACCACCCTCTGACTAAAGAAATTCCTCTTCATCTCCTTCCCAAAAGAACACCCTTTAATTCTGAGGCTGTGACCTCTAGTCCTAGACTCTCCCACTAATGGAAACATCCTCTTCACATCCACTCTATCCAAGCCTTTCACTATTCTGTAAGTTTCAATGAGGTCGCCCCTCATTCTTCTAAACTCCAGCGAGTATAGGCCCAGTGCCGACAAACGTCTGATACAGGATTGGGGCTGGATATGGGTCGGGGTTGGATATGGACGGTTTGAGATGCAGTACCTGATACAAAACGGGTCTGATACGGGACGGGGTCTGATACACTCATACAGGACGGGGTCTGATATGGGACGGGGTCTGATACGAGACGGGGTCTGGTACGGGACGGGGTCTGATACGGGACAGGGTCTGATACAAGACGGGGTCTGATACGGGACGGGGTCTGATATGGGACGGGGTCTGATACGGGACGGGGTCTGGTATGGGACAGTACCTGATACGGGACGGGGTCTGATACGAGGCGGGGTCTGATACCGGACGGGGTCTGATATGGGACAGGGTCTGATATGGGACGGGGTCTGATACGGGACGGGGTCTGATACGGGACGGGGTCTGATACGGGACAGGGTCTGATACGGGACAGGGTCTGATACGGGACGGGGTCTGGTATGGGACAGTACCTGATACGGGACAGGGTCTGATACGAGACGGGGTCTGATACCGGATGGGGTCTGATATGGGACAGGGTCTGATATGGGACGGGGTCTGATACCGGACGAGGTCTGATACGGGACGGTCTCGGGCATCATAACTGAGGGAAGGCCGTGGGGTCGTGGTTTTTATAAAACATAACATGTCTGCTGGTTTATAATATTAGAAGGCAGGAGTGGGATTCTGTTAATTTATTCCGGCCACATCCATGCAGGCAGCAAATATTACCACTGTCACAGTAATTATCAAGCCTTGGGGAGATGGTTTCTCACGAGAACCCTTCCTGGTTACAAACTCTTGCCCTGGTGTGAGAAGCAGGATTAAATCAGGCTGCAGGTACACTGTGAACCTCAGGGGTCGGGCGGGTCTCTTCTTTACATTCATGATTGGGATGAAAATGATGTTACATTGTTTATAAATTTGCAGATGACTCCAGAAATGGTGGTATAGTGGACAGTGAGGAAGGGTATCCACACTTGCAGCATCTAGTTGGGAAGGTGGGCCAAGGCATGGCAAATGGAATTTAACTCTGAAGTGTGAAGTGTTGCACTTTGGTGTATCAAACCGGGGAAGGGATTATGCAGTAAATGGTCGTGCCTTGGAGAACAGAGGGTTAGGGTTAGGGTTAGGGTCAGGGTTAGGGTCAGAGTCAGGGTCAGGGTTACAAATTCATGCAAATGTTATCAATTAATCATGAAAGTTTCAGCATTTGAATGTAACATCAGACGGTGCCCGGGATACATGAGTTCTGTCCCTGTCATCTCATGTCAGAAACGCCTGTTCTCAGGAGCCACTCACATGTATCGGTCTGGACACTCTTGTTATCATTCTTTCATTTCACTGAATGTTGCCCCCAACACTACCCTTAATTAAACAAATGTAATATGTACTCTTTAGGGAGGAATTGCAGAAGCTGGTTTACACTGAAGATAGACACAAAATGCTGGCATAACTCAGCGGTTCAGGCAGCATCTGTGGGGAACATGGATAGGTGATGCTTTGGTTCAAGACCCTTCTCCAGATCTGTGTCCAGTCATTGAATTCCATGAAACATTTCATTATTTCCAGCTTGAAAAATGCTTTGGGACAATTGACATGAAGTCTGATTCCGGTTAGTCAAGTCTCCCGTAACACCAGGACTATCCAGATGGTACAACAGTGGGTGGTTTTGTAGATAGTGGTTGTGAAAGATTGCAGCAGGATCTTGATCTATTGACCAGGTGGGCTGAGGAATGGTTGATGAAATTTAATGCAAAAAAATGTGAGGTGTTGCATTTTATGAAGTCTAACATGGTCAGGACCTGCACAATGAATGGTAGGGCTCTGGGGAGTGATGTAGAGCAGAGGGATCTAGGAGTACAGGTACATGGTTCCTTGAAGGTCAAGTCGCAGGTAGATAAGGTGGTCAAAAAGGCTTTTGGCACATTGGCCTTCATCAGAGTATTGAGTATAGAAGTTGGGAGGTCATGTTGCAGTTATATAAGACGTTGGTGAGGCCACATATAGAATATTGTGTTCAGTTCTGAGCACCATGTTATAGGAAAGATATTGTCAAGCTGGAAAGGGTTCAGAGAAGATTCACGAGGATGTTGCCAGGACTCGAGGGTTTGAGCTACAGGAAGAGGTTGAGAAGGCTGGGTCTCTATTCCTTGGAGCGCAGGAGGATGAGGGGAGATCTTATAGAAGTGTATACAATCATGAGAGGAATAGATCGGGTAGATTTACAGAGTCTGTTGGACATGGGCATTCACCTAGCCATGTGCCATTGGATTTTACATTTTCTGACAAACAGACAACAAAGAGTCAAGGTGGGTGAAAAACTCTCCAGCCCTCTGACTCTCAATACAGGAGCCCCTCAAGGGTGCGTTCTGTCACCTCAGCTCTTCTCACTTTACACCAACAACCTCACATCCCAATGCAGCTCAGTTAACATTTTCAAATATGCAGACGACACAACAATAATTGGCCTCATCTCAGACAACAATACCATCAAACAGTGGACAGCGCAGTCAAATGGTGCGCAGAAAACAACCTCCAGCTTAACACCTCAAAAACCTTAGAAATCATCATAGATTTCAGACGCAAACAAAACCTCAAACCCCCGGTCCATGTCAACTCCCATCCCATAACCTCCATGAACTTATTTAAGTTTCTGGGCACCTATATCTGCAATAATCTAAAATGGCACATCAATGCAGACCACATCATCAAGAAAGGACAACAACGTCTATACTTCCTCAGACAGCTCAAAAAGCTCAGAGTCCACAAACACCTCCTGGTCCGCTTCTATCAATCCATCATTGAAAGTATCATCACCTCCTCAATCACAGCCTGGTACGGAAACACTGACAGTCATTCACTACATAGAATACAGCGCATTGTCTCCAAGGCCTCTACGATCATCAACTCTCCCCTCCCCTCAATCCATTCCATTTACCTCCAACGTACCTCAAAACGGTCAACAAAGATCATCTCGGACCCCTCCCATCCAGCAAACCACCTTTTCCAGTCTCTCCCTTCAGGGAGGCGCCTTAGGTCACTTGCTACAAAATTCACCCGTTTTAAAAACAGTTTCTTCCCCTCAGCAATAAGAACACTTAATTCCCTCCAATAACTTTTTGACTTTGATGTATACAGTGTCGTCTATGGTTTTTGTCTGTTCTTTTGCACTATGTATTGTTGGTGAGATTTGTGATTTGTGATGTGGTATGGATGCACTTTATTATTATGATCTGTGTTGTTATTAGTGTTAATGTGACTAAAGCAGTGTACCATCATGTACCGAACCCAAATACCACCAACCCTGGTCGTGTGGCAAATAAAGATTCTATCTATCTATTGTCGCTTGCCCAGAGTAAGGGAATTGAGAACCAGAGGACATAGGTTCAAGGTGAAGGGGAAAAGATTTATTAGGAATCTGAGGGGTAACCTTTTCACACAAAGAGTGGTGAGTGCATGGAACAAGCTGCCAGAGGAGGTAGTTGAGGCTGGGACTATCCCAACATTTAAGAAGTAGTTAGACAGATACATGGATAGGACAGGTTTGGAGGGATATGGACCAAACCTAGCAGGTGGGACTAGTGTAGATGGGACATGTTGGTCGGTGTGGGCAAGTTGTTTCCTCACTGTATCACTCTGTGACTCTATGATTCCATTGAGGGGCATTAGCAGGTGCTTGAGACTTCATGGGCATTCTTGTTGCTCGCTGTTTCATTGGCCAGAGCAGCCTCTGTCATACAAATGTGGGATTCCTATGGGGAAAAGTGATCTAAATATTAGAGTAATCGTTAGAATGTTAGTTTGGATTTAAAAGTGACGTAGTTTGATGCAAAACTGACTCAATCGCAAGAGAGAAGCCGTTAGTGTTTTTGACAAGATACCACCAGGTTGGGGCACATGGACTCACAGGTAAAGCATTGGGAATTGGTTATTGGAGAGAAGGCTGAGTGTTGGATCCCTCTAGCCTGGGCATGTTGTGGTGAATGGGGACTGCAAGGATTAGTGATTGTTCACATTCTCTATCGGGCCGAGGTGCCCAAATGACACATTTCCAAGTTTAATGTCGATACTGAACAGGTGGGACTGTGAGTGTGGAGGAGAGGTAGGACTGCGAGTGTGGAGGAGAGGTGGGACTGTGAATGTGGAGGAGAGGTGGGACTGTGAGTGTGGAGGAGAGGTGGGACTGTGATTGTGGAGGAGAGGTGGGACTGTGAGTGTGGAGGAGAGGTGGGACTGTGAGTGTGGAGGAGAGGTGGGACTGTGAGTGTGGAGGAGAGGTGGGATTGTGAGTGTGGAGGAGGGGTAGGACTGTGAGTGTGGAGGAGAGGTGGGACTGTGAGTGTGGAGGAGAGGTGGGACTGTGAGTGTGTAGAAGAGGTGGGACTGTGAGTGTGGAGGAGAGGTGGGACTGTGAGTGTGGAGGAGAGGTAGGACTGTGAGTGTGGAGGAGAGGTGGGACTGTGAGTATGGAGGAGAGGTGGGACTGTGAGTGTGGAGGGAGGAGAGTTTCAAGAGGCTTCTCGGAGACTAGGACAAACTGAGTGAATATAAAGCTGGGTAGTTGTTGAGAGATTGGGCAGTGTTCAAACAGACCTGTGTGTGCTGACACACAAAACCAAGAGACAGGTGCAGCACAGTATGAGAGGGCTTGAGTACAGTCTCATTGCAATGTAGTTTAGTTTAGAGTTATGGCAGCACTAAAACCAGCAACTGTGTTTCAACTTGTCCTCACTCGGTGATTGTTGGCGTTCACTTTGCCTCGGTCTCGCCTTGTTCCTGGCTGGGACCTGTGTTAGTTGCTTCAGACGGTAGCGTTTGGCCTCTGCATCACGTGGCTACACACTGCTGTGTGTTTAGTCATTTGGAATGAGCCTCTGGAACAATGACTGCAGGTAGAAGCTAGAAACTAAAGCCCTGTGTTGGAGTCTGCATTCCCTCACTCAGCGGGAGGGAGCCCAAGCCAATCCCCTTGCCGATACACGGAGCCAAGCTGCTGAGTAAACAGTCTCCAAACGCACAAGGACTGTGTCGCCCAGTCAGACCAGCAACAGTGTCCAGTCAGACCAGCAGCAATTGTAGCCTCAGTGGACCATCACATTGTTGAGGAACATTGGGTGAGGTGTTGGGCCAGTGTGTTGGCCAACGAGCATGGATCTGGGGCTTCTATGTGAGCTGATTAATCATTAATGTCAGTCATGTCGGCTTTTGAGAATCTGGAAATATTGATCAATGTTGAGCTTCAGAGCTCTGCTGATCCTGCACTCTGTGGCCATGGGGCCGAATCTAAATGTAGGATTTCATGGCATATTTTTGTGCTTCATTTTGGTTTAAACTTGAACTAAAATGTGTTCCTGTCAGCTGAGCCCAGAGAGGATTAAGTAAACGTAAAATGGCGATGAACACGTTGACATATCACGAGTGGAGCAACTGGGTGTGAACTAATGAGGTGGAAAGTCCGTCGGAACTAGTTCGTGCTTCAATGTGTTAGACAAAATCCAAAAAGATTTCTTGCTGTCAATGGCTATGAATATGCATTTTCCGCATGAACCTGATTTACTGTTTGCAGCTTGGCTCAATCCTGCCTCTGTTTTTAGATTTAAAAACAATTTAGAGATAGCAGTATTGTGTATGTTTGATGGTGATTACAGTGAGTTATTCGAGCTGATGCTGTGCATTGGCCGGAATGAAACCTAGAAGCATAGAAAATAGGTGCAGGAGTAGGCCATTCGGCCCTTCGGTACAGTACCGCCATTCAATATGATCATGGCTGATCATCTAAAATCATTACCCCGTTCCTGCTTTCTCCCCATTTCCCTTGATTCCGTTAGCTAAATGTAACTTTCTCTTGTAAACATCCAATGAATTCCACAGACTCACAACTCTCTGGGTGAAAACGTTTTTCCTCATCTCAGTCCTAAATGGCCTACCCCTTATTCTTAAACTGTGACCCCAGGTTCTGGACTCCCCCAACATTAGGAACATTTTTTCAGCATCTAGCCCTTCCAATTCCTTAAGGATTTTATATGTTTCTATAAGATTCCCTCTCATCCTTCTAAATTCCAGTGAATATAAGCCCGGCCGATCCATTCTTTCATCATATGTCAGTCCCGCCATCCCTGGAATTAATCTTGTGAACCTACGCTGCACTCCCTCAATAGTAAGAATGTCCTTCTTCAAATTAGGAGAACAAAACTGCACACAATACTCCAGGTGTGGTCTCACCAGGGCCCTGTACAACTGCAGTAGGACCTCCTTTCTCCTAAACTCAAATCCTCTCGCAATGAAGGCCAAGATGCCATTGGCTTTCTTCACTGCCTGCTGCACCTGCATGCTAACTTTCAGTGACCGATGTACAAGCACACCCAGGTCTCGTTGCACCTCCCGTTCTCCTAATCTGACACCATTCAGATAATAATCTGCCTTCTTGTTCTTGCCACCAAAATGGAAAACCTCACATTTATCCACATTATACTGCAGATGAGCAGAATAAAAGATGAATTGTACTTGTTGATGATGGTCAGGGGCGGTGGTGTTCCTGTTTCTCGCAACTCCGGCCCTGAAAACACCTCCTTTCCCTTCTCTATTCAGCAGCCCTTTGCTCTGAGACTTGGCCCTTGCAAGGATTGCCTATTATTTTTAAACAGCAACAGTATCCCCCCTCCTACCCCTTTCCCCTAATTCCCCCCTTCCACACTTCCTCTCCCCTCCCCCCCTCCTCCCCCTCCCCCTTCTCCAAGCCTCAGTCACCAAGGTGTTCAGTATCTCTCCCCGCCCCTCATAGAGTCATAAGTAAGTAAGTTTATTGACCAAGTATTCACATACAAGGAATTTGCCTTGGTGCTCCGCCCACAAGTAACAACATGACATACAGTGACAGCTACGAATGACTCAGAAAACACTAAACATTAATAATAATAAAACATTAATGATAAAACACCATTGATCAAGCAGGTGAACCAACAAAATACCAGATCAAAGGGAGGCTACAGATTTTTGGCTGTTGAGTAGAGCAACTACTCGTGGATAAAAACTGTTTTTATGTCTGGCTGTGGCAGCTTTGACAGTCGCCTTTCAGAGGGAAGTGATTCAAAGAGTTTGTGGCCAGGGTGAGAGGGGTCAGAGATGATCTTGCCCGTTCGCTTCCTGGCCCTTGCAGTGTACAGTTCATAAATGGAGGGAAGGTTGCAGCCAATAACCTTCTCTGCTGATCGGACGATTCGTGGCTGAGCCAAACCAGACCACGATGGAGAAGGTGAGAACAGACTCTACAATGGCCGTGTAGAATTGGACCATCATTGCCTGCGGCAGATTGTGTTTCCTCAGCTGCCGCAGGAAGTACATCCTCTGTTGTGTCTTTTTGACTGTGGAGTCGATGGTAGAGTGATACAGTGGCCCAATTTGCCCACACCGGCCAACATGTGCCAGCTGCACTAGTCCCACCTGCCCGCGTTTGGCCCATATCCCTCCAAAATTCCCCAAGCCTCATCCATTTAATCTGCGTGTTCAGATCCCCCCCATTCACCCCTGGAACCTGTGTCATTCCCCATGTTGTACAGTATCCACCAGTGTTGTGTGGCATTGCCATGCTGGGTTTCTGAAGCTGGTTCAGTGTTTGGATTCAACAAACAAAGTGCTGTAGGAACTCAGCATCTGTGGAGAGAATGGACAGACTCAGTGCGTCAGGCAGCATCTGTGGAGAGAATGGATAGACAATGTATCGGGTCAGGACCCTGTATATCCAGGTTTAGGTTTCGTTGTCTTGTGTGTTTTGGCATTGTAACTATAACACTGAGCATGGAATTCTGTTTGAAGAGCTGGGCTGGAGGGGGGATCAGTGTTGTTGTTTTTAAGATGTGTGATGTTTGGTTGCCTGGAGCAAGGATTGATTTAGGAGGTCTTCACAAACCAAGCTGTTGGAGTGAAGACTAGTAGATTTGTAAACCATAAATACTGATTTATGGGTGACTTCTCCCACTCTCTGAGCTCAGTGAGTTTATTACATTGTCATTGTGTTTGTACCCGATCCTACAGAGCTGTGAGTATGGCCCCTCCTCAGCACAGGGTCCCACTTCCACTTCCAGACGCTGCCGTGAGTCAATGCTGCCCGGTGCCAGGGGGCAGTGCGGGGACGGAGTGGCGGGGTGGGGGGGGGGTGGAAACAGTGCGGGGAGGGAGTGGGTGGGGTGGCAAGGGGGGGGGGCAGTATCAGAGTTGGGGTTCTTCACCGTTGGACCCTATGTCCCAGAGGACAGCTTCCACACGGTGGCTGAGAACGTTATTGAGGGGGTTACACTCCAGGTACACGGGTTACTGATACACGCGTGACTGATACACGCGTGACTGATACACGCGTTACAGATACACGCGGGACTGATACACGGGTTACTGATACACGCGTTACAGACACATGCGTTACAGATACACACGTTACAGATACACACGTGACTGATACACGTGTGACCGATACACACATTACTGATAATAATAATAATAATAATAGATTTTATTTATGGGCGCCTATACAAAAGTCTCAAGGACACCTTACAAAATTTAACAAACATATAATCAGAGTAAAATAAGTTATAAAGACATCACCAATACACAAATTAAAGATAGAAATTCGATCCAAAAAAACCAACAACAAAATTCAGAAACACAATGTGAAGATACACACGTTACAGATACACACATGACTGATACATGTGTGACTGATACACATGTGACTGATACATGCGTGACTGATACACGAATGACCGATACACATGTTACAGATACACACGTGACTGATACATGTGTGACTGATACACATGTGACTGATACATGCGTGACTGATACACGAATGACCGATACACATGTTACAGATACACACGTGACTGATACACGGGTGACTGATACACGGGTTTCCGGGTTACTGAATCCAAGACTCGAGGCTGCATTTTAATTCTCAGTTTCTGCCATTTGATGTCAGTAGCCTGGACTTTCCCACAGTAACTCACTCATGGTGCCGACACACATTTCCTGATCCAAAGCTGCTCTGACTCAGGATAAGCCGGTATGGAGGGATAATTGGTTGAGGATTAAGTGTGGCTCCAGGTACCGTGAGAAACCTGTTGTTGTCTTTACCTGTTCCAGGTGATAGCTGTTGTTTGATGGGTCATTAGGTGCAGCCAGCCCATCTCATGTGGTTGGAGAATGGGGTTGAGTGAGAGAGGTAGATCAGCCATGATTGAATGGAGGAGTAGGCTCGATGGGACGAATGGTCTAATTCTGCTCCTAGAACGTGAACCCGCTGTAGGTGAAAGAGACCGGCCCCTGATGAGAGTAACGTTTGTGTTTATTCTGTACGTGAGCCGTGTCCCTGTAACCCTGGCAGTGATGAGACTGGGCTTGGTCAATACCACACTTGTGTGTGATGTCTTGCCCGTCTGGGCAACGTTCTGTTACTGTGGCGACTACTTTGGGTGATGCAATGTATTCCTCCTGTGTAAGTGAGTGGTTGACCTGGTGTGTTGAGATGGTGAACCCTGGTCTTGTACACTTCAGACCGTGGAGACATCCTGCCCGCACTCTCCCCTGTGAGATGATTCATCCAGTGTATTGGCCAGTCCTCGAAGCACAACCTGAACCCAACAGAGCTGCAAACTTGTAAATGAAGTGAGAGCAGAATCTGGCCACAAATGTACGGCAAGGTGCCGAGGATGCATCCTCGCGGGTCACCGGTGTTGGAGATTGGCACCGGTAGCAAGGTGCTGAGGATGTATCCTCGCGGGTCACCGGTGTTGGAGATTGGCACCGGTAGCAAGGTGCTGAGGATGCATCCTCGCTGGTCACCGGTGTTGGAGATTGGCACCGGTAGCAAGGTGCTGAGGATGCATCCTCGCGGGTCACCGGTGTTGGAGATTGGCACGAATGAAAGGACAGAATGACAGAAAACTCTTTAACTACTCAGCACATCAGCAAGATCATTGGAATGAGAAACAGAGTTCATGTTTCAGGTTAAAGATCCTTCTGAATTCCTCTGAATTGTCTGTAATGTGTTTTCATGTTTTTTATCTGTGTCCAGAGGACAATGTTAGTGTCCTGTCAATGTTGTTACGTGAGACCCATCTCTGCAGCCAGAGATGTGGAGAACTTTCTCTCTCGCACTTACACCTACAATTGGGAACTCTTCTTATTTCAATATATATTTAAAACATGGAACACAGCCCAGTACAGCATAGTAACAGGCCCTTCAGCCCGCAATGTCCATGCCGTTCATGATCCCAAGGTAAACTAATCTCCTCTGCCTGCACGTGATCCATTCCCTGCATATCCATGAGCCTATCTAAAAGCCTCTTAAACACCACTATCGTATCTGCCTCCACCACCACCCCCGGCAGCATGTTCCAGGCACCCACCACCCTCTGTGTAAAACACTTGCCCCTACACATCTCCTTTAAACATTGCCTTTCTCATCTTATAGCTCTGCTCTCTGGTCTTTGACATTTCTCCCCTGGGAAAATGGTTCTGACTGTCTGCCCTATTTATGCCTCTCATCATTTTATAAACTTGTATCAGCTCTCCCCTCAGTCTCTGACGCTCCAATCCAAGTTTGTCCAACCACCCCTAATACCTAATACCTCCCATAACAGGGTTTATTCTGGTAAACCTCTTCTGCACGCTCTCCAAAGCTACCACATCATTCCAATAATGGGGAACAAGAATGCTGCCCAATATAGATCGCTGTGTGACGTTCCAGACTGTAATTCTCGACATTATGTGAACCCATACAGAGTGAAGCCGGCTAGACGTGTCATTCTCATCTCTCGTTGGTGGTGACTGTTGTGACAAGATTTCAAGAAACATGGAACTAGGGACAATATTGGTTTGTCTTTGGGCGGTTGATGTTCGCTTGTGCTTAATTTAATCAGTTAGTGGATGTACCCTGTGCTGCGATGTGTTTGGTAAAAGGGAGTCCTGGACAAACAGAGACTGATCAGGTTCAGGCACAGATCTACAGGTGTTGAGCAGACACTAGCCATTCAGAGCAACGCTGTGTGTCTGT
Organism: Malacoraja senta; assembly: GCA_038087875.1. Lineage (NCBI taxonomy): Eukaryota > Metazoa > Chordata > Chondrichthyes > Rajiformes > Rajidae > Malacoraja > Malacoraja senta. Next base: position 4,314,082 of record CM075999.1, on the reverse strand, counting down.
GTGTCTCTGTCTGTGTGTCTCTGTCTGTGTGTCTGTGTCTCTGTGTCTGTGTCTCTGTGTCTGTGTGTCTCTGTCTGTGTGTCTCTGTCTGTGTGTCTCTGTCTGTGTGTCTGTATCTCTGTCTCTTTGTCTATGTCTGTGTGTGTCTGTGTCTCTGTGTCTGCGCCTCTGTGTCAGTGTCTCTGTGTCTGTGTCTGTGTATCATTGTCTCTGTGTCTCTGTCATTGTCTCTGTGTCTGTGTGCCTCTGTCTGTGTGTCAGTGTCTCTGTGTCTGTGTCTCTGTGTCTCTGTCATTGTCTCTGTGTCTGTGTGTCTCTGTCTGTGTGTCAGTGTCTCTGTGTCTGTGTCTCTGTGTCTCTGTCTGTGGGTCTGTGTCTGTGTGTCTCCGTGTCTGTGTCTCTGTGTCTGTGTCTGTGTGTCTCTGTGTCTGCGTGTCTCTGTGTCTGTGTGTCAGTGTCTATGCGTCTCTGTGATCCCGGTGTCTGTGTCTGTGTGTCTCTGTGTCTGTCATTCTCTCTGTGTCTGTGTGTTTGTGTCTCTGTGTCTGTGTCTACATGTCTGTGTCTGTGTGTCTCTGTGTCTGTGTGTCTCTGTGTCTCCGTGTCTGTGTCTCTGTGTCTGTGTGTCTCTGTGTCTGTGTGTCTCTGTCTGTGTGTCTCTGTCTGTGTGTCTCTGTCTGTGTGTCTGTGTGTCTGTGTCTCTGTCTCTGTGTCTATGTCTGTGTGTGTCTGTGTCTCTGTGTCTGCGCCTCTGTGTCAGTGTCTCTGTGTCTGTGTCTGTGTATCATTGTCTCTGTGTCTCTGTCATTGTCTCTGTGTCTCTGTGTCTGTGTGTCTCTGTCTGTGTGTCAGTGTCTCTGTGTCTCTGTCATTGTCTCTGTGTCTGTGTGTCTCTGTCTGTGTGTCAGTGTCTCTGTGTCTGTGTCTCTGTCTGTGTGTCAGTGTCTCTGTGTCTGTGTGTCAGTGTCTCTGTGTCTGTGTCTCTGTCATTGTCTCTGTGTCTGTGTGTCTCTGTCTGTGTGTCAGTGTCTCTGTGTCTGTGTCTCTGTCTGTGGGTCTGTGTCTGTGTGTCTCCGTGTCTGTGTCTCTGTGTCTGTGTGTCAGTGTCTATGCGTCTCTGTGATCCCGGTGTCTGTGTCTGTGTGTCTCTGTGTCTGTCATTGTCTCTGTGTCTGTGTGTTTGTGTCTCTGTGTCTGTGTCTCCGTGTCTGTGTCTGTGTGTCTCTGTGTCTGTGTGTCTCTGTGTCTGCCTGTGTCTGTGTGTCTCTGTGTCTGTGTGTCTGTGTATTTGTGTCTCTGTGTCTGTGTCTCCGTGTCTGTGTCTCTGTGTCTGTGTGTCTCTGTGTCTCCGTGTCTGTGTCTCTGTGTCTGTGTCTGTGTGTCTCTGTGTCTGCGTGTCTCTGTGTCTGTGTGTCTCTGTGTCTGTCTGTTCTGCTGAACACCTCCCGTTCTCTTCCCCACCACCCTCCCCCAGTAGCTGGCCATGATTGATTTCGCTGTCGGCCTGGACATCATTCCATGTTGCAGGCCGATGTTACTCTGTTACTCTTTAACGTTGCACATAAACCTGTCGCTTCCTGCTCTGGTGATTCATACATTTGTGCTGAGCTGAGCTAAGCTGTGCTGTGCTGTGGTGTGTTAGCTCGGGGAGTTTGACCCTGAGGTGATGGAACAGATAACATTTCAAGCCTGCTGTGCAAGTTGTTTGCTGGCATCATTTGCAGCCTTGCATGGAAATATCAATGTCAGGATCATGGCCACTTGCTTCAGGTGACATTGACTTCATCCTGGCTGTGACGAGCAGCGTTTCTGCCCCGTTCCATCTCACCTCTGTTCCAGAGTACATGATGGTAGAGTGTCAGCCAACAACATGCAAGGCCCAACGCAGTCAGGGTTCCTGAGCGAGATCCCACCCAAAGTAGCCCTGTGATCTCCCCCATCCACCCGTCACCCCCGTCCTGTGAGTCTACCCGGGGGAAGGGTCGTGACCTCCTTACTCTCCCCATTAGCAGCAAGCAGCAGGGAGATGTGACGTATGGCATCCAGGTTCCTGCGTCACTCAATCCAGCTCCAATTACTTTACTAACTTGCTACTAAACTTCTGAATTATAACGAGTGGAATGTCTCATGGAACTCAGACCCTGACATAACATTATTTTCTATTATTAACATTATTTGCTGTAACCAGTGCTACACACGACACCATTACAGAGATTGTCAGATCATGAAATCACCTTCCATATCTCCCCATTGTGGTCCCGACTCATGGAATCATGCTGCATAGAAACAGGCCCTTCGGCCCAACATGTCCATGCCCACCAAGGTCTCCCTCTAAGCCCATCCTATTTGCCCACTTTCCATCCACTTCTTATGTTCATAAGTTCATAAGTAATAGGAGAAGAATTAGGCCATTCGGCCCATCAAGTCTACTCCACCATTCAATCATGGCTGATCTATCTTTCCCTCTCAACCCCATTCTCCTGCCTTCTCCCCACAACCCCTGACACCTGGACCAATCATTTCTCTCTGAACCTTTCCTATCCATGTACCTATCCAAATGTTGTTATAGTATGGGTGGCATGGTGGCGCAGCGGTAGAGTTGCTGCCTTACAGCGCTTCTGGCGCCAGAGACCCAGGTTCGATCCTGACTATGGGTGCTGTCTGTACGGAGTTTGTACGTTTTCCCCGTGACCTGCGTGGGTTTTCTGCAGAACCGGTTTCCTCCCACATTCCACAGACATTTGGTTAATTGTCGCCAATGTAGGATAGTGTTAATGTGTGGGGATCGCTGGTCGGTGCAGACTCAGTGGGCCAAAGGGCCTGCTTCTGTGCTGTATCTCTAAACTAAACTAAACTAAACCTGTCTCAACTACCTCCTCTGGCAGCTCGTTACATACACCCACCAACCTCAGTGTGAAAAAGTTGCCCCTCGGATTCATATTGAATCTTTGCTCTCACACCTAAACCTCTGCCTTCTAGTTCTTGATTCCTCTACTCTGGGTAAGTCCTCGGCTCCTAATGCTCCAAGCAATAAAGTCCTGGCCTTCCCAACTCGGCCCTAAGTTCAGGCCCTTGAGTCCTGGCCACATCCGTGTCCCTGAGGCTGGTGCCCGCTTCTGCCACGTTCCCCTGTGATGGGCCCAGTTAGCTCTGAACCTCAGCTAATGCAAACACTTTCCCAGTGAGGACCCCACTCACCACAACTTACAAATCCTTTTCAGTGAAGGAGGTGTCTGAGTGTGTCTCCTGTAAGTCCAGGCCCCTGTGTCTCCTGTAAGTCCAGGCCCCTGTGTCTCCTGTAAGCCCAGGCCACTGTGTCTCCTGTAAGCCCAGGCCACTGTGTCTCTTGTAAGCCCAGGCCACTGTGTCTCTTGTAAGCCCAGGCCACTGTGTGTCTCTTGTAAGCCCAGGCCACTGTGTCTCCTGTAAACCCAGGCCACTGTGTCTCATGTAAACCCAGGTTGATGTGGAGAAGATGGCATCTGCTGCTGCCTTTCAGCAGTTTGCCCTCAAAGTCTGATGTCTTTGCATAACAGGATGTTGGTAGATGTGTCACCTTGGGTTGGTCCAGTTGGGAATTGGACAAGCCCTGCTTTGGGAGTAAATATCCCAGAATCCTTTTCCAGCTGGATTTTAGCCAGTTCTGATATTTCTTGCACAGGGTCCTGATAGGGTTTTTGCAAAATGTCGACAGGTTTGGACACACCCAAAGCTGATGCAAGCTCACCGCCAGGTGAGAAAGTGCCAATTTAATATTAAACCTGCTTCCCCCATGGTTCTCAGAGGTGTTCCAAATGTATTTGTTTGCAAGACCACTACGGCCCAGGCTCGAGCCATCTGGGACAGTGGTGAGGGGTGTCTGTCCCCAGGGTCAGAGTGAGATGTCCACAGGAGCTGGGAGTTCACACATGGGCAGTTCATCTGAAACCACAGTTGTGATCTCCTTCATACGTTCAGTGATAGCAGCAGAATTAGGCCATTCGGCCCACAAGTCTTCTCCACCATTCAATGGTGGCTGATCTATGTTCCCCTTTTAACCTCATTCTCCTGCCTTCTCCCCATAACCCCCGAGAGGTACTTCATGGGTCAGTGGTTATCTGATCAAAGGTCAATGGGAATCGCGTTAGAGAGAGAGGGTCCCTGCAAGGTGATGCTGAGTGGCAGGTGAGTCCTGATCTTGTCTCCACTCCTACTTCTGTAGCATGGTGTAATGACCACAACTAGCTGCTGATCTTTGTTCATTGATTAGTTACTACACTAGGGAGGGTGTGCGCTCTGATCCACCTATGCTGCTGTTGGTCCAGTGATGATACTCAGCGGTAGGTGCTGGCCATCCGGTGTTGG